>JAHLJT010003656.1:78304790-78625479 GCA_031308135.1 Acheta domesticus
GTATGAGGAGAGACATATTTTGCTAAGGTGTGAACTTCAGTCCACTTGTCCTAACTTTCAACCAGTAAACTGCATGATGTACGTCAACCTTTATTACTTTTAGTGGATCAGTTTTTATTTTAATATACAAATTTATTTGTGTCTCTAATTGTCCAAAAAGACAGAAAGGTATTGGTGAATGAGGAATATTTAGGAGTTTTAAATTATTTTCTCATTCTTAAGTTCCATACCTTAAGTCAAAACTCAGGCTACGCCACTGTATTTAAGATTCACAATGCTTAACTGCTACTCCCAAAGTGCTGTTTTTTACATACCAAATTGCTACGCGTGTGCAGTAAACCTCTCGTTAGCACGAACTCGCTTAGCACGAATTTCGCCGTAACACGAACAAAACGTCGGTTCCGACAAGGGATTGGGGTAGTGGGTGATACGACATTTATAGGTACTCGGAGTAACACGAAACCTATGTTCGTCGCTTGGAAGGTCGTATGTAATGAGGAGTGTTACTGGATATACAACATAACATACGGAAGCTCGCCTGAGTGAACCGTTCTTCTCCGCTACGATAGTGTCAGGAGCTTAGCGAAATTATGCACGGTCTGACGGAAGAGCTGTGCCCAATAGCTCGAGTCTCGTCCCGTCGAGGTGGGTGGTTCCACGTCCTGACGGGGGATGCAGAGAAGAGGCTCTCAAGTGTTCCTTTCTTCCATTTTTTCATCTTCTGCTTCTCATTTCGTTGTCATGTACGTTCTTTTCCACTCCTTTTTCTTCCTCCACTGGCCTTCTCTGTATGCTGAACGCCCACCCATTGTTTTGCCGTGCATGGCGACCCGTGTCGAGGGAATGTGTGTCCTGGCAGTTGAGGGACCTGTTTGTTTCCCTATCTAGTCCTAGTGCTACTGTTCGCCTTGCACTAAGGAAGTACGTTGATTACGTATTTGGGGAACATTCCCTGTAGGTTCCAACACACTCGCTTTGGCCCCGGACTCTTCTAGACGGGCGGTCGGGAGCTAACCCACTCCCGATCAATCGGCTCGGACTAGGTCTTGTACTGAACTCCAGGGTGAGCGGGGGAGTCCACGGCGGTGCAGCGCTGTGTTATTCCCCCACTATATCCTCGTGGCAACCCTGGCACTCCGATGGAGTGTCCCCTTGTTGGGCTCCGTGGTGGGTGGGGACCACGAGGATGAACCTATTCCATCTATATGGATACTTCACCTTTCCCCCCGCCCTCTTCCGCAAGGAAGAGGAGATTTACAGAGAGAACTATTGATTTGAATAGTTTTTTTTTTCTAAACAAGAAGATCGACCAAGAAGCCTCGTTTCCTCCTCATGGCATGTGCCGAGGAAGGTAAGACTTTCAAAACTGTGAGTGCTGTCCGTCTGGCGCGAGCCATCGAAGAAGCTACGGGAAGCTCCAAGCGGTCGTGCGACAAAGGAATGGAACCATTCTTTTTGAAGCGCGTACCGACGAGCAGATTGTAAAAATTCAAAATACGAAGCAGATTGCCGGCCTCCAGGTAGTAGTCACGGTTCATCCCACCTTGAACCTGAGCAAAGGCGTAGTCAACCACGAGGACTTGCTACTGAAACGGAGAAAGATCTTCTAAACTTTTTTAAGACCCATGGCGTGACTGAGGTGTACAGGATCGGAAGGAAGGAGCAGGGTGAAAGTGATCCCTACTTCTACCCTGATCCTTACTTTGACCGACCATACCCTCCCGGAAAGGATCGTTACCCGCTTTCTACAACCTCCGTGTGCGGCAGTATGTGCCGAACCCTTAGCGCTGCTTCAAGTGTCAAAGGTTTGGGCATACCCAACAGCGATGTATGTCCGTTAACGCGGTTTGCGGGAAGTGCGGATCATCAGTTCACGACCCACAACCCTGCGATAAACCACCGCACTGTGTGAATTGCGAAGGCGATCACCCAGCCAACGACAACCAGTGCCCCACGTTTCTCCGGGAAAGGGAAATCCAAAAAATAAGGGTAACCGAAAAGGTTCCTTCCCTGAGGCGAAGCGTAGGTTCCAAATCAGGAATCCAGTGGACCTATCTCGATCCTTTTCCAGTGCTGCAAAACCTAAGTCCCAGGGGTAACAGCGAGTTGTCAAACTCACTGTACCCCAGCGGTAGTTTCGCACTTTAGTTGTCAAGTTTCGCCGACAGACTTCCCCGAAGATTCGGCATGTATCCAAGGTGGGAAAATTATAATTCCCACAAAGTACAAAAAACCTGTGCAAAAACTCCACCAGAAATCGACCACTGAGACTTCTACTGAAATCGATCTTAAACAGACACCGCCTCCAGGAAAAATACGTCATCCAAATCCCGTCCACCTCTTTCTGTCTCTGAGAATCACATCGGACGATCCTCCAGCCCCTGTAGATCTCGGTCACCCGTGGCCAAAAGTCGGGAAAAACCCCCCGACCATATCCAGCAGCAGTCAGGATGACTCTGCTGTTGATGAGGAACCCCACGAGAGTTCCTCTACAACCACTCAGAAGGTGAGAAAGAAAAAAAGCAACCAAAGAAATAATTTCTCATAATGGCTCTCTCATGGAACTTAAATGGTCTTCGTGCTCACTCAGAAGAATTAAGATTAATAATTTCTCGCCACAAACCATTTATAGTCTGTCTTCAGGAAACTCATCTTCTCCCTCATCATCCTCTGTCTCTTCGCGGATTAACATCTATCGGTTTGATCAAGACGACGGACTTCGTGCTCACGGCGGCGTTGCGGTACTCATCCGCGACTCCCTGTTCTCGGAGGAACACAACGTTCGAACCGACCTCCAAACAGTTTGCGTACGGGTACACCTACCATCGTTCTCTTTTACGGTGTGTAGTATATACATTCCCCCTGGCCAAGTCGTGTCACAAGAGGAACTCGAAGATGTTTTTTCTCAGTTGCCCGCCCCTTTTTTTATTGCGGGGGATTTTAATGCCCACAATCCCCTCTGGGGTGGCACGAGGACCTGCCCGAGAGGTTCTATACTCGAAAACATTATTGACCAGCAAAACTTAATTCTTCTGAACTCCGGGAATCACACTTATTTCTCCATGGCGTCAAACTCCTTCTCGTCAATCGATCTGGCACTCTGCAGTCCATTCCTATCTACCATGGTAGAGTGGACCGTACTCGATGATCTAAATGGGAGTGACCACTTTCCCACTTTGGTCCACTTTAACATCCCTAATTTAGACGGCATCCACCCTCCTCGCTGGCTATTCCATCGAGCCGACTGGGATACATTCAGCGAGAAAATTATAATGCCAGACCACTTTTCAAATAATATCGATACCTTGGTGGCCCAATTCACCGACGCCCTTCTTCGCGCAGCCACCATAGCAATCCCGAAGTCTACGTGTCGGCCGCGACGCGTCCCTGTGCCTTGGTGGAATGCTGACTGTGCCACCGCGGTGCGTGACCGAAAGCAAGCACTCGCGAGGCTCAATAGGTACCCCACCGCATCAAACCTGATCGATTTCAAAGAAAGCGGGCCAGAGCCAGATTAGTAATACGGGAAAGTAAGACCGCTTCCTGGAGAGCCTTTATTTCTTCTCTTTCTTGCCATACCCCGCCTAAAGTAGTATGGCGAAAGATCCGACAGATCGGAGGAAGATTTTCCCCATCATCTGTCCCAGGACTTCTTATTAATGGAAATCTTATTACTTCTCCAGAAAAAGTAGTTGAGGAATTGGCCTGTCATTATGAAAATACCTCCAGTTCCTTACACTACTCCCCTAGCTTCTTGAAAACTAAGAGTAGAATGGAGAAATGCAGATTGGACTTCTCTACCTGCCTGGAGGAAGATTATAACGCCCCTTTCTCCATGGATGAATTTTCCTGTGCGCTCGCCCGTGGGAAAGATTCTGCTCCAGGACCAGACCAGATACATAACCGAATGTTAAAACACCTGGCCGGAAGAGGCACGTATCTTTCTCCTCCGTATCTTCAACAAGATTTGGATGGAACATACCTTCCCTAGAACCTGGCGCGAAGCGATTATTATTCCTATTCCTAAAGAAGGAAAGGACAGGAGGACAAAGCCGTCAACCTACCATCCAATCTCGCTCACAAGCTGTATATGCAAACTTCTGGAGCGAATGGTGAATACGCGTTTGGTCTGGCACCTGGAACAGAGAAATCTACTTACCCCCATCCAATGTGGTTTCAGGAAGAACAGGTCAACCATGGACCACCTTGTCACCCTTACCACACAGATCTCCACTGCTTTCGTGCTACGTCAACACCTGGTAGCAATTTTCTTCGATATAGAGAAAGCTTATGATACTACCTGGAGGTACGGCATTCTTCGCACCATCCATTCTTGGGGTCTTAGGGGCCGGCTCCCCCTTTTTTAGTAGCCTTTCTTTCCTCAAGATACTTCCGCGTTCGCCTTGGTGACAGGTTATCCGCCAGCCACCATTTAGAAAACGGAGTCCCTCAGGGCTCAATTCTGAGTGTCACTCTGTTTGCCATCGCTATCAATAGTATAGCGTCGATAATCCGAGAGCCGGTGAAAGCATCGCTCTTCGTTGACGACTTCGCCATTTTCTGCTCTTCCAAGAGTATTCAAGTGATAGAGAGACAATTACAACTTGTCCTCAACAAATTGCAGGAATGGAGTGATGCTACAGGTTTTAAATTCTCCGCATCAAAGACTAACTGTATGCACTTCTGCAGGATTTATCATCTTCATAACCACCCCGATCTTTTTCTTGGAAGCCATCTTCTACCTTTTGTGGACTCTGCAACTTTCCTTGGGCTTACTTTCGATAAGAGCCTAACTTGGCGAAATCATATACGTAAACTGAAGAGCCGATGTGTCTCACCTCTGAACCTCCTCCGCACCCTTACAGACAGCTCTTGGGGAGCAGACCGTGTGTGTCTCTTGCGTTTGTATAGAACCCTCATCCGCTCTGTTTTGGATTATGGATGTATTGTATATGGGTCAGCGTCACCATCAACCCTCCGGCCATTAAACACCATTCACAACGCCGGTATAAGAATTTGTACAGGCGCCTACCGCACGAGTCGCATCGAATGCCTCTTGGCCGAAGCTGGAGAACCATCTCTGAGCCGAAGGCGAGATATTTTATTAGCCTCTTATGGGGCTAAAGTGTCGGGACTGGTTGACCACCCTTGTCGTCGTATAATCATCCACCCAAAGTATGAGTCCTCGTACAATCTTCGAACATCGTTACCCCATCCCCCAGGTATTAGATTACGAAATCTTCTCCGGGAATTAAATGTAGAACTTCCCACCCCTGTGAGACCCACAAGTGACCGGATCCCTCCTTGGAAACTCCTCCTTCCCAGTATTGACTTCAGACTCTCCCATTTACCCAAACAAACTACTAGTCCTCTGGTTTACCAGAAGCAGTTTCTGGATATGAGAGAATCCTATCCGAATCATTTATTCTTATACACGGATGGTTCATCGTGCAGCGACGCGGTGGCATGTGGTTTTTACTGTATCAGGGCCACCAAATCATTTCGGCTTCACTCCAAGTGCAGTATATTCACTGCCGAAATGTATGCAATCTTTGAGGCCCTAAAATACATTGAATCAGCAACGTTGCGGCGAGTAGTTATCTGTTCCGATTCTCTCAGCTCTCTTCAAGCTGTCTCCCGTCCTTCGTCAGACTACCTGACTTTATCCGTTCAAAGCCTGATTCATCGTCTTTTGTCCCGCCGCTATGACCTGGTACTTAGTTGGGTGCCAGGCCACGTGAGTATCAGAGGGAATGAACTGGCCGACCAGGCGGCGAAATCAGCGACTCGTAAAACTCGTATCGACATCCCTTCTGTGCCATTGTCCGATGTTCAGGCTTTCTTGAAACGATCCGTGCTTAGAGCGTGGCAAACAGAGTGGCACAATAGCACTTTCAAACTAAGTGCGATAAAGAATTCTGTGTATCCCTGGCGCTCCTCATCACGGTCCTGTAGGCGCGAGGAAGTGATTTTAACCCGTCTTCGTATCGGACACTGCCATTTCTCTCACGGCTTCATTCTTCGAAATGAAACTCGCCCCATCTGTGACTCGTGCAAGACTGTTCTTTCCGTGGAACACGTCCTGCTGTACTGTAGGAAATTTGTTGGCAGTCGACGAAGACATGACCTGGGCAACTCGCTACAAGTGGTGCTCGGGGAAGACGATTCTGCGCTCTCAAAACTTTTTTGTTTTTTGAGAGAAAGCAGAATATATAATTTTATTTGAAAGATAACAATGTTTTATGTTGTTTTTTGGCCCCTTTACAGCCAATTTTACGTTTTAGATAAATTTTACGCGCCCTTTTTCTATTTTCCTTCTGCCATTTCTACAAGTATGCCTGAAGCAGAATTCGAGCCTTCTTTTTAGCCAATGTACATGCTTTTAAACAGTGAGTAAGTTACATATGCAACTGAATATTCTTTTCTCCAAATACTCTGGCATGGGCGCAAATGACCACAGCAGTCGAAGCGCCCTCTAAACCCTATTCAATCAATCAATCAATCGAGTCTCGTCATGTAAAACAAGGCATCATTGAAAGAATGGATAGATTAATTTGTGATTCCGGGTACGTCAATGAATAAAGCTATTGGTCCCGTAAGTGTAGTGCGTGATTTGTATCGCTGGCGTTGGCGGAGATCTTTCCCCGCTGGATGGCGAGATCCGGCGCCGACCTTGGCTTGCGGAGATTTTCCCCCAACCAGTTATTTCCCATCAGCGGGGCATCGACCCATCCGGGACAAGCTCCAAGCTCCCAATTGGTCACCCGGCATGTGTGGTAGTGTAGTGCATGCATCTATGTATGTGTGTGTGTGTGTGTGTGTAAGGGATGAGGATAGGACAAGGAAGAGGAAAGAAAGATTGCGCGCGGTCCGTGGCTAGTTTGTTTGGATACTGCTCTCGCATTCGCCTGGTGTTGAACGGAGAAACCGCGGAAAAACACCGATCAGAGCAGCCGGCTGCTAGAATTATCCTCCAGATCCAACTAATTTCGACCCAGACGAATAGAATAGTAACGTGTAGATTAGAAAAGAAACGTACAAATGGAATAGAATGGAATAGAAACGCAGAGAATGGAATAGAATCAATTACAATAGGGACATAAAATATTTTTTCAGACCCCCAGGATGAAAGTAGGTGATTTCAAAGGAAACGATCACTCTGATTTCGAAAATCATTATAAAAAGTTTCTATCATGCAAGTTTCAAAATATATCAACATATTTAGTATTTGAAATAAACAAAACCGTATACCAATTTCCACATTGTTATTCCGGTTTTATTACTTCAAAATTGTACGAGCATGTTTCATGTGAGATACGAACAAGTTAAAAATAGAAAATTCATATTCGTGCAGACATTAAAATGGTTTGTTGGTATTCTCCTCAACAATGGTTGAGCAAAGGACAAGGAACAACAATGATTCCCTATAACCACAACTTAAGGTTCGTTGTATAGGTCACACATGATTGGCGAGCAGGTGGCCACGACAGCCAAAGTATAAAGAATACGCAAGTTTTGTAATTTCATCTTCTTTTCCTTTGAAGTTTGGGTGTAAATCGTCTACAAACGTAACAGACGTTTTCGGGTTGATTCGCACACTTTCAATGTGAAATGGCTATTTGCACTTTACCGAACCGGTTTAATTCTACATATAATGTGGCGAATTGCACTTTATAAAAAACACAGATCTATAATGTATCAATGTATTTGAGGCACATGTAAAGCAGATACGAACTTCACGCGCAATGTGGTTACAGTTGCGCATAACACTGACTCCGTTTCTGGCACACCAAAAGTTGGATACTTGTAAACTTGCGATAAGGTAAGGAGCTAAAATAATTTCTGTCGATGACTGATGCGCAATAGGAAATATGAGGGTGCACGTGACTTATTTTCAAAACATCCACTAAGACCTGCTCGTAATTGAGCACGACGAGCGAGAATGAAGACGGCAATATTTGAATACAGAAGGTAAAAAAAACATGAAAGCCTAATTTTGTTGATATCTCATGAAAGTGACATGTGGACTGAACAAATGTTTAATCTTTAAATATATTTTATGCATATTGATTCTACATTTCTTACAGTGGCAATTTAAATGTATTTGCAACATCAGCAAAATACAGTACGATACGGTTTAAAGATACGGTGTATTTAAAAACTGTGACGTGATATGACGTGTTTATTGTGATATTCGTAATCTACGTATAAAATTGAATATGTTGCGCACTCTTCCTTCCTGGAATCGTGTTCCCTAGTTTTATAATCGAATCGACTTGGGGGTCATCCATAAATTATGTAACGCTAAAGGGGGAGGGAGGGGCTCTGGGGTAGAGTTTACGCAGCGTTACATAGAGATAGGGACGTGCATTACAACGAGGAAGGGGTTATTGAAAGTACTCTAAATTTGCGTTACGTAATTTATGGACGTCCTCTTGTGGCTTCCGCATTCATTGTGAGAGGACGCGCGCGCGTGCGGCAGCTGTACGTGCAGGGCGTGGACTCGCTGCCGCGGCCGGAGCTGGCCACGGCCGTCTTGGGCGCCGACATGCGCGTGAAGCTGGCGCTGGAGGTGAGCGAGGTGTACGCCACGCCCGCCCTCGCCGAGCTGACGGTGAAGCAGCGGCGGTGCCGGTTCGCGAACGAGTTGGTGGCCGGCAGCCCGCGCGCTGTCTACTCCTACGACGTGTGCCTCGAGGCCTGCCGCGCGCGCCTCGCCCAGCGCATCTGCAACTGCCGGCCCTTCTTCGTCAACTTCAGTGAGTGGCAGAGAGAGACAGAGAGGGACAGAGAGAGACAGAGAGGGACAGAGAGGGAGAGAGAGGAACAGAGAGGGACAGAGAGGGACAGAGAGGGGCAGAGAGGGGCAGAGAGGGGCAGAGAGGGGCAGAGAGGGGCAGAGAGGGGCAGAGAGGGGCAGAGAGGGGCAGAGAGGGGCAGAGAGGGGCAGAGAGGGGCAGAGAGGGGCAGAGAGGGGCAGAGAGGGGCAGAGAGGGGCAGAGAGGGGCAGAGAGAGACAGAGAGAGACAGAGAGAGACAGAGAGACAGAGAGACAGAGAGAGACAGAGAGACAGAGAGGGAGAGGAGGGACAGAGAGGGAGAGGAGGGACAGAGAGGGAGAGGAGGGACAGAGAGGGACAGAGAGAGACAGAGAAGGACAGAGAGGGACAGAGAGGGACAGAGAGGGACAGAGAGGGACAGAGAGAGACAGAGAGAGACAGAGAGAGACAGAGAGACAGAGAGGGACAGAGAGACAGAGAGAGACAGAGGAGGGACAGAGAGAGACAGAGAGACAGAGAGAGACAGAGAGACAGAGAGGGACAGAGAGAGAAAGAGAGGGACAGAGAGAGACAGAGAGGGACAGAGAGGGACAGAGAATGACAGAGAATGACAGAGAGGGACAGAGAGACAGAGGGACAGAGAGAGACAGAGAGGGGCAGAGAGAGACAGAGAGGGACAGAGAGATAGAGAGAGACAGAAAGAGACAGAGACAGATAGGGTTAGAGAGAGACAGAGAGAGTTAGAGAGACAGAGACATAGCAAGTTAGGAAAATGGCTATTTTATTCCAATGCAAATATTTAAAGGCAAATAATATATGTAAATGAATTATGGAATATCAAAAGTTCTGACGAATTTTTATTTTGCTTTTTTTGCCTTTTTTAGGTATTTTGTGACGTAAATGCCTTTTAGACATACTTTTATTTTTAAAAGTTTTTTTCTTAAACACACATACACAAAGACAAGCGGTGGGTTCCGGGCACTTGGTTGAGCGGTGGGCGCTTAGGTGAGCGCTGATCACAGATTTGCGACGTAATCAGAGCACTCGTGTATCCGAGGACAAGGTGATAATCCCGACTTCAGACATTGATATCTTTCGGTGCCAGATGTTCTTCTGGCAAGTGCGCGTTGTAGGCTGATCATCAGGACCTATATCTCTGCAGGTGCGTCTTCATTCTGCCCGCAACTGTCGTGAGTTGTGCACCATGCGAAGTACTTCACCAGTGCTTATAAGTGTAGTAATTGAGCTCAGTCGTGTGAAGATGCAAACGTCACTCTCTCACTAAAGACTCATTAATATTCTTGCATGTTATATTGAAAAATTAGCCAATAATAATTTTAGGTACAAGTGCAGTGATATTAGTGCTTTTTCCCTCCGATTTTAAGCTTCTATTGCCTTTTTCGGTGCCTTTTTAAAACATTTTAAGATAAGAGTACCTGTAGTTGACAGTGCACCTACAGTCGACATTATATTTTTTAAATGCTTATCATAACGTTATATAGTGATCCAAGGAGGCCGTGAGTATATCTGCCAGCACTACTGAGCCTTGTTTACTGGTTGAAACTATCAATAACTGTATGGATTCGCATCGTATTGCATCAGTCACGTGAAGAGTGCCGGATGGAAGATGTGAGACTTAATTTTAAGCAGAGCTAGAGACCAGAGTTAAGAAAAGTTAGTGTTGATCATAAGAATTAGGACACGTACTCTGATTTTCTATGTTGTTTATGTGCATTTTTGGGACACAGGATAAATAATAATGTTATTTTACGAATTGTTTGTGAAAAAAGTGAGTAGTTATCAGTGGCGTAGCGTGACTCGCACGTTTGGGGATGCTCAACAATAACACACAAAATGTCACTATCAACTACTTCATCTAACAGGCGAACGCAACACAAGGCAGATACATTGGAACTACTTCCACGATCTCGATTGCTTACGACGGTGTAGGCGCTTCCCACAAAATCCTCACAGCAGTCAGGGCTGCCGATGTCTTGAAAGCAAATTATACAATGGCTCAGCTTTAATTCTTATATGCGAATGGCAATAAGACCACTTGTTAATTTATACATTACAGACTTAAATAATATGTAATCTATTTAAGAGATAATACAATTTCTTGGATATTAATTAAGAAATAGTAGACAGGCACTATTTCTACAGTTTGTGCCCATCACCAAGCGTGGACTCCCGAGTGAGTGAGAGAGAGAGAGAGAGAGAGAGAGAGAGAGATCATTTACTGACCGCCTGAAGTGTGCTGCGCTCTCGTGCACAAACGAGCTTCTTTCGGCAGTAGATGCTAGCGTAAAGCAGTCGGGTTTCTCTTGGCCAGGGGTGACGAGGGGAGAGGGGAACCTCGCCATCTGCGCATGCGTCATTGCTCGTCGCAATCTCGCGGCAGACGCTAGAAGCATTTTAGCTTCCAAGCAATCACAGGTCAGCTTTAACAGCCCGCCGAATTCAATCATAAGAAATCAATTTAAAATTAATACAAAACGTGTTTCGCTCAACAGACCACTTGTAAGATTATCAATACAGTATTTAAGGTTATTATATACGGGGATGCTCAGCATCTCAGCGTCCCCTGACACTATGCCACTGGTAGTTATAATAGTAGTAAAGTTGTCATGTATAGGTTCTTGTAAATTACAGCTGCCTCTATAGTTGACATACGTGTCAACTTAAAGTACTCAGCATGCAGATTTAGGAGGCTTACACAATTTTTTGTCTCCAGGTGTGGCTCCTAGAAAGATTCATCAGTATTCTCAGCAATCAATAACAACATTTATTTGTGTTTGTATAGTTCAAGAACCAATGGATGATGTGTTAAAATAATCCGTTTGATAAGTGTTGATGCAAATAAAAAAAATAATTTGTAGAAGAAAAATACATTTCTTATGTTTCGTTTAACCAAGTAATTGGGAATGTTGAGACCCCACAACTGACTTTAAGGGGGAAAAGAGTAAGGTATGTGTTCAAACATTCAAACAATCAGTGCGAAGGAAATGTATGGTATTAATGTTCAAAATATATGGTAATAAATCAAGTGTTTTACTTACATAAAGATATTTTTTGTTTAAACACATTATCAAAGCATACCCAAATCACATTTGTTTCTTTTTAATGATCTGAGTAGGGTGTCAGGTATAGGTATCTCATGTGTCACCTTACGGATCCCCTGTATTTTATGTTGTCGACTATAGGTGCATTTCCAGAGTTAAGATTAAATTCATTTTCAAAAATATTATTGCCGTTTAACCAGTAATACACAGTTATCATAAAGTAGGGTTCTTTAGATGTCAGAAAATAAATATTACAATGCTTTGTTATTTGAAAGTATAATCAGAGGATTAAAACAATTACGTTTCTTCCCTTAATATGTCGACTTTTGGCGCTCTTACCTTAGTGTCTTTTTAGTGACCTAAAACGTAAGCTTTTAGTGTTTTAACATCCGATGTCTAGGGATGAGAGTGGTAAAATTGTCGTTTTGTTCTGCAACTGCCGGCCCTTCTTCATTAACGTCAGTAAGCTGGGAGAGAGAGAGCGTGAGCGAGAGCGGCTGTTTGCGATGCGAGTGGTAAAAGAGTAGATTTGTTTTGCGAGGAGGAATAATGCTGGACGCGAGGCAGTCTGGCCGAGTGGTTCAATCCTAGGGGCAAAATAAAATCCCTTTTACCGCATGTTTCATAGTGTTTTTAGATAGCCTTACCGGTTATCATTTTGTGATAGTTCAAGTTAACAATTTTGTTACATTAAGTGCAGTAGCTGAAGCCATCAAACGAAAGTATTTTGTTTTGTTTGTTGCATTCACAGTTTTATTTGAACATTTGAGGATTGTCTGGCTTTTAGCACTAGTGTTAAAAATAGAGGTACTATGACAACACATACTTTCTCGCAATATTATAAATTTATATTTATGTTATATTATGTCACAATTTTTGCCTTTGTTACGCTTTAAAATTCACTTTGCTCGAAGTGTTGAAAAAATATATATTTTTTATTCAAAAGTTCAAATAAAAATATATTTCATGCAATAAATTCAGTGCATTCACGAACATATCCCATGCGTAAGTTGGCCGAATAATGTACTACGTAAGCAGTTACACATATGTATTTTTTGTACATCTCTCATGTCATTGATATTTACATTACAGGCGTTTTAATATATTATTCCATTTGCAAGTACAAGTTCTTAAAGTAATTCCTTACGAAGTTTTTCGAAAATTCGGTAGTTTTCTGTGAAAATGAGCTGAGATTTGTGCATTTCAGAAACGTTCAAACATCTCAAAAGCAGCTGCAATTTATTGAATAAAAATTTTCAATTTTCGACTAGTTTTTACTCTTGTGCGAGAATAATAGAATAATAATTAAAGGCATATTTCAGTTCTGCTATTAAGGAACTGCAAAATTGAGAAAATGGAGGAAAATGTCATTTAGGCGCCAATATGCGTGACCGCTGGGAAGAGATTCTGGCAAAACCGAACCGTTAGCCGACACTAATAATAAGTTAAATAACTAGTGCGAGTAAGTCTGTGCCATTTTATTGTATCACTAGCTATTTTACCTGTTCTCTAACTTACACATGTGCCTCATTTGTTGAATAAGCGAATTATCTATATTCATAGTTCACTCATTTTACTGTCATATTCAGTCATTTGTGTGTCAAATCATAATACAAATTTTCTTCTTACCTGGAGGTTATGTTGGAAATATTCCCTTTATTGGAGGACTATCTGACTCTATTGGAATACATGGCATTTCTGCAATGATGTCTATTAATGATTGATGCATTAACAAGTAATAATTGTTTCTTCCATTACGTGCAGAATAAAGTTACATTGTCTCTTTCTTTCACAGCGAGCATTCCAGTGTGCGATTTTAAGGGAATGGCATGTATCAGCGAATATTCGGGTATGTTGTCATCCTAAAAAAGTTAGTTTGTGTATTACTTTATGTATTAAATTGAATGTATAAAATTTATTTTCTTTCTCTAGAAATGATCACGTGGCGAAAAAATCGGACGTCAGGGAAGCAAATAAACTGCAACTGCTACCCGGCTTGCGACCTATACATGTACCGTCAACTTGACAAAGAAATTACTCATACGTAAGTACAAACTTTGATGCATTTCAAAATTATACTTAGATTTATGAAATTGTAAGCCCCTTTGACGGACTAATTATTTTGTAGTGGACTTTAAAAAATATTTTTCTTCATTAGTTAACGAGATAAATGTTATTTCAGCTATAATCTAATCACAATTCAAGTATACTTCAAAGCAACATAGCCATAGACAACATATTTTATGGTAATTTAAGATAATGACAATTATTATTTTATCGAATCGTACATTAAACAACTAATTTCAACATCACTAATGTTCAACCGTCTCTTTTCAAACACTTATCAAACTGCAACAGAGCACACAAAGCTCATTTTCTAACATTTTCAGGTTCAAGTTTATAAGGAAAATCTTTAACTCGTTTATAATACGAACATAATGTATTGCCATTGTAACGATACTCTAAAGTATCTTCGATATTAAATACGCTTTCTCTCTCGTTCATTATAATTTAAAAGTACTTCCGTTCACATCCTTCCCCCCCTCCCGCTCTGCTCGTCCATTGCACTCCTTCCGTTCGCCCGACCGGGAGATGCGGCTCAGGGCATCATCTGATGTCTCTGCAGTCCCTCTGACTAAGCAGTCGTAGGTTCGAGTCCCAACGGTGGCAGGATTTTTGACACTAGCTTGTCAGCTACGTCGAATTCAATCGCTGTCTAGAGGAGAATTCTAGCGTCCGGCTGCACTGATCGATAGTTTTCCGTGGTTTCTCCTATCAAGACCAGGTGACGGCCAGAGCAGGACCCTAACAACCGGGCCCACGAATTGCGCGCGATCTTTTCTACCTCTTACACGTACTTGTCTTGTCATCTCCCCTTACACTCACATTAACATGCTCTACATTGGCGCACATGCCGAGAGGCCGGTCAGGAGCTTAGACCTTGCCCTGACTAACGCGGTGCCCCTCTGGTGGGGAGAAATGTCGTTGGGGAAAATCCTGGTTACCGACGGCAGATCGGCGCTGGATCTCACCATACAGCGAGGGAAAATCACAGCCATCTCCCGAGAGAAAACATGCACTACACTTTCGGGACTAATGACCTTTAGCCGTTGACGCGTCGGAAATCATTAACAATCAATCAGTCGTTCCGCTCTCTCCTTCGGCTCCGTCCGTTCCTTCCGTTCCGCCCGCTCCTTTCAGTCCGCTCCAATCCTTCCTTCCGCTTCGCTCGCTCCTTCAGCTCTGTTCGCTTCTTTGGCTGTGCTCGGTACTTCGGCTCTATTATCTCCTTCTGCTCTGTTCACTCCTTCCGCTCCGCTCCTTCCTTTCGCTCCGCCGGTTTGGCTCGTTGCTTCCGCCCCGCCCGCTCCGCCATCTTCCACTGCACCTTCTTCCACTCCCCTCCCCTCGTTCCTTCCGCCAAGCTCGCTCCTTCCGCTCCGCTCGCTCCTTAGACTTAGACTTCATCTTCAGTTCCACCGCTTTTGCAACTTCGCGCACAATTTCCGCTCCACTCGCTCCTTCTACTCAGGCCGCTCCTTCCGTCCCGCCGCTCGTTCAACTTAGCCCACAATTTCCACTCCGTTCGCTCCTTCCACTCCACCCGCTCCACCAGCTCATTTCGCTCCGTCCGCTTCTTTCGCTCCGGTCGCTATTTTCCCTCCACCTACTCATTGCCTACCGCCGCTCCTTCCACATTTTCCGATACTTCTCTGACTTGTAAAAAATTTCACATTTGGGGATTACCTTTTTTTGTCGCAACACCTGTTTTCGCGGTCAATCAACCTTTAACTTTACCGTATACGTACGTATACACGGAGTGATTTACGTAGTATAGGGAAAGTTATGTAATGCTGCGCAAAAAAATGGCCCATTTTCGGCGGAAAAAATTAATTGCCGGGCCGTGAAAACAAAGACGTGGATAAAACCAGTTGCTAAATTAAGAAAAAAAATCCCCTAACACGTGGTGTAGCCAGAAACCATGTTTTCTAGGTCCTTGACACCGAAAAACCAATTGAAAGGAAAACGTCCGTCTGTCTGTCCGTCCGTCCGTCCGTCCGTCCGTCCGTCCCTCCGTCCGTCCGTCTGTCCGTTTTTCCGTTTGTCCGTCTGTCCGTTTGTCCGTCTGTCCGTCTGTGAACACTGCTAGCGCCTAAACCATATGTACAATTTCATCCAAAATGGATATTCCCCGGTCGATCTGATTCTAGTCGAAGCTTTGAGATTTTGAAAAAGATTCTTCAAAATTTGGGGGTACTTTATATGAAGCCCCCAGGGGATTTTCAATATATTCTCAAAAACGCCGAAAACAAATTTTTCTTTAAATTTATTGTATGAATAGAGTAAAATACACTTATTAACATGGCATAGGTCCGATTTTCAGGAATAACTCTGAATTTTCGAAAATTGTGAAAGTTTTAATTTTTTTCGGCGTCTTTCTCCAACTATAAAATTGAAGATAGAGATCTTTTCTTCAAATAAAAATTGTTCTGCATATTGAGTTCTTTCATAAAGGTCATGTAAACGTTTTTCAAAATTTTAGTAGTTTTCGTGCAATATTGCGTGCAATGTGAGCGATTTCAAAAAATTACAAGACAGATTTAAAGAAACAAGATTTTCTCAAAAACAGTTCCAAAACTTTTGGTAGGGATAGTGGTAAATTTACTCTATCAGAAGACATAAAAGCCATATTGCTCTATAGGTTGTTTTTTTCAAAAATGACAAAAATGTAAATTTTTTCACATGTTTCTCACGTCGATAATATTTACTTTAGCGGCGATTTTTTCACATTATTATATTTATGAGTACATGTTCTTTAAATAATGTGAAGTAATGTTTCTGGAAAACACAACCGTTTTCTGTGAAAAGTAGCTCAAAATTTCGCATTTTCAGAAATGCACAAACGCCATTTTCTCATATATGGCTGCAATTTGTTTCTTGAAACTTTTGTAACGGATAGTGCGAAATACACTCTTTGGTACAGTGTAAAGTTTATTTTGAGTTATTTTTTTGTTTTTTCAAAATTACATAATTGTAATTTTTTGAAAGATCTCTCACATCTTTAATATGCACATTACCAGCAATTTGTAAACATTATTATATTTGTGAGTGTATGTGCTTCAAATAACCTGAAACTATTTGGGAAACTCAAAGATTTTCTGTGAAAGTGAGCTTCAAATTTCGCATTTTTAGTAGCGCTAACATGCCATTTTCTCTTAACCGGCACATAATTTTTAAAAGAAAATTGCCATTTATGACTAGGTTTTACTGTTCTTTGATATTCTAAAATTAATGTTTCCGTTCTACCAATAGGAAACCGAAAAAATAAGGAAATGACAAAAAAATGTACTTTTGGCGGTGATAGATGACAGCTGGCAAGAATGAGTTTGTGGCAATTCCGAATAGCTAGCGAAGACCCAAGGAAATAGAAACTAATACGGGAAAGTCTGTGCCCTTCTGTAGCACCACTAGTTCTTGAAAATCTTTCGATTTGAGGTGCAACTTACTAATGTTTTTCCTAAAAAACAAAATCTTTCATTCCACCTAAAGTTAATATTCTATTTGAGAGAATCTTTAAGTTTTCCTAATTTACTTCAATACAATGCTTTGCTTAAAGACGGAATACAGGACCACAAGAACTCTTTAAGCCAGCCTGAATCATAAATAGATCTTGCTCTCGTGTAGATCTTTCTATTTATCTTATATGACCACTTTTCATGTATTAAAGTATCGGTATGCATATCGAGGCCCCGGCGGAGTTGTCTCAGAGCAACCACCTGGCAAAGAAAAAGTGAAATCCAGATGCTAAATTTAGGGAAAAATCTCTAACACATGGTGTAGCCAGAATCCATGTTTTTGGGTAATTGACACCGAAAAATCGAATAACCACAAAACGTCTGTCCCTGTGTGAACAACTCTAGCGGCTGAACCGTTCAGCCGATTTCTCCAAAATTGGTATTGTTCAGTCGATCTGCTTAATGTCGCAGTCCCTTGAATTTGAAACCGATATTTTAATTTTGGTGAGTATTTTACATGAAACCCCTGGGTCATTTTAAAAAAAATGGCTCCGTTTTTATTAAACTTTGTTGTGGAAGAACGTTTAAGAGAATGGCGCTAGTTATATGTTCGTTGAAAACTCTGATTTTTCGAAAATTGAAACAATTCAAAATTGTTTGACGTCTTCCTACAACTAGGATTATGAAGATTTTTTTTCTTAATGAAATGTGTTCATAAATACATCTAAAAATAATGTCATGTTCAATTTTTCAAAAACATGAGTTTTTTTTCGAACTTCGTGTCAGACATGAGCAAGTTTTATTTACGGTAAATCATTTTTTCTTAAAAATGGCACAAATTGTTTTGATTAATTGTAGACGTTAAATAGTGTAAAGGACACTTAAGAGAAGGGTGCAGGGGCTCATGTTGGTTAAAATGCCTGATTTTTCGAAAATTAAAAAAAAAGTCGGCGTCTGCCTACAACTACAATTACGAAGATAGATTTTTTTGTTAATGAAATATGTTCATCAAAAACAGATCTTCATACAAAGTCATGTTAAATTCTTTGAAAATATGAATATTTATTTGTGTAATTTGGCAACTAACGCAATTCTCCGTTCCGAATTTATTGCGCTTCGTGAACGTAATTCCAGGTAGTTGAATGCATCGGATGTTAGAATTTGCATATTATTTCATATATCTTTGTTCGTTCCTTACAATCGACCTTTTGTTATACAATTTATACATTAATCTTTTAGAAATTATTTAAAATCAATTTGAAATTATATATGAGCTAAACTCCGACACCCTAAGACCCTCCATGAAAGTTGGGACATCTACATATTTATTCACCAAGAAGGTTTATGTGCTGTTAAATCTGTTGTAACTCCACTACATGACGCTGTAGAACAAAACTAAATATTTACGTCGAATGTAACCCGCAACACATTCGGTAGGATTTTGAATCTATATCGTTAAATAACTCCTAAATAATGCGTTTTAGTGACTTAAAAACAAAACTTTTGAGGCCAATGGCCTCAAAGAAACGTTTCTCACACCGTAATCTACAGGATAAAATCTTCTTGAAATTCTGTTACAGTTTTGCTTCACCTGCTCAGAGAGGCAATTAAATGTGAATGAGAAGGACAGAGAGCGGCAGAGACAGACAGGGACAAGGTGAGGGAGTGAGAAACAGTGAGTGGCGATGGGAGGGGAAAGGGGGAGATGAAGGGCAGAACAACGTCTGCCGGTTATTCCTAGTATGAAATAAAAATTGCGAGCCTTCAGGAAATATTAGATTCGAATGCGACAACTTGATTGCTTGACAACAATGATTCGGAAGCTAAATTTGTAAATTACGCCTTATGCCTTATGCGCCTTATATGTAAATTATGCCTCAAATGCACGTTTTGCACCAAATGTACGATTTGTAATGAGTTTTCCAAAAAATTATCATTGAGATGTGTATATTGCGGTATAAATAGCAATGTGTTAATTGACGGTAGAGACAGCAATTGCGGTATAAATAGTATTACATAACTATTACTAAAGGCGAGAAAGTACGTGCTATTTTAGCGCCACTAGTTACTACTGTAAAGATCTTAACTGGGAGGTCGTAGTAGGGGTACCCTAGTAAAGGATACCCCAACTCGTCTCGAAGGTGGCGGATATTCGGCACTACTCATTTCGCTAGGTGGAACGCACTGTGTGGAAGAGAATTGTAGCGGTAAGCTGTTCTGGTCTGTAGTTTTTCGTGGTTTCTCAGAACAATACTAGGCAAATATCGGAGTAGCACCTTAGCAAATGGGATCGGTAGTTTTCTGTAGTTTCTCTGATCAATACCAGGCGAATACCGGAGCAGTACCTTAACAAACGGACCACGAACTGCGCGCGATATTTCCTTCCCCGTCCTTGTCTTC
The DNA here is from genome assembly GCA_031308135.1 of Acheta domesticus. Lineage (NCBI taxonomy): Eukaryota > Metazoa > Arthropoda > Insecta > Orthoptera > Gryllidae > Acheta > Acheta domesticus. The sequence continues at coordinate 78,324,549 of JAHLJT010003656.1, forward strand.
GCCCCTTACTTACCTGCACTACGCTACCACACATGCTGAGAGTCCGGTCGGGAGCTTAGAGCTTGTCCCGGCTAGGACCGTGCCCCGCTGGTGGGAGATACGCGATTGGGGAAAACCCGCTGACAGGTAGGTCGGTGCCGAATCTCCACCATCCAGCGGGGGAGCATCATCGCCACCTTCCGAGGGGGAAAATATGACCTACACCTTCGGAAATAATTACCGAAGACAAGGACGGGGAAGGAAACATCGCGCGAAGTTCGTGGTCCGTTTGTTAAGGTACTGCTCCGGTATTCGCCTGGTATTGATTGATTTCGTAATTCCGGGCACGTCAACTACAGAGGTCATTAGTTCCGTTAGTTTGGAGCGTCTTTTTTTCTCGAGAGGTGGCGATGATCTTTTCCCCGCTAGATGGCTAGAACCGGCGCCGACTTACCGTCGTCCAGCGAGGTTTTTACCTCAACCAGATATCTCCCACCAGCGGTGCACCGCGCCAGCCGGGACAAGCTCTAAGTTCCCGACTGATCTCCCGGCATATTTGGTAGTGTAGTGCATATTAGTGTAAGTGTGTGTGTGTAAAGGGTGAGGAATAGGACAAGGAAGAGGAAGGAAAGATCGCGCGCGGTCCGTGGCCCGTTTGTTAGGGTACTGCTTCTGGCATTCGGCTGGTGTTGATGGGAGAACCCATGGAAAACTATCGATCAGAGCAGCCGGCCGCTAGAATTCTCCTCCAGACTAGAATTCGACCTAGCTGACAAGCTACGTGTCGAAAATCCTGCCGCCAATCAAAAGATCGGACACAAAAATTCCGCGACACAAAAATTACGTGCTGAGTCATAAAATTATTCCTGACCGAAAATTCGATGAAAAAACGGAAGCGTTTCAATTTGTACTCTGAAATGCAGATAAAGATGTTCCTTCTAACTATCGCGTCTAGTTCTACTTTTGCGAAGTTTAATATTGCTTAGCACATCGTGGTAATGCGATTTTTGAAAATTAATAATTTGTACATAATAGTATATTAGTGATGAGAGATTTCCGATTTCTGTCCATCGGTCAGTATTGATTTTGGCAGTAGAGACCTAAATCACATCCACACCCGGACTGTTCCTAAATATTAAACACTTCGTAGAAGCTGGCTAATGAACATGTTTGGACGGCGGTGTCGGCATAACTCGAGTATCTAGTTGTGTTGCCTAGGTGACACCGGGAGATTTGAGGTCTAATTTTCGGATTTTGCACTTTAGAAAAGTGTCTAGTGTAGTTGGAGATGTTTTCTTTGTTTTCAAGCAAAGTTGTATGGAAATTACCTTGTATAAAGTAGGCTTTATTTCACATGTTTCAGAGCTCCAACCTATTATCCACCTCGTTACGATGTGGAAACTACAATCTACAAAAGGACCAGAATCAAGAGAGATGTTCTATTTTCTATTATTGATCTGGCTGGTAAGAATAGTTTAAGCAATTTAAGGATCTATTTCATCTATTTTTATGTAATTTATGTTTGTTTTATTTTATATTTAAATAAATATTTATGTAATGTTGTAGTAATTACAGTATTTTCTCATGTCTCCTTGAAGATAGTAACGTTGGAAGAAATGGAAAATGGTATACTTAAGTACAGAGCAATCCTTATAAACCTGAACCATTTAAATGGGTAATAACTTTTGAACCAATAATAGGACACATGTGAAATTTTGCGAGATGGTAACACACAATTGCGAGTTACATCCGTACATAAAAAAACATAGGATAAAGTCCGGTGATCCGGAGGGCCACACGTTGTTTGGATATCGGTGAGAAAAGAGACTGGTTACAATAACTTCCTCACAGCAAATGTTGGAAGTGCCCTTCTCCACATCCAAACACAACTGTACTCGTTTCACCACATTCCGCGATGTTGTTTGATTGCATCCTCGCCAATGTTGCTTATTTTGTGTGTAATGACTTCACGGAGTTCAGCAGTTGTCTGTAGGGGTACAATCCCGATCCCGATCTCTGACATGTGCTGGGTGAAAATCCCGTGTCCTGTCTCAATCGACAATCAACGATTTCTTTGGAAGGTTCTCCAATCGCCTTTGAACATTAACAATAGTCTCTGCACTCAATGATAGTATGTTTTTTACTTGATTCACTGTTTAGTACACCAGTTGTCTCCAGCTTCCTAACAATTGATTCAATTGTTGCCTTTGTTGGAACATCGCGAACATTCCCATGCAACCAATGTTTGTGTCTTCAATACGTTTTCACAATAAGAACACGCTCTTGAAGTGTGTACTGCATGTTTCTGTTACGAACATAATACTCATTTCACAAAGGGCACCAACGAGTCTGCTACGGACGGTCTGACGCGAACAAATAGCGACGTCATGCTGGACACAAGAGCGCATTCGTAGAAACACCAACAAACTTCTCAACAATAAGCAGTAGAAATGATTATCGCAAAGCCAATGAGATCATTGAAACAAATTTCCCATTTCTACGAGCTTTCAGAGAGAAATTATTGCTCATTAAAATGAGTCCAAGTTTATATGGATTGCCCTGTAGTATTACGTGTTTGTAAAAAAAACTAAATATATTTAATTAAGAATGGTTGTGCGTAGTACTAAGAAATTTTGCGTAGTACCAAGCTATACTAAAATGCCACACGTCAGCGAAATTGTCAAATTTTAAGAAATGAGTAAAAATCTTGAATCCCCCCAAAAATTAATTATTTCTGAAAATATTTTTTTTAATCTCATATTCTCAATGACCGTTCGCCAGGCTATCGTCGTTCACCAAATTAGCGTTCCAGGAGCTGTATTCAGCTTGTAGTATTGGAGAGATAAGAGCTATTTTAAATCGTTTGGGGTAATCCGGCAGTAAAATGTTGGGAAAGGATAAAGACGAAAAAGTAATTACCAAAATATACTCTCTAGTAATCACATCTTAAGAAGAAAGTTGTGCGTTACCTTTTAAGGACGCAAAGAAAGTGGGGTGTGAGTTTTTACGACAGTTCAATACTCGCCCAAAAATTTGTATTCAGCTTGTAGTATTGGAGACGCAAACTCGCCCAAAAATTTTTATTTTCAACAGAAACCCAGTGCTCGAGTGTGTGTAGTGCTCGAAATTCACGACACTGATCTAGCAATACAGTGTGTGTTTGTTGCGTAAAATCCGCATTAATTACAGAACCAGACATTTTAAAAGTGCAATGCAGAATAGTTTAATTTATAAATACTTTATTATATTTTCTAAAATCCCAAGTTAATGAAACTTTAAAAAAAACACTGTGATTAATGTGATTCCATAAACCACTAAGAGAGTTCAATAGTTTTGATATCGTCTCTTTTAGCCAATTGAAGTAATATTATTGGAGAAATTCCGCTATTTATGATTGAGGGACAAATTCATCAATACATTTTGAAAAGCTCCTAAAAATATAATTTGTCAATACAAATATAAAAAATATTCTATACAATTTATATAAAATAATTTATTTGCAAAAACTATATAATGTATTTGTTGTAAACATATTGCACATGTCAGTCTCAAATTTTTATTGCAGGTTTCTTGCTTTAACTCACTAGTTAAAATTAGAAATCGAAATTAAAATACGTATTATTTATAAATAAATAATGTCTATTTGTGGTGACTTATGTGTGTAGGTTGTTAAAAGGGTGGCAAAATACACTTTTTTATTCAGAGGGACAAAGATGTTTTTCATTGTTCATAAAATCTTGCCAAAGAACTCGAGTGCGGGTGGTGAAACTTGAACTACACTCGTGAGCACCCTGGGCGGCGAACCGAGTAATGAAAACCCTGTAACCTGGCGTAACATAACATATCCATTCTAAAAAGTTTGTATTTTTTACTAAAGAAAATAGAATAAAGTAAAATATAGCCATATCGATAAAATTACTTTTTCCTATTTGATTGTCTAAAGTCAAGCTTTACGAAACTGTGAAAAAGTTTTGTAGTAGGAATTGTAACACAAGTGTTTTAATACAAATAGTTCACAATTAATAATAATTATCGTTAACAAGAATAATTAACATTTATGATAAATATTAACTCTTAAAAGTTTTACGATGTTTCATACAAATCATTTTAAAGAGAATTACGAACATTTTGAACATTTTCCATATTTATAACGGTTGAGGTTTGTGTCAAACCAATAAACAAAAAACTCATTATTATCAAATCAAACACATGTATGTAGTTGTTGATTAAATATATCATAAAACGAAATAAAGTGACTCAAAGGTCGTCGTAGATAAAGTATTTTTCATTTCATTAATAACTATTGTTTACCATTCACTCCTTTGTCACCCGTGAGATATTACTCGTACATTCTTCTGGAAGACAAGGAATCAATTTCTCGACATAAAAAATTACTAACTTCAGTGGGAGGGAGGGAGTGATGACTCCCTCATCCTAGATGTGCACGGTTGAGATGACTCAAGGTAACAAATATTACCTCTGTGACATCTCTTATCGAAATATCCTAGGGTTCGAATGCTAACAAGGACGGATTTTCGACACTAGCTAAATATCTAGGTTGAATTGAATCATTGTCTGGAGGAGAGTTCCAGCGGCCGGTTTCTCTGAACGTTAGTTTACGTGGTCTCTCTGATCCATACCAGGCGAATGCCGGAGGACCGCCCTAACAAACGGGCAATGGACCGCGCGCGTTCTTTCCTTCCTCTTTCTAGTATTTGTCACCCCTTACACACACACACACACACACGTGCGCGCACGCACATTTACACTCTCGTACAGACCAGTTGAAAGATTAGAACTTGTACGGCGCGGAGCCTTGCCGGCGGCGGTACCCCGGGGACGTATTATTGATACCCCGCAAGGCGACTTGTAGATCGGCGCAGGCACTCACATTCCTGAGGGAATCGCCACCTCCCGGAAAATAAAATGCACACAACAACTAAAATAATAACATCAGATGACACACCCGGAAATACGTAATAATCAAATCAATCCTGAATACCCCAATGAGCACTACGAATTCCGTGTGTTTCAGTGTCCTTCGGCGGCGCAGTTGGCCTGTTCCTCGGCGTGAGTGTTCTAAGTGTGTTGGAAATCATCTATTATTTTACATTGCGTTTGCTCTTCCATCCACAAAGGCGAAACTTTATAAATATCTAATACGTAATAGTTCATATTGATACCACACTGGCTGATACCACACTGGCTGATGGAAGCTGCGGGGGCTATCACCCTCCCCCCACATTTTCTTTCCTTGCAGAAGAAAATTACAAAAAGAAAGTTGGATTTGATAGAATTATTCACAATTACTACGTATTGATTGTGTCACATCAAAGAGAATATTTCAATCATGGCTGTAAGGAAACGACGGGTAACATAGCCACATCTATGTTTCTTTTAAAGTCCTACTTCGTTGCATCAATCTTCACAATAATTTTTGTGACAAATTCATTCTTCACAAAAGTGCAATGTTTCTTCAAAATATTGAAGTCACAGCTTCCATAATTTGAAAGATTTTATAACTTTTTTAAAAGCGAGCAAAGTGACAATGTTACCGTGCTGGGATCAAACATTGCAACTTCTATTTATTTCCAAGTTTATGGTAATGTTTAAATGTGTGGGAGTTGGATAGGAAACATAAACATAAATATGCATCAGAACATTATTAGTATTTGGTTTTTGACAATTGAAATACACTAAACAGGGATACATACTGCTTTGATAACTTAGTCTAAAATAACTTTTAATAAATGTTGTACATTGTGATAAAATGCGACAGGGAAAAGTGCTTTCTCCTTTTATGTTTTTTAGTCTGGGAAGTTCAGCAACAATATCGTATTTTGACATAAAATTCTCATCTACGTCATTTAAAGTAGACCTGCTAATTCCGTACAGTTCAGTAGCTTTTCCTACTTAATTTTTCACTATTTTCTCCTTTACTTTGTGTATTTTAACTATAGGTTTGTAAATCTTAGATGTTGGATTTTTTATTTGCCTTCGTGTCAAAGTAATAGTGCAAGTATGGCGATGAAAAAAAGTAATTTTGTATCAAATGTAATTAATCCATGTTCACAATTTATAAGTCATATGTTTTAGAAATAATATATAAACTCACAAATGTCAATTGTTTCAATGTAAGAATTTCTTCTCAAAGGATATAAATGTAAGGGCAAGTTGGCCAGTATGTCAATGTTATCCTGAAAGGAGTATATGTTTTAATACATTTTTTCTTGTTTATAATGAACAATTATTAAGTCACGACATAGCATGCCTAGGACATGACATATTTACTCATCTATGTTGTTTATTCCAACTTAATCCAAAATAACAAAGTTTCGATTACAAGATTTGGCTGTGTTGTATACCAAATGAAACAACCCTCTGCGGTCTGCAACAACAATTTATTATTCATCAAAATCCCAAAGAATAATACACAAAACGCTGCCAGGAGTCCCAATATCAAAGATATGTTTTCATAGCCGGGTCGTTATACAGGTTACAAAAATGCCGTTAATCAAAGAATCACAAGTAAGTGCGCCGGGTACAATGTCTAAGTCAGTTAATGCTCTACTAATCGCTGTCGGTGATCGAATGCCGGGGCCCTCGCCCCGCGGCTGCCTCGTCGGCTTTTCCACCCCCTTCGCAGGGGAAGGGAGTCGGCTGCGTGCCCCCCTCTTCTACAGGAGGCGGGAGGGGGGGGCGCCTTCCACGCCTTGGCCGCTCTCCTGGTGCGGTGAGGCGTATCGCTTCTGGAGTGCCCGCGTAGCGGACACTACACCCTCCCCACCTAATTGTGGGAGTATGGGGCGAGGTGCTTCTGCAGGCGCGCGCTGCGGCGCCTGTGCTGGCCTGTGGCGCTGCTGGCGGACTTTTGTAGTGCCGGCACAGGCGGACACTACGGGCTGCATCATAATACACCATGCATATTTACGGACGATTTATGTTACAACTCTAACCCAATGGAACAAACGATTGGATATAATGTTTGTAAGAGAGGTAGTTAACTATGGGAACTCAGCCAGCAAATGAATTTACGATACAGAATGTGCTACTTAAATTTTTTGAAGTTGTGGCAATGTTTCTCCCATGGCAATGTTACCCGTCGCCTTATATTTATTTATTTATTTCAAGCTAATTATTTTCATTTTTATTCCAAAATTATTTAAGTGGTGCGAAGTGAAAATACTTTCAGGATCAGCCTCTGTGGTAGCATCTACAAATACTCTCCGATTGTTAAAGAGAATTTACTTTAAAATTTGTGCAAGAGATCCTAGGCGCTCGACATAAGTCCACTCTCTGAGAAGTATAATGCAAGAACATATTTTTCCTACAGAAGAATTACATTTGTTTCATTGGTACAAGGAAATGAAATAGGTAGATTGTAAGTACCGTATACATTGTATACATAATTACGTATTTTACATGTATTTTTCTTGTTTCAATTCATTTATTTAATATTTATGGCATGTTATAAGTTATAAAGAAATAAAAATGATATGTGCTTAAATTATGCAGATGTAAGTTATTTACAATACCATCACTGATCTTCACTTTCAAGTCGAACTCTCGATTCTGAAATTAAAGATGTCTGTTCGTACATCAGGCACACTTACACAGTCTCATTTCGTCTCCTTTAATAGATAATGAGCTTCTAAGCTTCTTTCAAAGTTTCTAATGCAAAATTTTAAATCAACGACATTTTTGGAATGTGCTTTTATGTTAATAAAACAAGGAAAATTTTGTTTTGAAGCAAATACGTTAATACCTAAAAAGAACTTTTGGTATAGGACGTTTTCCGGCTGGGCGTTTGGCGGAAGTCATATTTCAAACGATGTGTTATATTTTTCACGATCCGCGAAGATGATTAATTTTGCAGACGGCGAAGGTGATTTAAAATAAATCAACCTATTAACCATGAACATTTTTTATGACAACCCTATTTTTAACATTAATCAGATAGATCCCTATTCGCTTCTTCTGCCACAGCATTTCTACTCCAACCAGATTCATTTATACTTTCCCGCTTTCCCGTATACTATACGTATGTACGTATAGTATAGAAAGTTATGTAATGCTGCGCGAAAAAAGTGCGGATTTTCGCCAAAAACGCTTATTACAGAGCCCTGGTAACGAAAAAAGTGGATAAATCCAGTTGCTAAATTAAGAAAAAAATCTCCTTACACGTGGTGCAGCCAGAATCCCTATTTTGTGGGTCCTTGATAGCGGAAAACCAATTGAAAGCAAAACGTCTGTCCGTCCGTCCGTCTGTGAACAACGCTAGCGACTAAACCGTTCAGCCGATTTTCTCCGAAATTGATATTCCTCAATCGATCTGAATATTCTCGCGGCCCCTTGAATTTGAAATCGATATTTTAATTTTGGAGGGTACTTTACATAAAGCCCCTGGGACATTTCCAAAAGTTGCAAAAAAATGGCGCCAACATTTTTGACTAAATTTTGTTGTTGGATAGTTTGAAGGTCATTTAACAGAATGGCGTAGGTCTTATGTTGGTTGAAAACTGATTTTTCGAAAATTGAAAAAATTCAAATGTTTCCGGCATCTTCCTACAACTATAATTATGAAGATACATTTTTTTCTTAATGAAATGTGTTCATAAAAAACAGGTCTTCAAATAAGGGCATGTTCAATTTTTCAAAAACGTAAGTATTTGTTTCGAAAAATTGTGTCAAACAGACATTTTTTAAAATTTTTTTAAAATCAGTTTTTTTCTTGAAAACCGCACAACGTTTTTAGATTAAATTGGGACCGGAGATATCATTAAGGAAGCTTAAGAGCGTGGCGCAGGATTCATGTTCGTGAAAATGCCTTTTGTTTCGTTAAAATTATTTTGCAAACATTTTAAAAAATTTTAAAAATTTCGGCGTCTTTCTACAACTACAATTGTGAAGATTCAATTGATTTTCTTAATGAAATATGCTCATCAAAAACGGATCTTCAAATGAGGTCATGTTGAATTTTTTCAAAATATGGGTAGTTTTTCTATAATTTCCTGACAAACATAATAGCCCGCTCGGAATTGACTGCGCTTCGTTTTCGTCGTTATCTTACAACTACAATTTAAAAAAATTTTTTTTTGCTCAATTAAATGTATTTATCAAAACTACATCATCATAAGGTTAGGTTTATTTTTTTGAAAATGCGAGTAGATTTTCTATAATTTCGTGACATACATAATAGTCCGCTGGAAATTTACTGCGCTTCAGACAGCTGGATGCGTCGTAAATTAGAATTTGCAATTTTGTATATTATTTCTTTATTCGTTTCTTACATTCGACTTCTTGTTACACAGTTACACATTAATATTTTAGAAATTGTTTATTTTGAAATATTGGAAATAAAAATTACTCTCAGAGAATATCGACTATGCAGGGAATGCAATAATGGAATTTCGTTTCACGCTCGAGAATTTCTGTGAATTACGTGTCACTGTTGTGACTTGGTGTAGCTGTATGACAAGAGAGTGATAATTGTGAAATTAATGTTCATATTTGCATGAAAATATTTAGTTTTTGCCCAAATGCCGTACTATTTGTAGTGAATAGAATATTTTTGCATGGTTTTAGAATACTCTTCTCTAATCTTGGGCCTATGAAATGCATTTCTATATTGTCCGGGATATCAGGCTTATTTTTCCAATACAAGTTTACAGAACTTTTGTATTATATTTTTATAAAGTTGTAGAATTCACATTGTTCTGACAACACTGCGATGTAAACAGTGAGTTGTTCGCTTCTTGGTTGAATTGGACGTTTTCAAATAAAAGCTAAGATGTTAGTTGCGCAGAAAGTGCAATATTTCAATACTATGTAGCTGTTTCCAATAATGCTGGAAAGTATATGCTGTTATACCACCACTAGTTTATTTGATAAATACATTTTACATACATGTGTTTATAATTTTTCTTCCGACAATGCGAATGCCTCATTGTGACTTACCTACAATATCTATTTTTTGTGACTGAAACTTGTTACCTATACGACTTCTTGTCATTAAAATGTAAAATATAATATCCCTAACGAATATTGTGAAGGTTTCAAGAGAATGCGATTGTCAAAACAGCTTCCGTAGACTTAAGCTGCGGAGTTTTGTCTTTTTGCCTATTTTTTCCTTCAATGGAAAACGCAATATTTTAGGTTTCTTATTCATATTGAGGCATTACGAGCATTATATGCAAATTTTAGTGCCTATATATGCCTATTTCACTGATAAATGCTTATTTTGTGTTTAAATACCTAAATGTTGCCTATTCTCGTACTTATTGTTCAAAATTAAATTATCCTTAATCAATTTTTTTTGAAATGTTAATTTTTTGTTTTTATCAGCAGATAAACACAAATGCAGTTTACAGAGAAATCGAACAACTATTGATAAATCTATGTTCCGTTTTACTGCCACCACAGTGCAGGTATTTCATATTACGAAACACGTACAAACTCGCTGGTGGTAGTCATGTGATCATTTTTTATCTCGAATTTTTAAACACTTTTTTTACTCAGAAATGGCTCCAAAGGTTTTTAAAGTGTTCTCCTTGTATGTATCAAAAGGCTATATAAAAATTGGTGATTGTTCCATTTTATGCGATCATTGTATTTTCGAAAATTGTAAAAACTTAACATTGCAAAAGCACTGTAGAGTCAATGTACAGCTTTCTGTCTTAAATAAAATGTGTAAAAAAAGCAGATTTTTGAAAAAAAAGTATACTTTTTTTAACGAGTGGTAATTGGGGAATTTCTGCAAATGATAAAAATAATTCTAAAAAATAATTACAGATATTTGCATCAATATTTTTCCCGGGATACTAAATGGAATGGACACTTAAAAGAATGCCTCAGGTCTCATTTTTGTTGAACTCTCTGACATTTTGAAAATTGCAAATTTTGAAATTGTTTGGATATAATGCGAGAAAGTACTCGTATGTGCTGTTGCAACACCACTAGTTACATTTGTGATATGCATGGCGATTAAAACAAATCGTATATTTTCTCTTATGTTTAAATTAAATATGAGAAAGATCATACTGTGCAGTATTTGTGAAATTAATGAAAAGCAAAAAGGTAGCTACTGCGATTCAACCTTTCTTTCCAATTGCCGAACAATGAAAGAATGGATTTCTATGAAGTATTCGTCAGAACAATGATGAAAGCAAACATTCCATGAAGGTAGCTATGTTATGATTACTTCAGAAACTCAAGAACGTAAATAAGGATAAGAAAAATATAGAATGCCTTTTTAAATGCCTATTTTGATCTTTTAAGTACCTATTTTGCCTGCTTATTTCTATAGTTTTTCATGCCTATAAATCCGCAGCTTACTTATAAATATTAGGTTGCGTTTTCGCAACTTTGACAGTTTTCCGGCAGATGTGGATACGATCGTGTGTAGCGGTAGGATGTCGCGCCGCGCCGAAGTTTGTGAAGGCGCACTTCTACGAAGGAGACATCAGGGTGCTATCTTTGGAGTGTCTTATTGCTGGATATGTGATACTAGATAATTGGGCGTTGAAAAAATAGTTTCCTCAGAACTCATTCAAGGCATGGTTCGTTTTGCATCGCTCTATGAATCAGTTTGGCCGTAGGTTTCTGTAATGATCGTGGAGTGTGAAAGTTGTCAGTTTATCGAGTGTAAGAAGAAGGGTGTCCACTGTTTATTGTTTTGGGGTTCGCGGTAGTTTCTAAGAACAATAGTACGGAGAGGTAAGTATATACGGTATGTAAATGAATATTAAAATTTGCTTAGTACTTTTATTTTATAGATGCCTTTTCTTTTCAGAAATGAACTTTGATCGGACAATCTGTCGCACAGCTGACAAAATACTTGCTGTAATACATGAACTGAACACTACGAAACAAATTGATGCTGTAATTATCACCCCTCAAGTTGATCTTCTTACCGATGAGGAGGACATAGATGACGGCGAAATGATTATCAATAATGGAGGGGAAAATCTGTCGTCAATTATAGTTGGAACATCTTAAATTCACTACGAATCAGCATCATCAGAGAAAATCTTGACGCCACAAGGGTGAAGTCTTACATCTTATGAGCGTCCTAGAAAAAAGGAAAACATAGCAGTGAATTAGGAAAGAATCGCCTCTTTGTTTACCAGATATCCTTCATTGTCGGAAGAAAAGTGTGTTAAGGACATCGAGAATGAAAATGGCTGCTACTCACCAACTGAAATTGTTGACCATTTCTTCGTCAATATACTGATTTCTCAAATTACAAATTACAAGTCACAAATTCCTGATTTCTCAAAGAAATATGCTCAAAGTAAGAACAACTATAATTTTACTCTAACGAGAAGTGATTTGAGAAACTTTATTGGAATTCTGATATGAAGCATTCACTCCCACAAACAAAAAATTACTGGAGTAAAGATTCTGATTTTGAATGATGAAGGGAGTTTCGATTTGCGTGATCCAATATCTCGTAACATATTTGAAGAAAATAAAAAATATGTAGGGGAAACTGTCCTAAAATGACATATCCTAAAGAAAAAATGTTCCACCAGCTATAATTTTTAAGTTGGATCCTTTATTTTTTACAATATTACAAGAAAACTAAACTAGTTGGAATAGCGTAGTTAAGAAAATAACGACATGTCTTATATATCTGTAATAATGCATTTTTTGATACTTCTCTAATATGTCATTTTATTTTCAGTGTGTGGGTAAAATGACATAGGTGCTAACTGGCATTCAAAAATCTCATTTCTTACTCATATATCTCAAATAAACATTCTTTTTTTTTTTGTGACACCCCACCACACTCGGTATGAGCCCACATATTACATTTCAGACATTTAATCCAGGTCTCCTGGATGATTTGGATTGACTATATAAGTTACAATAGAGACAAGCAACATCATCATCACCAGTAAAATCCACTCCATCATCCTCTTCAGGCTTGTTAAAGCAGAGTTTCTTTTTAGCCTGTTCAGAAGCACCTCTGAACTGCAACGTCTGCTGCTTCTCAATGAATTTCGCATTCACTTCCTTATAAGATCTGCTAGTCAGCACGAATTTGGTGAAATCGAAGATGCAACAATCTCGGGTGGAGGTGATGGAATTGCTGTTGAGGAAAGTAGGTTGCTGGCTGTGTCCAGTGCTTCTTGCAGTGACTGTGGATTGGTTCCTTCCAAATTGTAAGCTGTTTTCAGAGTTAGTGACGTTCTCCTTTTCTCCCTCCAAACTTCAGTTATAGATGCTGCATAGAAAACATAATCCGGAAAGACGTGTTTTCTCATGAAAATTGCCGTTGGGGTAAAATGACATAGTATGTCATTTTATCCCAGCAGCAGGTATATCAATTTTACTTTTAGATCATATGTTCAATGTGCAGATGCCCTGTTACCCAGCACTTGGAAATGAAGATTATGAAAGGCGCTGAAAATATACTCAGAAAGAAAGTTTTTATATTTATACTCATTGTATTGAATCACACCTAAACGATGTAAATTATCACAGAAGAACAGTTGTCGCAAACTTCTCAACTTCGAAAATGATTGATTTTGTGACAGCAAGAACATTTCGCACGAGAGAACTACACCATTTCTAATGGATCACTGTCACCAACTCTAGAACGTATCTTGCTCGTGAAAAGTGCCGACAGTGGCGACATTTGGGAGAAATATGAGGTGTGCCATTTTATTCCACTATGTCAATTTAGGACAGTTTCCCTAACATCTTTCCGGTGTTATGGAAAACAATGTGGATAAAGAAGATAAACTTGCAAAGTTGCAGCCTTTCTTTGATGAACTGAACAAAAGATCAACATTTTCTTCCGGGCTAGGGGGCCGAGGTCTACAGGAAAATGTACTTCCAAAGGTTTCGTCCGTAACTGCGACGGACATCCTCAGTGGCGATGTCTCGGAGTTTGGAAGTATATTTTCCTATAGACCACGGCCCCCTAGCCTGGAAGAAAATGTTGATTACAACTCCGGCCGTGAAAGTCTACATTGTTATATGAACAAAATATGTTTGCAATTCGGTGTGTTAAGCCAAAAATTATCAATTGATGAGCAAATGGGGCAGTGCTTCGGGCGTCACATAGCTACAATATTTATAAGGGGTAACCCAGTGAGATTCGGTTTCTAATTGTGGTGTACCGCTTCATCAATAGGATTTTTGTATGAACTTGATGGATATGGTGGAGCATCAAAGACGAAAAATGAGTGTTTGAGCTTAGATGAAAGAGTTTTTTGCAATTTGACAAAAATTGTTAAAAAACCAGAATGCCACTTGCCGTTCTTCGACAACTTCTTTACTAGCCACTCTCTTCTCGTCATGTTATCAGAAAAGGGATTTTTTATAACTGAAACTGAGAGGAAACAGGACATCAAACTGCGCACTTCGAACATCCAAAGAAATGGCTAAAGAAAGCAAAGGTCAATTTGACTACTTGTTTAGCCAAACACGCAAAGTAAGATCTTCATTGTTAGATGGCATGACAATTCTATTGTCACAGTGGGAACAAACTTTGGAACTCTGGAGCCATCTGTTAGCACAAAACGGTAGAACCGTAAAGAAAAAAAAAGAAAGAAAAAAAATAATGTTCGACAACCCAATCTAATCCATGAATACAATCAAGGGTTGGGTGGAGTCGACTTACATGACACTGCTGTGGCGAATTATAGGATACGCATCAGAGGCAAGAAATGATGGTGGTCTCTGTTTACCAATGGTATAGACAGAGCAGTTGTGAACGCCTGGAACATTTATGAACTAGGAATGTGAAATACTGCTAAGTCAGATTGATTTCAGGTCTGAAGTAGTGCTTTCTCTTCTCCGAAGAGAGAAGGCTAATGAAACTCTGGACACTGCAGGAACATATCACATACAAAATTGCGGCTTGGGACATTGCAGTAAGAACATTTTACCTGAGGCTGTCAAGAAAAACTTTGTTAATCACATAATTATTGCTGACGAAAAGAATGCACGCAGAAAATGTAGAGTTTGCAAGAGTCAGACTGTTTTTAAGTGTAAAAAATGTCAAATACCGTTGCATTCCAACTGCTTTTTACATTTTCATGCATAAATTCAATTTTTTGGTATAATAATGTAATTAGTGTAAACTCATTGTGAAAAATAAAATTGGTTCTTAAAAAAGAGGCATATACTGTTTCTTTCCGGAAAACTACCAAAGTTGCGTTTTCGCAGCGTTCCATTCCGCTTAGCCCAAGAACAAAAAATATTAGGAAACTGTTTTTGCAATTTTTGTGGCAATATTATCAATATTTTTGTGAAATTTTAAAAGTTATTTCGGTATTTCAATCCTTGGAAAGAAATAGGTTAATGTTGATGGAGCTATAGTGGAATGAGAGGCAGGTGAAATGAGATAATATCGAGAAAATCTGCCGCAGACCTACGCATATAGTTTACTACAAACTCCACATATATCTACTAGGTTTCGAAATCCGTAACTAGAGGTTGAAAGTGAGCGATGAAGCTTCTACGCAGAGTCGCCTCGGACAAGATAATATCTTAATTTTTTTAATCCATAGTAAATGCAACACCTTTCATTTCTACCATCTTTTGAAACTTTTCAATCCGTCTGCGAACACTTGCCTTTGGAAAACTGGGCCAGGGTCACTTCCTGGTCGAAAGAATATATTGAAAATAATCTCATTTCTCAAAGCTTTTAGAACGTACATGTCAATCAGATTAACGGTTTGGCAGAGGAATAATGACGATGACGGTAGCGATGATGATGAAGAAAGTATGTGATTTCAATCTTGATTGAGCAATGTGGAAATGAGAGACGAAAAATATAACAATTACCGAAAAACCTGTCGCGAACTCATATTGTTCACCACGAACTCATTTTAGCTCCTAGAATTCGAACTCTCCAACCACAGGTTCAAGTTCAGTGTTGAAGCTACTGCTCCATGAATCGCTTTGATCCAGGTTGTCTTATGTAAAAAAAAAATCCTTAGTAAAAGTGACACCTTCCATTTGTGCCAATTCCGGATGCAGGTTCCTCCTTCATCGAAAGAATATTGTACTTAAAATAATTTCTCGAGTCTTTTCGATTGTACATGACTATCAGATTAATGGTCTGATAGATGGTGATATTGAAATTATACGATTTCAATGTTGATGGATCTATTTTGGAATGAGAAAGAAAATTACGGCAACTCTGAGATACCTACCACAAACTCACATTGTTCATCACGAACTCCACATTTATCTCCCAGGATTCGAACCCTATAGCTACAGGTTCAAGCTGAGCGGTGAAGCTACTCTTCCACCAGTCACTCTGATCCAGGTAGTGTCTTAAATATTTTTTTCCTTAGTAAAGGTCACACCTTCCATTCGTCAAACCTTTGCCCGCCAACGAACACTCTGCGTTTGAAGATCGGGCAGAGGCACCTTCTTGGTCGAAAGAAGAACATATTTAAAGTAATCTCAATTCTCAATTTTCCGACGTACAGAACAATAAGATTAATGGTTTGATATGCTGATGCTGATTGTGATAAAATTATTTCAATGTAGATGGAGACACGATGGAATGCGGGGCAGGGGAAATAGGATAAACCCAATAGAAGACAACCTGCGGTGAATTCACATTGTTCCCCACAAACGTCACATACATCTCCTGGGATTTGAACTCCGTATCTGGAGGTGAAAAGTGAGCGGTGAAGATACTACCCCACGAATCGCCTTGATCCTGATAGTGTTTTACTTCCTCGCATTTACTAACGTAAGAAGAGAAAGTATTGTAATCGTAGCGCGGAAAACGGCGAATTTTCGTCACAAAAACTGTTATTGCCGGCCCTGATAACGAAAAAGTGGGTAAATCCAGTTGCTAAATATAGAAAAAAATCCTCTAACTAGAACTCATATTTAGTGCGTTATTCCTACCGGAAAATCGATTGACAGCCTGTCAGTCTGTCAATCTGTTAGTGTGTCAGGCTGTTAGTCTGTCAGTCTGTCTGTCTGTCTGTGTACAACAATAACGCATAACCCGTTCAGACGATTTTCTTCAAAATTGATATTCCCCAATCGTTCTGACTCATGTCACATCCCTTGGAATTTGAAATTGATATTTTAATTTTGAGTGGTACTTCACATGAAGCCCCCTTATACTTGCCAATACTCTTGCTGCTATCTATCGCCGCCCAAACTACATTTTTTCGACATTTTCTTACGTTTTCGGTTTTCCAATTCTAGACCAAAATTATTATATTGAGAATATAAAAAAACAATTAAACCTTGCCCTAAATGGCAATTTTGGTAGAAAAATTTGGAGCCGTTTCAAGAAAAGGGCGTTTAAGCGCTACTATAAATGCTAAATTTGAAATTCTTTTTTACAGAAAATTTTTGAGTTTTCGAAAAACTTCATTAAAAGCACTAACAAATTGAATACATTCACAAATTGAATAGTGTTTACAAATTGCTGGAAATGTGCATTTTAACCGTATGAGAGAACTTTCAAAAAATTACGTTTTTGTAATTTTTGAAAAAAAATACCCCAAAATTAACTTTACGCCATATTAAAGAGTGTAATTAGCATTATCCGTTCGAAAAGTTTGAACAAAAAATGTGAAACCAGTTTAGAGAAAATGGCGTTTGAGCGTTTCTGAAAATGCTCAATTTTGAGCTTGTTTTCACAGAAAAAATTCAATTTTCGAGAAACATTATTTGACATTATTTAAAGCACATGTACTCATTAATATAATAATGTAAACAAATCGCTGCTAATGTAAATATTAACAAGTCAAAAAACTACATTTTTGCAATTTTTGAAAAAATGAAAGAATAGAGCAATATGGTGTTAATGTCATCTCTTGCAGCACATTTAGCACTGTCTTTACCGAAAGTTTAAAGAAAAAATTTGGAGCCGTTTTTGAAAAAATCTGTTTTTTGTAATTTTTAAAAATTATAAATATAGCGTGCAATATTACGCAAAAACTACTAAAATTTTCAAAAAAATGTGCATGACTTTAATCAAAGAACTCTCTTTGGACAACAAATTTTATTTGAAGAAAAAATCTTCAACTTTGTAGCTCTAGGAAGACGCCGAAAAAAATCAAACTTTGGCAATTTTGGAAAAATTCAGAGTTAACAGTGAAAATGGGATCTACTCCACCTTAATCAGTGTGTTTTACTCTATTCTTATAAGAAATTTAAAGAAAAAATTTGGAGCCGTTTTTGAGGCAATTTTGAAAATGTCCGAGGGGCTTCATGTAAAGTACCCTCAAATTTTGAAGAAAGTTTTTCAAAATCGAGGCGCCATGAGTGGACGCAGATCGACCGGGGAATATCCATTTTGGAAGAAATCGCACGTATGGTTGACGCGCTAGTGCTGTTCACATACGGTCAGACAGACGGACAGACGGACGGACGGACGGACGGACGTTTTGAAAAGACCCATTTTTCGGTATTTGGGGACCCCAAAACGTGTATCTCGATATCGATTTTCCGCAGCATTACATAACTTTCCCTAAACTACGTATATTACTCCGTATGTATATATATATATATATATATATATATATATATATATATATACGTATACGGGAAAGAAAAAAGGACCCAAATTTTTTGCCTAAATTTATTTGTTGAGTAGTGCAGAGAACGTTTAAGAGAATGGTGTAGATCTCAATAACGTTGACTTCCCTGATTTTTTGAAAATTTCAAAAAGAATTTTCAAACTACAAAATTGAAGATGGCGATTTTTGTTTCAGACAACGTCTGTTGTACACAATTAGCTCTTTGCAAAAGGTCAGGTACAATTTTTTTTGGAAGAATGGAGTAGCTTTTGCGTAATTTGCGCTTGAAATGTACGAAACTTTTTTCTCAAAAACCGCTTCAAATTTTTTCTTTAAATTTTCTTCACTTACGTAATAAAAGACGGTAAAAAATATGGTGCTAGTCCAATTTTCGGGTATTGCTCAGTTTTTTTAAAAAAATATTAAAATTAGAACATTGAAGATATTTTTGCCTCAAAGTTTGTTGTAAAAAATTAGCTCTTTAAAAAAGGTCATGTACAAATTTTGAAAAAACTAGTAGTGGTTGCGTAATTTGCGATTGAAGTATACAAAATAAATTTCTCAAAAACTGCTCTAATTTTTTTCTTTGAATTTTCTCCACATAGTAATAAGGAACGCTAAGAAATATGACACTAGTCCATTTTCGGTCATATCTCGTTTTTTCCGAAAATTGCAAAATAAATTTCAAAATTACAAAATTGGAAGAGATTTTTTCTTCAGGCAAAGTCTGTTGTACAAAATTAGCTCTTTAAAAAAGGTCATGAACAATTTTTTGAAAAAAAACCAGTAGGTTTTGCGTAATTTGTGCTTGAAATTAATGAAATATATTGTGATATACCAAATGCGGGAGGGCATTCAATATCAAATAATTTAATGCTTTAATGTTAGTTTAAATTAGAATTAGGCATCTTAGTAACAGGTATAAATAAATGATCAGGGCGTCGCTAGGGAGAATACAAATGTTTTGTCATGTCACGATATTTGGTAAGCGGGCACCTTAGTAACAAAGATAAACAATTTTATGAGCTCGTGGTTATAGTGTAGCATTAGTCGAAAATGCGTGTATAAGAGTAGAAATGTCGCCCAAGAGTGTACCTTGGTCTATAAAAGTAAATAAATAACAAGAATCCGTTGGTAGGGAATGTCAAACAAAATTTTGTACAACAATGAATACGAGTTTTCCTGGATCGAAGAACGAAAAAATAATTAACAGATTTCATAGCATGATGATAATTTCTGAATATAGGGGGTGCGTGCTCGAGTTCAGACTTGGTATATTTTTATGATCGAAAGTAGAGACTTGTAAAAATTTCTGAGATACAGTTCGGGACTTTAACTTTTTTTTCCGCGAGTGAAAGTGGAACATAGAAACATTTTGGTGAAACCGTGCACTGACTTGAATTATTTCATATTGATAGGGAGGAACTTGTAAGAAACTTGTCAACTTTAATTAGTTTTCACCAGTGACGATGGCGAAGCACCAGGATAATGAACTTTTAGTATTTTACAAATGAACCGGGACGTGTAAATAACTGTAGAACTGTTTATTTGAAAACTTTGATTATTTTCACAAGTGCTGATGGTGATATGGCAGGCTAGTACAAGCAGCTCCGGGCGCATGAACAACCGATTCAATTAGTTATACGCGTGTAGGCATCTGCATGAACGCATATGACTAGTGAATGGGAATGAATGTGAATGGGAGTGACTTCGTGGCGCGTGGGAAGATTCAAGATAGAAGGCATCAAGACTAGAACTGGTAACTGGTCGGTCGGAGGTGATGGTGTGGAGATACGCGGCGTCCGAGCGAAGAATCAAACGATACAACGGGAAGAGAGCTCAGGTCAATGTTCGTACGTGCCTTATTTTATTTTTCATGGTCATGACCAAAGTCAATAATTTTTCAAGAGTCTTGTTTCGATTTAAATGAAATCTTTGATTATAATAAATTCAAATTGTTCTAGTGCTAAAGAAAGTACAAAAATTGTGTTATTATTGTGCAATCTAGCACGGCATTAAAATAACTTTCAGGTTTTGTGGTTTTCCGTATGAAGCGAGCCGACAGGGGGCAGATTGTGGTTGAACGATGAGGTAAACCGAATTATGCCCTTTGCATATTGGAACTCATGACAGACAGAAGAACAACGTGTTAATAGAGAGATATTTGATTCGTTTCAATATACAGGTTTCACACCAACTACGGGCCACGAGAATAATTGAATCAATATGAAAAATAATTCATTTATTTATAATTTCCTATTGAAAAATGGCAATTTTAATTAAAATTTTGCTTTCTCGGCACTTTACTTTATTACTACAATTCTATTCTCAATGTATTTACGTACGAGTACATAAAATTATAATATTGTCCAGTTTAAGATATCAAGCTACTCTGGAGTGCAAGCAAACTGTGCAGTGTAAAGCAACGAACTGCCAATATTAATTATATTTTTACTTTCTCTCTTTTTTACATTTAATTACTCGATTTGTGTTCTCAATGTATTGATGTATTTCTTTTCTACTAGCAAAGCTTACATTTAGTAGAAATTTCGCAACAATGTCGCATCGATATTTGAGGAGCTAATTGTTGTCGAACGTTGAGCTGTTCCCAATAATGCGAGAAAGTATAAGCTGTTACAGCACCTCTAGATGTTGTTTTTAATTCTTAGTAAATGTGACACCTTCCATTTGTACCAATTCTTGATACTTTCAACTCTCCTGCGAACACTTGCCGTCAGAAGGCTCAAGTCCCTCCCTGGTCAAAGAAGAATATATGTGAAATAATTTCAATTCTCAAGCAGTTTCGTTCCCATATGACAACCTAATTATTGGTTTGATGAAAGGACGATGAAATGACACGATGTGAATGTTGATGGAACAATGGTAGAATGGGCAAGAAAAATATGTTAATAGGACAAAATATTCCCAGAAAATCTGCCACGGATTCACATTGTTCACCATAAACTCTACGAGGGATTCAAACCCCCGTAACCAGAGGTTAAAAGTTAGCAGTGAAGATACTACCCCGCGAATCGCTCTGGACCAGGTAGTATCTAACACACAATTTTTTAAAATTCCTTCGCAAATTTAGTAAATGTGACACCTTCCATTTGTACCAATTCTTGAATCTTTGCAACCGGCCTGTGAGGACACTCGCCGCCGGAAGCGCGGGCGCAGGTCACTTCCTGGTCGCAGCGAGAGGGCGATCGGCGCGGGGGCGTTGACCACACGCCGCGCTGCCGCTGCTCCGACTGCGTCAGCGCCGACTCCGCACAGCGCGGAATACCGCCGACTGCGCGCAATACCGCAGACTGCACGCGAGCTGGGCAGCAGCTGCTCTTCGCCGGACGAGTACCCCGCCCCCGCCCGCCTGCGACGCCCGGCCCGGCGCGGCCCGCGCCCCCCCGCCCCGCCCCGCCGCGCCGCAGACGCTCCTTCCCGCCGCTCCACGCTGTTCAAGGGACGGTGCACGCTCTCCAAGACCCGTTCCGAGGTAAGAATCAGCTCGCTTGTCATGCTTTGCAATGACCCTTCATCGAGCACTTTTTTATTACCAACAAATCTGATCTCGAACGAATAACTTCAATGTTCTCGTAAATATGACCACATATTAGACACCTGACAACTCCGTGTTTGGTACTTTAAGGCTGAAGAAACAGATTACGAATTTTTATATAAACCTTTTTTAAATGGATTCGAAGCTATTGCTATTACTTCCATTTATCTTAATATTAGTTTTCCAACAAAAGTTCAGTTTCTTAGTATATCCCTTGATCAAACAATTGCCATTGATTGCATTTATTCAAGCTTCATTAAGTTTCGTCGGTAGTTTATCGGTGTGACCAAAAAAGAAAAGGTAGTTTGTAAATTGAAACTCGAGCAAAAACATGGTCATAATTTAGTATTTCGTTCCTTTTGTTTGCAAACAATCATTTGGATTCGTGTCTTTAGTGTAGTAAATGACTATTAGAGTAGTAAATGAAAACGCCGCTTTCAGTGTTTCCGCCGGATTAAAGTGTACGGTTTTTATGTTTGTTTGCCTCACAAAAAGGTCAAGAATTGCAGAATGAACATGTTCGCGAATAGCTGAAAATTGTTCATTGTAATTAAATATTTCCTTTCACAAAAAAACACCGTTAAAAATTATGTTGCTCTATATACTTGGTGTAAATGTTATCTCAGACACTTAATGCGTCTTAATAATTGCGTTTTATATATTAAAATGTGGAGATCCACAGTGGTTAAAACGCCTTGTCGAATCTCAACTTTTCTGAACTGTCAAAGAGTAATTTATAACGATATGAAATTGTTTTATGATTATAGTTCTTCGCTTTTATGAAAATTGACGACTCCATTTGATTTGAAACAATGGGACATGCAGATTGTTTTCCGAAGTGTTTCATCATAATTTTCTTTACTATTTTCATTGTTCTTAAGTAAGCATTACAGAACTCTGAAAATAAATTTAATTCAAAAATTTGTATTAGATATTTACAGTATCATTTATACAAATAATCTGTTTTCATCATAGAGGCAATACCTAGTGTAATATTGACAAGTAAAATGTCTTGAGGAGAGAATAATTTAAAATGCATAAATTAACAAATCTATAGATTATTAATTTTGATTTTAGATTGTTTGTATTTAGTTTCAAGGAAAAGAAGCTCTTATTCATACGTATTATATTTGCCTATTTGTATCCTCAATGGATATATATATGAATATATATATATATATATATATATATATATGTATGTATGTGTGTGTGTATGTGTGTGTGTATATATATATATATATATATATATATATATATATATATACACACACACACACACATTTAATTAGTAAACGTAACCAGCCGATCTCCATGAAAGTTTCCAATTTTACGTGTTTTTTCACCCAGAAGGTTTATGTACTATTAATGTTGTAACTGCACTAGAACAGAACTAAATATTCACGTCAAATGCAACCCGCAACACGCTCGGCAGCATTTTGAATCTATATCGTTAAATAACTCCTTAAGCGTTCTAGGACCTTAATAACTAAAATTTTGGGGCCGAAAAAGAAACGTTTTTCACACCGTAATCTACAGAATGAGCTCTTCTCGAACATTCTATTACATTTTCACATGCACGTTCTTGCACAAAGACATTGTAATAGTATACTAAACCCACGCACAGCGCTTGTGTAGCGTTGCAAATTGAATGCAGCCATGTTGGGAGCAAACATGTGGTCACCCAGCCGTACTGGTGCCGTATATCATTATTTGTGTGACTTTTGCGGAAGGGGAAGATTCTATAAGAGGAAAAAGTAAAATGGTGAAGCAGCGCGCGGCTTACGAGAGTACAAATTGTACGGCGATAGCCTGCGTGGTATAATTTCTCAAGTGCAACGTTTGACTGTGTGATGTAAACTACTGAATCTGCTGGTTACTTTTACTAATTAATACGGTGTTCGTGAATAACAATAAAATAGGTGAATTTGTAATTACATTTAAAGAAACATTAGTTTCACTCTGAAAATAACCACTGTTTTGGAGGTAACTTGCCATTTCTCTATAGTAGATAAAGAAGTACCTAAGTTCCCTAAATTCGAACCAAATACAGGAATATCAAGATTTGTCTAGAGGCAGACGGAAACTTCAAGAACGCGTATAGTTCAACCCCGATTCACATGACTATTTAATCGAAGTATTTGCGTGCTCTATACGGAACATTCTTATATATCCAAAGTATAAAAATGACTGATTTTAATTTTATAATTTAGTAAAGACTTCTAAAAATTTAGCGCAATATGCTTTTACTGAAAAAACATGCAGAATTATTCAAGATATACAATTTTTAATTGAGTATGGGTTAGAGGAGTACTCTTTAAAAATGATAACAAAAGTTTCCGAAAGAAAAGTACCGATATTTACTACAATATGATGTTTTGTGTGGGATAATATCTCCAACATATCAAAATTAAATACTTTCATGATAACCCCTTTAGTGTGTTTTATATAATATGAACTTATCAGAACTGAACAACCTCTTGGAGTAAATACAAGCCAATTTTTAGAGTAAAAGCTTATATGCTTCTTTTTTATTTCAAAAGTGTTGTTACTAGTTCCAAAACTTCGTGCTTTAAACAACAGTACTCATATTATATTATGTCAGAGATACATTAACGTTTTGACTTTTGAATGTTAGTTTTGCATATATAACTCTAAACAGTGAGTTAGTATTTCAATAATTCTTCCAGTCTGCGTATTCAAAGCCTTGAAAATGCGGAAAAGTCTGAAAAATTTCGACGTTTTTGAATTAGGCGCGTAAATTTGCCCCCAACATGGCAGCCAGCGCAAGCTTCAATTTGCAACTCGGAAGGACGGCCATTACCATAGGATTGTGGGGTCTTGTTCTTGCATTACTTTTAATGGTTACGTAATAATATAACACATCTTAAACCTACATTTGTGTAATTTTTTTCTTATTAAAATATTACATGAAAAGAACATTAATTTAATATTTTATTCAGAGCATATAGCTTAATCTATTCCAAAAGTTAAATGAAAAAATTTGGAACCTTTTTTTAAATAATTTATTTTTATTTGCTTTTATTTCACGCGAAAACAGCTTGCATTTTGAACCAGTGGTGCTACAGAATGGCACAGACTTCCTTGTATTAGTTTTTCTATTTTCTTTGGTTTGGGCTAGTTATTCGGACTTGCCATATACTCTTGCCAGCTGTCATCTATCGCCACCCAAATAACATTTTTTTAAAGTTTCTCAACTTCTCAGTTTTCTAATAGTAGAACCGAATTATTATTTTAAATTATTAAAGAAGAGTAGGGGAGAGTGGGATGGCACCGATCAGCGGGTAGCCCCGATCAGGGCTGTAACGACAGTAGAGTGCGCTGAGTAGCAAAGTGTGGTGAGTGCTGTGCTCTTCCCAATTGAGCAATAAATTAACTACATACAGCCACTGACCAGTTCCGCACATGCGCTTGGTGTGAAGTAAGCAAGTGTAATTCAGAGAAAATCGATCTAATTTCTTCATGTTTTCAAATCGATTTAATTAACATGTACATTTGTATTTTTAATAACTCAATTGTGCAAATGGATTGGTAACCTTTTCAGCATCATTTTAGTTCACAGTTTAAGTTTTTAAAGTAACTTATCGAATTGTTAGGTTATGATATTCTGTAGTATACATGGTGGGGTTGCACCGATCAGATGAGTGGAGGAATGGCGATCAATA
This sequence comes from Acheta domesticus, assembly GCA_031308135.1. Taxonomy (NCBI): domain Eukaryota; kingdom Metazoa; phylum Arthropoda; class Insecta; order Orthoptera; family Gryllidae; genus Acheta; species Acheta domesticus. Next base: position 78,350,282 of record JAHLJT010003656.1, read on the forward strand.
TCGGCACAACCCCTCACAGATCTAAATACTAATGCGCTGTCCTTTCATATTTGTACTACTTATGGTCTAAATATATTGCAAGAGACTATATTCTCTATTAGATGCCTAGATCGTGGAAAAGGACTACAACCAGAGAAGGATGGGCTGATGAAAAGCTGCAACAGGCGATGCTACTTATCCATGAAGGACATTCCATAAGACCCGCAAGTAAACAGATCAACATTCCATTCGCAAGACTGCTTGACAGGAAATTTAAGGGGATTTCAGGAAATTCACTTCTTGGCCGAAAAACATTTTCTCTACGACTGCTTCAGAATGTATACATTTCTGCACGTTATCGGATGCAGTAATGATGCCGATTCCACAAGCCGTGCGAGAATATTATTCTCACACGGCTGTCGACCAATCACATTCGTCTTAGTTCATTACACCACGACAGAGGGTTCTCGCAGTCGCCTACAGAGGCGCTGCGTGCTCTGCCACGGCTGGTCGCAACTGTCGTCAGACAGGTGAGCCCCGAAACAGTATGCGAGTTGGTGTTGAGGTTAAGGCGCCCATTGGATATTTTTAAAATATCAATTTTATAGTCGTAGAGAAAGTATAGTCTTCTACTCGCGTAGAATGGCTATTATTCACTCGTTGAAATTCCGACACTCGCTCCTACGTCGCTCGTGTCGTAAACATCAACTCGTGAATAATAACTTTCATTCTACGCTCGTTGAAGAATATACTATTTTAGTCAAGAGCAGGCAGCAGCATTGGCTGAACGAATAAAATTGATGGATAATCTTTTTTTTGTGGTCTATAATCACTGCAAATCCGCAAAGTGGCTCTTGCATCTGCCGAAGCAAACAACGTTCCTAACAATTTTTCAAAAAAATTCTGCCTAGGTTGTAAATGGTTTTGGTGGCTGGTTTTATGCTTTTCTTAAAAGGAATCCCTTAAATGTCCGAAAATCAGAAGCAATTAATATCAACCTATTTAAGCTTTCAACTGACAGGAAGTAAAAATATATTTTGATAATTGGGGAGCTGTGATGACAAAGTTGCTTTAGTTATTCGTAAGGCGAGAAAGTGAAAAGAGTTGGCTCTGTGGTTAGTTGGGAGCGAGGGGAAAAATAATGTAAATGAAGATGAGTTTTGTAACAATGATGAACATAATGATTTTCCGGGCAATCGAGAGGAAGAGATGTCCTTCGTTCCCGGTGAATTTGGGCAACACGGCGAAGGTTGGTGTAGGAGTACAGGCTGTGGATTTTGGAACCATGCACTTTGCAGTGGATCTGATTCAGCTGTAAACAATTTTTGTGAACTTTGCTTCAAGAAATAGCAAATTAAAGTTTAAATTATAAAACTGACCTAAACTTGTATTTGTTTTATTCAGATAAACCCGTCAACCATTCCCTTACTTTTCTTGAAAGGTTTATTTGCATTTAGAACATTATAACCCTTATGTTCAATGTGTAACTTTTTGTAAAATATTTTTATTTCAGTAGTTTTGCACTTGGAGTAGAAGGATAATCAATTATTTACTCTTTTGGTTAATTATTATTGAAATTTGCATTATTGAAAGAATTTTAGCGTAATAGATCAAATATATAGGATAATAATTACATTTCAAAATTTCCCGTATAAAATACACGGAACAAATATACGATCGGCATTACCCCACGGATTGGAGAATGCCGATCAAAGCTGTTGTTTTCTTTTATGAAATTTGTGCTAAAGAAAATAACTTCTGCGACTTTTAGTTCTCAACCACAGACACTAGGAAATATCCATCTGTCGTTTCATGCAATATTTTAAATTTTCTGGTGAATACATTCCATCTGAGCGATCAGTTTCCTTAAGTGATCGGTGCTACCCCATTCTCCCCTAATACCTCGTCATAAATATTAAATTTCATTCAAACCTTGGAGCTGTTTTTAAGAAAATGACCTTCAAGTGTTACTGTAAATGCGAAATATGAAGTTCTTTTTCACAGCAAATTTTTGGGTTTTCCAAAAACTTCATTTAAAGTCATTTTGGGCAATTTAACTCATATGCAATAGTATTTACAAATTGCTGAATATGTGCACTTCAACGGCGTGGGAGATATTTAACTAGTGGTGCTACAACATCACATACTTTCTCGCAATATTACAATGTTATCGTATTGAAAGCCCATAAATGTTTCATTTATATCAAACAGAAATTACGCGAAAACTACCAACTTTTACAAAAAAATTTACATAACTATTTCTAAAGAGAAAATTTGTACAACAGAGGGCAAAAATCCCTGCCTCCAATTTTCTAGTTATGAAATTGTTTTTTGCAATCTTCGCAAAATCGGGAATTTCAACGAAAATGATACCTGCATCATTTTCTTAATTATCTTTTTAATTATTCAACAACAAAATTTAATTAAAAATTTTGAGCCTTTTTACTTTCCCCCTTTTTTACAGACTACCCCTACAGAATCCCCCTTTTTTGTGAAACCCCGAAAACCAATTGAAAGCAAAACGTCCGTCTGTCCGTCTTCCGTCCGTCTGTCCGTCTGTCCATCTGTCCGAGTATCCACCTGTCCGTCTGTCCATCTGTCCGTCTGTCCGTCTGTCCGTCCGTCCATCCCTCTGTCCGTCCGTCTGTGAACACCACTAGCGCTTAAACCATACGTACGATTTCTTCAAAAATGAATATTCCCCGGTCGGTCTTGAGTCGAAGCATTGAGATTTTGAAAAAGATTCTACAAATTTTTGGGGTTCTTTACATGAAGTCGTCCGGGATTTTCAAAATTTTCTCAAAAAGTCTCCAAATTTTTTCTTTAAATGTTTGTAAGAATAGAGTAAAATACACTTATTAAGGTGGCATAGGTCCGATTTTCACGGATAACCCTGAATTTTCGAAAATTGTGAAAGTTTGGATTTTTTTCGGCGTCTTTCTCACACTGCAAAATTGAAGACAGAGATTTTTCCTTCAAACGAAATTTGTTCTCCAAAAGTAGTTCTTTGTTTAAGGTCACGGGCATTGTTTTGAAAATTAGTTTTCGCGCAATATTGCGTGCAAAATGTGCAATTTTAAAACCTTACAAAAACACGATTTTCTCAAAAACGGCTCCAAACTTTTTCTTTAAACTTTTTGAAGGGATAGTGCTAAATGTGCTCTATGAGATTATATTAATGCTATATTGCTCTATTCTTTTGTTGTTGTTTTTACTTTCCCGTATACGTACGTATACACGGAGTGATATACGTAGTATAGGGAAAGTTATGTAATGCTGCGCGAAAAAATGGCCAATTTTCGGCGGAAAAAATTAATTGCCGGGCCGTGAAAACGAATAAGTGGATAAAATCAGTTGCTAAATTAAGAAAAAAAATCCTCTATCTCGTGGTGTGGTCAAAATCCATGATTTGTTGCTTCTTTATACTTAAAAATCGATTGACGGCATTCCGTCCGTCTGTCCGTCTATCCGTTTGTCCGTCTGTGGTCAACGCTAGCGCCTAAACCGTTCGGTCGATTTTCTTCAAAATTGATATTCCCCAGTCGATCTGATTCTAGTCGAAGCTTTGTGATTTTGAAAAAGATTTTAAAATTTGGGGGTACTTTATATGAAGCCCCCCGGGGATTTTCAACATTTTCTCAAAAACGGCTCCAAATTTTTTCTTTAAATTTCTTGTATGAATAGAGGAAAATACACCTTTTAACATGGCATAGGTCCGATTTTCACGTACAGCTCTGAATTTTCGAAAATTGTGAAAGTTTGAATATTTTTCGGCGTTTTTCTCCAACTACAAAATTGAAGATAGAGATTTTTTCTTCAAATAAAATTTGTTCTGCATATTGAGTTCTTTAATAAAGGTCATGTAAATGTTTTTCACAATTTTGGTAGTTTTCGTGCAATATGTGCAATTTTAAAAAATTACAAAAACAAAATTTTCTCAAAAACGGCTCCAAATTTTTTCTTTAAACCTTTGGTAGGGATAGTGGTAAATGTACTCTATCAATGACATAAAAGCCATTTTGGTCTATAGGTTGTTTTTTCAAAAATTACCAAAATGTAAATTTTTTACTTGTCTCTCACATCGTTAATATTTACATTATCGGCGATTTTTTTACATTATTATATTTACGAGTATATATGCTTTAAATAATGTCAAGTAAAGTTTCTCGAAAACACTACCGTTTTCTGTGAAAAGTAGCTCAAATTTCGGCATTTTCAGAAATGCTCAAACGTCATTTTCTCGTATATGGCTGCAATTTTTCTTGAAACTTTTGCAACGGATAGTGCTAATTACACTCATTAGTATAGCGTGAAGTTTATTTTGAGTTTTTTTTTGTTTTTTCAAAAATTATATAAATGTAAATTTTTTGAAAGATCTCTCACATCTTTAATATGCACATTATCCGCAATTTGTAAAGATGATTATATTTGTGAGTGTAAGTGCTTCAAATAACTTCAAATAAAGTATTTTGAAAACTCAAAAATTTTCTGTGAAAATGAGCTTCAAATTTCGCATTTTTAGTAGTGCTAAAACGCCATTTTCTCTTAAACGGCACATAATTTTGAAAAGAAAATTGCCATTTACGGCTAGGTTTTTGTGTTCTTTAATATTCTAAAATTAATGTTTCTGTTCTACCAATAGGAAACCGAAAAATTAAGAAAATGACAAAAAAATGTACTTTTGGCGATGATAGATGGTAGCTGGCAAGAAAGAGTATGTGGCAATTCCGAATAGCTAGCAAAGACCCAGGAAAATAGAAAACTAATACGGGAAAGTCTGTGCCATTCTGTTTCTGTTTTTTGACAAATAAATAAAATAAATACGCTCATGCTTAATTTTTTCAAAATACGAGTTGTTTTTCTTTAATTTTGTGACAAATGTAATAGGCCGCTGTAAATTTACTGCGCTTCGGACAGCTGGATGCGTCGTAAATTAGAATGTGCAATTTTGTATATTATTTCTTTCTTCGTTTCTTACATTCGAACTTTGTTATAGACTTACACATTAATATTGTAGAAATTGTTTATTTTGAAATATTTGAAATAAGTAATAAGAATTAATAGCTCTCAGAATAGCGACAATGCAGGGTCTGCAACAATGGAATTCACTTTGCGCTCGCGAATATCTGTGAATTAGAGTCATTGTTTTGACCTAATGGAGCTGTATGAAAAGGAGTTATAATTGTCTAATTTATGTTGATATTTGCAGGCAAATATTTATTTTTGCACCAAATGCTGTACCATTTGTAGTGAGTAGAGAATTTGTTGCATGGTTTTAAAATACTCTTCCCTAATCATGGCCCAATGGAAGGCATTTCTATATTTCCAGGGTATCAGGTTTCTTTTTCCAATACAGGGTTACAAAACTTTTGCATTCTATTTTTGTGAAGTTGTAGAATTCACATAGTTCTGACAACACTGCAATGGAAATAGTGAGTTCCAAGCGAAGATGTTAGTAGCGCATAAAGTGCAATATTACAGTACTACTTAGCTGTTTCCTCTGATTCGGGAAAGTAAGTGCTGTTGTAGCACCACTAGTTTAATTACAAAAATTTATTTTTTACTTGTCTCTCACGTCGTTAATATTTACATTAGCGGCGATTTTTTCACGTTATTATATTTACGAGTACATGTGCTTTAAATAAGGTCAAGTAAAGTTTCTCGAGAATAGTACCATTTTCTGTGTAAAATAGCTCAAAATTCCGTAGTTTTAGAATCGCTCAACGCTATTTTCTCAGAAATGGCTCCAAATTTTTTCTTCAAACTTTTCGAACAGATAGTGCTAATTGCACTCTTTAATATGACGTAACGTTCATTTTGGGGGTAGTTTTTGTTTTTTCAAACGTTTTATTAGCTCTTAAACGCCATTTTCTTAAAAACGGCTACAAATTTTTAAAAGAAAATTGTCATTTAGGATGAGGTTTTAGTGTTGTTTAATATTCTAAAATCAATATTTTCGTTCTGCCATTAGGAAACCGAAAAATTAAGAAAATGTCAAAAAAAATGTATTTTGGGTGGCGATAGGTGCCAGCTGGCAAGAGTAAGTGGGAAGTAGGAAGAGCTAGCTGAGATCAAATGACATAGAAAACTAATGCAAAATGTCCGCGTCATTCTGTAGCACCACTAGTTACTTTCCAGTAAACATACGTATATACGGAGTAATGTACGTAATATAGGGAAAGTTTTGTAATGCTACGGAAAATCGATTTCGAGATTTCAATGGAAATACACTTTTTGGAGACCCCTGATACCGAAAATGTGTTTCTTTATAAAACGTCCGTCTGTCCGTCTCTGTTTGTCCGTCAGTCTGTGAACATCACTAGCGCTTAAACCATAAGAAGGTTTTCTTCCAAAAGGGATATTCCCTGGTCGATCTGGCTCCACTCGAGGCGCAGCGATTTTGAAAAACTTCTTCACAATTTGTGGATACTTCAAATGAAGTCCCCCGGGCAGTTTCAAAAATTTCTCAGAAAGGCTCCAATTTTTTTCTTTTAATATTTTGTAAGAATAAGGTAAGGCGTATGTGTGTTTTTCACTGTTATCTCTGAATTTTCGTCAATTTTGTCAGTTTGAATTTTCAATCACCGCTTCCTACAACTACAAAATTGATGATAGAGTTTTTTTTCTTTTAAATGAAATGCACTGTCCATAATTAGTTCTTTCATTTAGGTCATGTGCATTTTTTCCAAATTTTAGTAGTTTTCGCGCAATATTACGTGCAATATGTGCAATTGTAATAAATAATAAAAACAAGATTATCTTAAAAAGTCTCCAAATTTTTTTCTTTAAACTTTTGGTATGGTTATTGCTAACTGTGTTTTGTGAAATGACATAAACTCTATATCTATTCTTTTGTTTTTTCAACAATTACAAAAATGTAATTTTGTTGACGTCTCTCGCGTCATTATTTACATTGTCGGCGATTTGTTCACATTATTATATTTATCAGTACATGTGCTTTAAATAATGTCACATGAAGTTTCTCGATAACCTAACCGTTTTTGTCCGAGAGTTTATTTGTCCGAGAGTTTATTTGTCCGAGAGTTTATTTGTCCGAGAGTTCATTTGTCCGAGAGTTCATTTGTCCGAGAGTTCATTTGTCCGAGAGTTCATTTGTCCGAGAGTTCATTTGTCCGAGAGTTCATTTGTCCGAGAGTTCATTTGTCCGAGAGTTCATTTGTCCGAGAGTTCATTTGTCCGAGAGTTCATTTGTCCGAGAGTTCATTTGTCCGAGAGTTCATTTGTCCGAGAGATCATTTGCTCGAGATATCATTTGCTTGAGAGGTCATTGCTGTGGAGAAGAATTGCTCGAGAGATCACTTGCCCGAGAGATCAAGTGATCTCTCGAGAGATAATTTCTTCAAAAGTTAATTTGTCCGAGAGATCATTTACTCGAGAGATTATTTGCTCGGGAGATCACTTGCCCGAGAGATCATTTGCTCGAGAGATCATTTGCTCGAGAGATCACTTGCCCGAGAGATCACTTGCTCGAGAGATCACTTGCTCATCTCCAATTGCGCCTTTGCGTCAGTTGCAGAGCTCCATGGCGGGCTGGCAGGGCCGCTGCTGGGCGGCGGCGGCGGCGGCGCGGCTGCCGGGGCTGGCGGCGCTGCTGGCTATCTGCGCGCTGGCATCGCCGGCCACCGGCGACAACTCGACGTGCGCGGCGAGCGCCCGTTGCGTGCCGCCCGTGCAGTGCCCTCGCGTGATGATGCGCGCCCATCGCGCACGCATCACAGTGTGCGCGCTGCCCTCCGGCGCCACGGGCGTGCTCTGCCCGGTCAAACACCACGGCCTCACGCGTGAGTAGCGATCGTTTCTCCCTGGAGCGTTCGTGCCAAGAGGGTCGCAAGTTAATTGAAGTTTGGAAGTCGGAGTTCATCTCTGTCGTTTTCAAAGTTTTATCCAGCTGACGACTGTTATCACTTCATCGCAGTGTGGTGTATAATAAATCATCCTTTCAATAGGCCGTGACCTCCTTCCCGCAACACTACGCACGAAAGATAAGTCACAAGTGTTCTTGAACGCAAATGAGTGGTATCGTGAATTGTGGTCATTTGTTCGTGGGGTACTCGTGCTGGGAAACGCGGAAGTTGAAGAGGGGAAAAAACGGAATTCATCCTGCCTTTTTAGAATTTCATCTATCTGGAACAGGTTTTTTACTCTTTTGCGAAGCATATCGAATCATACGCTATAGTCTAAGCCTATTACAGCATTCTCAGTCCGGATCGCGGGGTCGTGAGGCTCTCTTACGGAAGACAAGGAATATTCACAGAGGCCCAAGGTCGGATTCGAAGCCTCAATTATTGGAACAGACCATTGAAGTTGATACGCATTCTAACTACATCGATCATCTATATTAATCCTTCCTCTTTCCATATTTATTCAGAGAAGAGTTACTAGTCAGACGATCACGATACTTCTCTAAATCTATCCAATAGCAAGATGATGTTTTTTTTTTCAAATTGGCTGTCGGTTATTTTCTTTAACTCTTCTATATGTTTTCAGGCTTTTCATCTCTAGGGTTTCACTGTGAAAGGAAATTTACTTTAATGCCCTCGTTTAGATTGTCGCATCGTGAAGAAGACCCGACACGTCCCCCGGCAGTGGCCATCTTTGGACCAACTCTGGATGTTTGTCTTGAGATAAAAAGAGATGCAAGTCTTGAGATGAAAGCCAAATGTCAAAGATCGAAACGTACGTGACAAAGAACAGCTATTTACCAAAATAAACTATTTTTTTAAAGATACAGAAATGTGTACGTTTTAAATCGTTTCGAAATCGCAATGAAGCCCCATCTGGAAAACCAATATTTCGTACAGGATTCCAAGCAAAAATTCAGTTGCCCCAATCTAGCGTATCTTTGTAACAAAAATAGTGCAATACAAAATATTTTCTATCTAGGTGGCTCGGGTCTGTACAATTGTTTATGCAAAGGGGTATGGAAAGGGCTGGAGTGAGGAATAAGAAAGACGGAAAGGGAAAGTGCGAGGGGAGGTAATGAGAGGGGAAGGGAAGGAGATGGGGAGAGCGAGAAGAGAGAGGAAGGAACTGAGAGAGCAAGATGGTGAGATATGGAAAAGGAGATGACAGGTAGGGAGATATAGATCGGAGAGCGAGGGAGAGAGAGGGAGGGATGAGAGAAGGAGGGAAGATGGAGGGAGATGTAGAAATGAGAGAGTGGGAATAGAAAGAGAAGCGACGGAGGAAGGGAGAGAGCGAGAGAAGGAAGAGGGATGTGAGCAGGACCGCTCGAGCGGGCGGGCGCTGCGCGACGGGGGCGCATTGTCTGTGAGGGCCCAATTGCAGCGACGGGGCGCGTGCGCTGTGGGGGATTAATTGCAGCGACGGAGCAGGTGGACTGTGATGGCTTAATTGCAGTGACGGGGTGCATGCTCTGTGGGGGCATTAATTGCAGCGGGTTGCGTGCGCAGGCCACTTGCGCGGGCGGGGCGCTGCTGCGGAGCACGTCGCCGGTGCAGGTGTGACTAGCGGCGGTGAGGTCGTAGTGGCAGTGTGGGGGCGCGTAGGCTGTCAGGGCCCCATTGCAGGGACGGAGAGCGTGTGCTGTGAGAGATTAATTGCAGCGCCGGGCACGTTGGCTGTGAGGGCCCAATTGCAGCGACGGGGCGCGTGCGCTGTTAAGGATTAATTGCAGCGCCAGGGCACGTAGGCTGTGAGAGCTTAATTTCTGCGAAGGAGCGCTTCAGCTGTGAGAGCCAAATTTTAGCGACGGGGTGCGTGCGCTGTGAGGGATTAATTGCAGCGCCGGGGCACGTAGGCTGTGAGGGCTTAATTGCAGCGACGGTTCGTGCGTTCTGAGGGATTAATTGCAGCGCCGGAGCACGTGTGCTTTGATGGCTTCATTGCGGCAACGGGGCGCCTGCGATGCGAAGGCTTCATTCCAGCGGGGTGCGTGCGCAGGCCACTCGAGCGAGCGGGCGGCTGCTGCTGCGGAGTCTCGCCGGTGCAGTGTGGTGCAGTGTGGCTAGCCGGCGGTGAGGTCATAGTGCCCGTGTGGGGAGCGTAGGCTGTGAGGGCTCTCTTGAAGCGACAGGGTGCGTGCGCTTTGAGGGATTAATTGCAGCGCCGGGGTACGTAGGTAGTGAGGGCCCAATTGCAGCGCCGGGGCGCGTGCGCTGTTAAGGATTAATTGCAGCGCCGGGGCACGTAGGCTGTGAGGGCTTAATTGCAATGACGCGACGGCCCGTGCGCTCTGAGGGATTAATTGCTGCGCCGGGGCACGTGGGCTATGACAGCTTCATTGCGGCAACGGTGCGCCTGCGATGCGAGGGCTTAATTCCAGCGGGTTGCGTGCGCAGGGCACTCGAGCGGGCGGGCGCTGCTGCGGGCCGCGGCGCCGGTGCAGGTGTGGCTGGCGGCGGCGGCGGCGGAGCGCGGGCTGGCGCGGCTGCTGCGCACCGCGGAGCGCGCGCAGGCGCTGGACGCGAGCAACGGCGCGGCGTTCGCGCACTTCCACAGCGTGATGCCGCTGCAGCCGCTGCAGCTGTCGCCCGAGGGCTCGGCCGCCGCGCTCGACCACCGCGCGGCGCTGCGCTCCGTGCTCACGGCGCAGGAGCTGGCGCGACGTCGCGGTTGGGGGCTGCGCGAGCACTACCACCCGCTGCTGGAGGACGAGGACGATGAGGACGAGCCCGAGCATCAGGTACACACTTGCAGCCTCTGATCGATGAGTCGCTTGTCACAAAATAAAAAATGACAGAATTCGAAAATCCAAAAAGACTTCCCCTCAGTGAATTCCCCTATGTGATTTGCGATTATTCACCCTATAATTAATTTCGAATAAGTTTGAAGCGGATTCTCAATCTATTTTTAAATTTTCTAAACGTTCATCAAATGATTAATTAAGGATTATTATTATTACTATTATTATTATTATTATTATTATTATTATTCCTCTAAATCACGACTAAAGATGTTATGTGTCGGATGAATATAAAATCTACTCCAGGTTGCAACCAACTACCTAAGGAGTAGATCTAGGGACTGTCGGTGCCTCTACAATACTTTGCGCAAAATGTGGGCTGTTCCAAATAAAGCTATTTCTTGCACTTCCCAGTCTTTTGAATTACCTGGGAGTTTAGACAAGTTCTTACACAAATTTTGCGGAACAAATCTCAGAGCTCCGATAACTATCGGGACGACCTGTGCTTTTACGCCCACATTCGGCTGATCTCGATTTCCAAACTCTTGTATTTAAGACGTTTCTCTGCCTCCTTGGTAACGACGTTTTGATCGCAAGATACAGCAACATCGACAAGTAAAGGCGATTTGTTCTCCAAATCTCGGATGACTATATCCGGTTTGTTTGCCGCTATCGTGCGATCAGTTTGAATTTGTTGGTGGTACAATATCGTACACAATCCAACAGATTATTATTATTATTATTATTATTATTATTATTATATATTTCGAATTTTTCACTCTCTGCACTACGTGCAGAAACATTCACCTGACGATTGCTGGTCTAGGCTCGGTCGGTCTCACAGAGACAAAACACGAACGAATGTTACTCTTGATATTTCAATCAATCGTGTCCCAATCAGGCGTACATCCCAGGAATTCTCTTTCTACTCTGCAGGTATCTGCTCTGCTGCTTTCTGCATTTAAGGTGTTTACCAATCGAGGCGGAGCTCAGCTGAGGTTGGTAAACTAACCGATTCCAAAATCATTCAATTTTGGTTGAGGAGCGCACTATTTTCCGTACATTCACCTCCCAATTTTATGTTTGAATTTTTAGAGATATCTCATTATGCTAGCGGTTTCGTCATATAGATGCAGATGTTCTTCTACGCTATAGGCAGCGAGGTACAAATCACGTTTGAAGTTGTCAGTACTGTCACACTTGTTAAAGCGTGTAAACTTTGCGACTGGTTTTGGCGATTTGTTTTGTAAGTATGGTTCGCGATATTCCAGAGATTATTATTCAGGAAGCTGAAGCTGCTACTGACAGTTTACTTCCTCAAAACCCAAAGGATTCATACGAAAGAGAGTGTGAACTCTTTTTAATATGGAAAAGAGAGAAATGTGTAACCATGGTAAATGAAACAATTATGCTGGCGTATTTCTATGAAAAGATATTACACTGTTATAAGCAAAGCTTATTTAATTGGGTAAGATAACTAACTTTATTTGTAAAATAGTCCCAGATAGTGAAGCCGTCAACATTATGGAGCAAATATTCAATGAAAAAACATTCTGTATTCGAAAAATAATAAATATTCTTTGCCAATGTGTCAACAGTTATTTGTACATTGTCTTGTTTACTTAACGTCGCCATAGTAATCTTCCTCTAAAATTCATTCTTGGCATAGGCCGCCAAAGCTCACCTTTGAGGCGTATAAGTGCTCTGCCAAATACGGCTGTTGAAGTGAGGTTACGAAAAATGACTTTTAAGTTTAGATTCATAAACAAGCTTGTCTCACGCCGGTAATCTGTTGTCGCTGTCAGGTTTATTCTTCTTACTATGGATCAGGGGTGTAGGAAGACATTTGGTTTAGTGATAACACTTCTGAACAGCGGGGTACAAATATCGATTGATCCATGTCAATTTGTGGTCGATAAAAGAGGTTCGCGGTAGGTTTTCTCGAAATTATCTCTTTTCCCTTACCCCTCATTCCACCATTGCTTCATCGTCATTAAATCGATAAACATCATTATCCATCACAAATATTCATCCCAGTTATGTTCAAAATGAGTAGATACTCAGGATCATAAAGTAAAATAACGTAGCATGAAGCAGCGTGACAATATTACATACCATGCGAGCCAGTCTTGTGAGACTAGTGTATGGCCACATATATGGCGAAGCTTACTTCTCTCGGTCAAAGGAGAAAACGCTTCTTACAAGCCACTCAGTTGACGCCCAATTGTGTAGGTTGCCTTAGAGATGCGTGGAAGAACCAATACCTTCTATTATTAGGGAGTTTTAGCGCCATGCGTAAGGTAGCGGCGTTATGCACTAATAGTCATGTGACGGACCTTGAAATCATAACGTCTTACCTTAGGCCTAAGGTGCGACCTTCTACCTTCATAAATAGTGCAGGCCTGTAGGAGACTCTACAGTCACCTTACATGCGGCAAAATGGCCACCTAAAAAGGGGAAAGGATGCATTTTTCCAACTCTGATAAACCGATTCTCGTATGTGAGGCAGTTACAATTACTCCACAGCACTGGTAAGAATTAACGGGAAATGTTGGAGAGGTGACAGGAAAGGAATTCACGAAAAAGAAGTTGAAATCATATCTTCGGGTTAGGTTATGTCGTATGCTCATAACGCACGCAGTTATAAGATTCTTCCTTTCTCAAGAAAAGCTGATTCAAAATTCTAGACTGCATTCTCATCGCGAAGGGCCACAAAATCTAAAACTCCGTTCACAATGTAGATTTGTTACACTCTTGACCCGCATCGAGGTTTAAATGTCTCACCACTATCCTACATTCTTTGATATATTATGCAACTTATTTGTTCAACGCTTGAAATACTTCTTTTGTCATAATGTATAGCGCAATGAAGCCATTTGATAAAACTTCTGAACGTTGTTCATTATGACCGTATAAAGTCGTCAGTGACGTGATCAACAGAGTTTAAGGAAGTCTCCTCACGCCTGGCGCTAAACTCCCTATTAATAGAAGGTATTGGTAGAACGGAACGCTATGACGCAGGAGAATATATGCAGCAAAGACCGTGAAACATTTCATCTCTCATTCAGTAAGTCCGTTGGCGGGCCGCCAAGACGCGAAATTAAAATAAACGTCAAGGGGGAAAAAGAAGGATAATAGCAAAGTTTTAAAAGCAGTAGATACTTGTAAGTTCCTTCATTAAAATTTGCCACAATGGTAATTTTAGGTGAAGTGGCACTTCACTTTATCACCAGAACTGGCTGAGATGGCTTAGAGTGGTGGCTTTTTGTGTGGCTCAAAAAAGGTTATTAGACAAAAGTGAAAAAAGTGCAACCATGTCTGGCGAGAAACATTGTGCGTCCAGCGCACGCGTCCTCACGCGAGATCAACACCCCTTTAAAATAAAAAGTAGGTGAAGTGTAGACTTGAGGATTTTTTTCTAGTAAATTCAGAAATTAAAAATCATCCCAATTGATTCACTACGTTATGCATAGTACGGACCGATATCACGCATGGTTCCCTCCCCCCCCGTTTCAGAGAAGCCGATCAAAGTGCCGAGATCAACATCGTGGGGAACTCAGGTGTGGATGCCCGAGTAATGAAAATATGGCCCGCAACCATATAAAAGGTTGTAGTTGTGGCCCTTGAGGGGTGAGGGGTTGCTGGTTGGACACCCCTGGCTTAGAGCATCAATTGATGTCACTGCAGTGCCTCTGACCAGGAGGTCATAGGGTTTGAGTCTCTACGGTGACAGGATTTTCGACAGCTAGATAGGTCGAATTCAGTCGCAGTCTGTATCAGAATTCTAGTGTTCGGTAGTTTACTCTGATCGGTAGTTTTCTGGTCAGTCTGGTAGTCAATAACACGCAAATTCCGGAACAGTACTCCACAACAGGGCCACGAGCCGTGCGCGATCTTTCCTTAATCTTCCTGGTTACATCCTAGCCCCTTACTTATAACACCTATATGTACTAAACTACACATGCTGTGTCAGGAGGCCAATCGGGAGTTAGAGCATGTCCCGGTTGGGATGGTGCCCCGGTAGCGGCAGATGTCTGGATGGGGAAAACATTGCAACTGGCGTATCTCACCATTCAGCAGGGAAGAACACCGTAACCTTCCATGATGAAAACACGCAATAGATTATAGAAAAAAATATGAAGCGTTATGTCATAAGTATTTATTGCTGCATATAGCTTTTTCGGACGCATTGCGGCCAACTTCAGTGCGATTCTGAGGCGGCCGCGAGTCCTGGCACAGACGAAACAGCAGTAATTTATTTCCATGCAATACAGCGTAGTTTGCGCAATTTGCGTGGTCAGACGGAAGAGCGGGCCTCATGACCTGAGTCCTCGCCACGTAAAATAAGGCAATTAATTCAATTCAATTCACTTCAGAAAGCCCGCCGGCGGCGTCCACGGGCCAGAAGGTAGCCCGGGCCGCCGCTAGGGGGAAATTGAAGCTCTGCCTTCGCCACACCTTGAGCGACCACCGGGAGAGATGGCTCAGTGCATTAACCAGTGGCGTGCGGTGATAATTTTGGAAGGGGAAGCACTTTTGAAGTCCTAAGGTATAAAAAACGTAAAACAGTTAAAGATGATATTGAATTTTCACAAATGTGAATATTGACCTGGGCGTCTTGCATACGAAGTAACTGATCGCCCGGGAGTAAAACACACCCCACGGAAAATTTCGTTGCCTAAATGCCTTCTAACATTATAAACAAATATAATTCGGTATTTATGTGACTTACAACTAAACCTTATTTATCGAGTACTTAGTTATTTAAAATTATTAACAAATTTATAAAAACCATTAATGCAATAAAGCATATTTTTTCTTTCATCAAATGAAAAATAAGTGCTTAAACTTTAATATATTCTGAATGTTAATTTGAAAATGTATCTGTAGAGTTCAGTAATAATGTTTTTCACGATCTATACCAAATAATGAATGTGATGTCCGTTCTACTGTTTTCTTACACTTTTCACATTCTCTGGATGCTCTGCGTTTAAATTCCTTGAACAAATTTCACGTCCTGTTAGTTCTATTTCTTGCATCTTGTGTTTGTTTTTGCTCTGAATGCAAATAATGTATTATTTTTGGTATCAACTCTCGACAATCCTGGTAGAATTTATCTCATAATAGACCAAGGGCGAATACGATCCAATTCTTATGTGTGGTGATTCCTCGAAATATCGTAATGTTTTATTCTTCTGAAAGTTGATCGTGCCTACGTCGAATGTATCATCGGAAACGGAGATTATCGCAAGGATCCGTGGGGCGTTGCGCCGCCCGTGTCGATCGCGGGTTGTTCCTATCACGAAGACTTGTAGACTTTGTGGTTCCGACTTTCCTCGTTGGATGCCATGACTACTGCTCGGAATGAATTCACCGATGCATTCCCTTCCCGCAAGGGAAAACTGCAGAACGGTACGCAAAGAATTAGTTTGTTCAGAATACTTTCTTTAACCTAATACAAACATTCTCGGTATTATTCGGTGCTTCATACTTTCATTGTATTATAATGTAGTTAGCACGTACATAAAACACTCTCAAAATGCCAAAATAATAAATTCTTTCGAACTTGAAATTGCTACCAGTCGATCACAACGGAATGAAATCTAATATTCATCCTCCTCGCGCAGTCACGGCCGACCCGACTTTTCACGAGGCTTGACGAAGTCGAACGCCTACACTCTCCAGGAGCGAAGAAACTTCGCTGACGTCACGAGATGAATTTACACACCGTTTTGAAAACATCGATTGTTACGGTTCAACCACTAGAACTTACTTCAGAATCTGAGATAAGTAAGTTTTGCTCTGGCCATAAGCAACGAATATTTTAAATATAGAAAGGATTTTTTCTGTGCTTTGCTTAGGGGAATGACTCATTCCCTTCATTCCATGGCATGCACGCCACTGGGCATCAACTGATGTCACTGTGGCCCCTCTGACCGGGAGGTCCTAGGTTCGAGGGCGGCAGGATTTTCGATGCCAGCTAGGTCGAATTCAGTCGCTGTCTGGAGGAGAATTCTAGCGACCGGCTGCTCTGATCGATAGTTTTCCGTGGTTTCTCCGATCAACACGAGGCGAAGTACCATAACAAACGGGCCACGGACCGCGCACGATCTTTCCTTCCTCTTCCTTGTCCTATCATCACCCCTTACACCTTACACTAACATGCACTACACTACCACAATTACCGGGAGACCGGTTGAGAAGCTAAGAGCTTGTCCCGACTGCGACTGGCGTTGGTGGGAGATACCTGGTTGTGGGAAATCCCTCTAGTCGACAGTAGGTCGGCGCTGGATCTCGCTATCCAGCGGGGAAAAGATCACAGCTCCTCTCCCGATGGAAAAAAACGCACTACACTTACGGGACCAATGACCTCAATAGTTGACGTGCCCGGAATCACGAACAATTAATCAATCCTTGAGCGACCGGGTTGATTGAGATGAGTCCTCCTCCAGCAGGAGAGGGGGATGGGGCAGCCATCCCTCCCCAGCGGAGGGGGTCACCTCGCGGGAGCCATGGAGCGAGGACAGCCCCGCACTCGCATTCCGAATCCTTAGCAGGAAACTTGCAATAGACACTTTGAATTGTATACTGTGCTCGTACCTAGACTTTCTTTGGACTTGGATATCGAATTCTGTGTATCCTGGCTATTGTTACCGTTGGCAAAGTGGAAAGGCTTAATCTGTGGAATTTGGTGTGAAATAAAAATTGTATGTATGTATTTATGTATGTTTATTCAACGCTGTTTTATACAGATACAAAATATACATATGCATAAAATATAGAATATACAGGATGTCCCACCAACTATGGACCACCCCCCATAACTTCTAAAGAGTTCAGGATATCGAAATGCAGTTTTCGATTAACAATGCGGAAATCATGGGGTAAGTAACATGCCATAGAGAAAAAATGTTTATAACATTTTTAGTTTTCGAGAAATAATCATCATTGATTTTTAAATGGAACTATATATTTTTCAGCAGCAATGTATAGATCATGAAAAGGAATACTAAATAATGTATCATATGCTAGTATTTTGATAGTAATTTGAGTATAAAATTGGATTTTCTGAAATGTGATTTTGAATTAAACGGACAATATTCGTGAAGCAGCCCTTGCAACTCTCGCCTTCGGGAAAATAGACCTTCACGGCGTCAAGACTTGCGTGGAGAGAGAGGACTGAGAGGGGTGACAATGAGGGATAAGAGGTCTAACTAAAGCCATCCAGGGTCTTGTCACAAAAGTCACATTAAGAAACACTAATTCAACGATCAGAATAAGAGATTTTTTCCATTGATTTATTTGCATGTAATTTGTCTTCTTTAATAATAAATATCATTTTCAAACTTGACAAGAATCCAATCACCGTCTCTTCGTTGGTAAATTTAAGCTTTCATTAAGGTGATTATTCGTCCACTAACGCAACCGTACCTCTCCTGTTGTTCATAAATGGAAAAGAAAACATTACACTTCCGTCTTCTGCCGTGGATTTTCAAGTTTGTGGCAGCACGTGGCGTATGAAGTGAGAAACTCTCCATTCATATTAGCAGTTGTGACTGCAGATGTGCATTTGTGTTAAAGTTTATTAAATTTACACTGAGAGTCTGTTAAGAATATTTCAAAAATTTTATTGCTTTCTTCTTTTTTGTACGTGTTTAAATAAGAAGTTTATTAACAGTAAATAATACTGGAAAATGTCTACCTATCTATTATTCAATGAATTAATCGAGATTATTACAATAAAAATCTGTAATCATTCATTCCCTTTCCATGTTTAAAATGAGAGCTTGTTTCTGCAAACACACTGAGCTCGATTCTTGTAAGTTTGAAAAGAACCTTTATTATTATCGTCCTTCCACTACAAATTATTTTTATTTTGTTCTTTTTGATTATCGTTTGCTTTGGAATTTCATTAGAAGAAAAGTTCAATTCAGATGAACAAATGTCAAAAATCTCTCATTCTGATCGTTAATGTTGATGTTTGTTCATATGATCTTCATGTCAAGACCATGAATTGCTGTAGTTACGCCTCTATCCCTCACAGCCCGCCCTCTCACACACCTTGTCTCCACGAAAACAGTCTCGACGCCGCGAAGGCCGTCTTACCAACGGCTACTGTCGCGAGGGTTGCTACTAGAAAAGACCGTTTACTTAAAAATCACGTGTCAGAAAAGTCTAATTTCATACACAAATTACCATCAAAATACTAACATATGATACATCATTTTATTCCTCTTTTCATGATCTATACATTGCTGCTGAAAAAATATATAGTTTCCATTTAAAAACTAAAGATGATTAAATTTCTCGAAAACTAAAAATGTTCATAGACAATTTCTCTATGGCATGTTACTTGCCCCATTATTCCGCATTGTTATCGAACAGCATTTCGATATCCTGAACCGTTTAGAAGTTATGGGGGTGGTCCATAGTTGGTGGGACACTCTCTATAAATTTCGCGTCTCGTTAAGACTAAGTCTGTGCGTGAACCTGCCAAATCACAATATTTAATGACTCATCGTAAATTGTTTTACATTTTTATAAAAAATTGACATTAAAAGTAAATGATAAACAGAAATAATTCCAAAGAACGAAAAAAAATAATATAAAAGAAATAAAATAATATACACCACTTATAAGTAAAGGATACGCATGGCATATACAAATTAATTCGTAGTCAACAAAGACATAAAATATTGGAAAATATGTCGGATACAAAGAAACAATAACAAACAATAGTGAAGGACGATAGAAAATAATTGGCATATCAGAGAATAAATTCTCAGGTAATAATGGTTTTCAGGACATCCTCACGCAAATCAATCAAGCAATTGTTTACAATTCTTTTGATAGAGATATTAGATTATTCAAAACTTTCAAGTCATTGGAAGCGAGTTAAAAACTTCATAACTCACAAACATAATTTCTTCTACTAATATCTTTTCTTACAATCGGTAGTTGTAATGATTTGATTCTTTTATCGAGCCTTGGAATTGTTGCTTCAGATATTTAATCCCGTGTTTGATTTAGTATACAACATAATCAGTGCAGTATTAATCGTGTTAATCGGGGGAGTGTGATTTAGTATACAACATAATCAATGCAGTATTAATCGTGTTAATAGGGGAGAGTGTGTTTGATTTAGTATAGAACAAAATCAGTGCAGTATTAATCATTTTAATCGGGGGAGTGTGTTTGATTTAGTATACAACATAATCAATACAGTGTTCATCGGGGGCGTGTGTTTGCAGGTGAAGGAGGGGGACCGGAGGACGGAGCACGAGGGCCCGGCGTGCCCCGAGTCGCCGCTGTGCTGCCAGCGAGACGCGCTCTTCCGCCGCGTGGACGGCGCCTGCAACAACGAGCACCGGCCGCGGTGGGGCGCCGCCGACACGGCGCACTCGCGCGTCCTGCCCCCGCGCTACCACGACGGTCAGAGCGACTTCTTCTTTTTCTTTTTTTTCTCGCGTTACGAATACTTAGTAAGTAGAAAAATGTATGCGATCATTCGTCGGAAAATCGCGAATTTTCGCCAGAAACACTCTTATTGTAGGGCTCTGCTGTCAAAAAGGGGAATAAATACTGTTGCTAAATTTAGAAAAAAACATCTTTTTGGATATATATATATATATATATATATATATAGAGAGAGAGAGAGAGAGAGAGAGAGAGAGAGAGAGAAACGAGGGTTAGCGCATGTCATGGCATAAGTCACTCGCGCGTCCTGCCCGCGAGCTACCACAACAGGCAGTGCGACTTTTTTTTCTTTTCTTTGACTTGCTCGCGTTACGAATACTTCGTAGAAAAGTAGAAAATTTTATGTAATCACGCGCCGGAAAATTGGGAATTTTCGCCAGAATACTATTATTGCCGCGCTCTGCCGTCGAAAGAGTGGATAAATCCTGTTGCTTAATTTAGAAAAAAACATATTTTTTGCGGGGGAAAGAGAGAGAGAGATACGTTAAGACACTCGCGCGTCCTGCCCCCGCGCTACCACTATGGTCATTGCGACTTGTTTTTTACTTGCGTTAGGAATACTTCGTAAATAGAACATTTTATGTAATCATGCGCCGGAAAATCGCGAATTTTCGCCAGAAAAACTCTTATTGCCGAGCTCTGCCGTCGAAAAATTGGATACATTCCATTGCTAAATTTATAAAAAAACATCTTTTTGGATAGAGAGAGAAAGAGACGCGGGTTAGCGCATAAGTCATGGCAATAATTTTTTTGTGAGAATATGAGTACGGGTGGGAAATGTTAAATATACACGTGAAAGGACAAGGTATGAACTAAGTGCATTGTAATGCCTTTTACTGCAGGAGTGTTGTGCTGCCAGCAGTGCTTATAGGTTATTACAAATGTTTACAGTTCAGAATGCAAATATACTGAGTTCGCAGGGAAGCTAAGTTCCCTGGAGAAGCGTGGTGAGCGAGGTTTAAATACAGAGACCAAGTCCAATGAAGTATAAAAAATACGTTTAATAAAAGGAGCTACAGGGCAGCGAGAAATGGATACAAGTGTCTTTGGGCCGTCTCTCTCGTTATCAATTCTAGAGGAACATTATATACAATACGTACGTGTTTCAGAAAATAACCATTTATTCTCTAATGCAATGCTTTATAATTCCATTTATCCAACATGTGTAGACTTTTCCAACATTTATCCAACATGCTGTATTTATCATTACAGGATGAACATTTAGCACCACAGCAAAATTGTGTTTCTCATATTTATTACGGCATTTCAAATGACAGTATTGGTTTCATGTTCCAAAGCATTTTAGCATACGAGTTCACGACATTCCAAAAGCATTATGTACTAAGGTCCGATTACGCAGATGCTCAATTACCGCAGGTCTATATCGTGCGACACACAGGTCGTCACGTGCATTGATAATCACTGGTTGCTATGCGTCCTCACAGAAACTCTCCTGCTCATCTCGCAACTTTTCGGAAGGGGAGGACATCATTTCCAAGATGAGAGTTTCAGGGCGAAAAAATCTTTCGTATTCCTTCCTTCAGATGGGAAATAAAACCGGATGTCCCGTGGGGTGGATTTATCACATGTAAAAGATAAAAAGAAGCCTCTGAGCTGTTTCGTCGCTCCAGTGATAATCTATATAAATGAAACGTAAATTTAAAGTACATAATATATATATATATATATTTTATATATATATATATATATATATATTGAAACGTTCCTCTGTCGAGTTCATTTCAACAATGCTTTATGGGTGGGGCAGGTAATCGTTGTTCGCGAATGGGCTCTGGGGTTTTGACACATTCATCAGAAATACACCCACATTGAAATATGAAGAACCTCGACAATACTTTATTTTACATCGATTCATACACTCGGTGTGACACTTCTCCACTTTTCTAATATTAACTGCTAACAAATCACAACCACATCTCCTTTTTATTCTTAAAACACTAGAGCATACACAAAGGGAAAGAGAAAATCTGGCATTTATTGGGCGATTCACTTAGCTTCCAGACGAGGCAGGCGAGGCGCAGTCCCCCCTCCAGATCGGCATTGCTTGGCTGCCCTCGGTCGGTGCCGTTACCCGGAGCCACGACCGGACGACGCTGCTTGTAACTCGGGGCCCACACGCCCCTGTACAATGCTCCCTCCACAACACTTTTCTTCCAAGCACTATTTATGTTTATTTTGTCCATCCCTTTCACACTGTCTAGTCGGTGGACCCGCTGCTCATTAGCACTCAGTTTCCCGCCCTCACCGAACGTTTTATAGTCACATGTACCGACACGTGGCGAGTCTAGCTTCCCCTGATACTTCGCACTTGATCAATTCTCTATAATTCGAACTCCGATTAGCTATGTTCATCGTAGTCATCTATACATTGTTATTACTATGTCCACTGTCCAATATTGCATTTCACGTTTCCTCAGTCCCTAGATTACGATCCAAAATCACTCCAGGCAACGTGTCTGTCCGTCTCTTACCGAGTTCTCTTACTCACTGACTCATTCCATGCCGCGCGCTCCCGCTGGCGCGCTCTCTCCTGACCCGTTCGGAACGGGTCAAACGGTAACGGCCATAACTGTCGCGCTATTTGAATAGGGTCGGACGCCGCTTCATTTTGCTAAACCTATTATAATACTACTAATAATATTATCACTTCATTTTGCTAAACGTATAATAATAATAATAATAATAATATAATAATTCGTTTCAATATATATTCCATCATTATGTAGCAATTTATTCTGAGGTCGCTTGTTGACACACCTCCCCTGCCTCCCTGCTTCCGCTGGTGTTCAACGGGTACTGAGTTTCACAACCCCGCAGCAATCGCCTTTGGGTGCCCGCCCGTGTTGCAGGCGTGTGGGAGCCGCGGCGCAGCGTGAAGGGCGGGCCCTTGCCCAACCCGCGCGCCATCAGCACCTTCATCTTCCCGGACCGCGACGTCCCGCACGAGTATGCATCGCTACTCGTCATGCTCTTCGGCCAGGTCGTCTCGCACGACATCCTGCTCACAGCCCAGCATCCAGCTTCGTAAGTGCCGCTCCCCGTGACTAGAAGTCGGTTTTTCTTCTTTGTCGCGTGGGGGTGTGTCATCAAAATGGAATATCTCACGATATTTTGCGACGTTCTCAGTAGAGCCGCTAGGAGTCGCATGATCGCCAGCAGTTGTCGATACAGTCGCGATCATGCGATTCCTAGCAGCACAACCGAGAACGACGCGAAATAGCGTGAGAGATTCCATTCTGATGACTCCCCCCCCCACGCACCAAGAAAGAAAAACCGAAGTTTACCGGTGTAGTCCAAATCCATGTTTTGTGGATCCTTGATACCGAAAAAAACCGATTGACGGCAAAATGTCTGTCTGTTCGTCCGTGGTCAACACTAGCGCTTAACCCGTTCAGCAGATTTTCTTCAAAATTGATATTCCATATTCAATCTAAGCTTGGCTAAGCTCTTAGCTTTGAGAATTTCAAACGAACAGTTTGATTTTTGAGGGTACTTCACATGAATTATGAAAAACATTTTCAAAATTTTCTCAAAAATGACACCAATTTTTTTTTTATCAAACTTTGTTTACGGATAACATAAAGAATGCTTAAGAGAATAGTGGTAGTCTCATGTTTGTTGAAATCATATTTTTTTTGAAAATTGAAAAGGGTAATTTTTAGGAGTCTTCCTACAACTAATATTTAAGATATAGATTTTTTCCTAAACAAAATCTTCCTTAAAGACGGATCTTTAAATCTGTTCATATTCAATTTTTCGAAAATATGAGCGTGTAATTTTCGTGTAAATTTGCACGGCAATTTTTTTCTCAAAAACCGCTCAAACTTTTTTCTATAAAGTTTCTTCCCGTATGTAATAAAGAACAGTAAAAAAATATGGTGCTAGTTTGGTGCTTTTCGGCTATTTTTGTTTTTTAATGCCAAAAACTGAACATTCCAAAATTAGAACATTAAGAATAGCGATTTTTGCTTTAAACAACGTCTGTTGTAAAAAATCAGCACTTTAAAAAAGATTACATACAATTTTTTGAAGAAAAAGGAGCTGATTTCGCTTAATTAGTGTCTGAAAATTATGCAATTTCTAAAAAAAAATTATTAAAGGCGGTAAAATGGCGTGTACACATTCAGCGCTTCGGACGAAAGGTCACCATTTCGAGTCACGCGCAGTGATTTTAATGTGTTACTTGTCTCTCATGAATATGTAGTTGCAGAAAATTGATAATTCGAGAAACTGAAAATCATATGAATCACTTCTACTTACAAATACAATCAGTACAGGTAAATAAACCGGAAGTGTCTATATGTGACATTCGAATTTGCAATTTTTAAACATTTTTCAATTCTTATTCGATTTCTGAAGTGTGAGTGACGTCAAATCAATTGTCTTTCTGTGCATCTGTATGAACAAATTTAGTCAACTAATGAATCAATCAACACGAAATTTATATATATTATAAATACTACCCGTGGAACCAAATTAGATTTTTTCTTTTACCGTGGTATTCCTAACGGTGCTAGTATTATTTCTCGCCCTTACGAAGATTCTTAGCAAATGGCGCTTCGGTGACGTAGTGGTATGGGTGTCGGCAAGTTAACTCTAAGGATCTGAGTTTGGAGTTGAAGCGGAAATAAATTGTTGCTGGTTGAAAACACTTTTCTAAGTTTATTTAGTAGGATTATATAGCGGAGCAGTTACAAACGGGGCGAGAAAGTATGAGGTTTTGTAGCACAACAAGTTTAAATATGTGAGTGGATGTTGAGTTATGACAATAAGAGGAGAAAAGTTTCCGAGCATTTTCACTAATTACTACATTTATTTTGTTTAGTAAGTGGTTTATTGGCTTGCGCTAAGTGACCTTGTAGCAAAAATATCTAATTATTTAAGATTACGTTTTACTCGAGTATTATCAATGAGAATGGCACAACCATAACACAAGGCAATTTCGTGTAAAAACGACAGTGAAGTTACAATGCAATATAGAAGGAAAATCATGAAATCGGAATACAGGCTATAAACTTCCACAAAAGAATCTGACTTCTCTATTGGTAGATATGTTTCCGAAAAGGCTCTGCTAATCCGCTCAGAGAACCTGGTTATAAAAAAATGTGCATTTCAAGCAAGTAGTGCGTCAGCAAAGTGACATATCCCCAAATCATTATTTATAAATTTAGAAAAGTTCGGAAAGAAAATGTTTGGAAAATAGTGAAAATGTTATAAGGAAAGTTCACAAGTTCACTGGTATATAAAGTAAAACTGTCACGAAATAGAATGTTCCGCTAAGGTTGAAATCGTTCTCGTCAAAAATGACGTGTCCTAACAAAGGGACAAGCGTCTTGGGCAAAACTGGAATTGCTGAAGCTGAAACTGAAATTCTAAACATCAGAGTAGAAAACAGGTTAAAGTGATGTGTTTCCGCGTACCTATGTGTACTTACAGACGTTCCATGAATGCTACTCGCTTTTTGCGCGCTTGAAAGTGTATATACTGAAAATGGTTATTCCGGAACGTATTCTTTGGATGCGTTCAAATCTAAACGGTATAATTTACTACACACGTTTCAAAAGTAGTAGTAATAAATGAAGTTGTATAGAACTAATAGATGCAGAAAGACACATCTAATCAAGGATCCGCGAATAAACAATTTTTCAAACAATGCAACCATATATTACGATGTCCCATAACGGATTTGTTTCCGCGAACAAACTTATTGATCTTCTAATGTACTCTGTTCCTTCTGACGCAGCCGACATTCAGAGGTCCGAAAACAATTTTTAATTATCTTGTATGAGTGTGTAGGGAGATTTTGCGCAGCGTTTCCTAAAACGAATTGATGTACGTTAGAAGCAACGAAGTGACTCAATTTGTTTCAAGATTTAAAAGCGTGTGTTGCACTACTTTCATTCTAATAATCACGTGAACTTCTTTCGTATACGATACGAGTCTTGTGAATACTCACGATCATTCTTGTGGAGTAACGTTTTTCGATAACTCTGTAGTAACGTTTAAATTCGCACATGAATGGTGGCTCAAAAGTGACTATATATTGTTTATGATATGGTACTTTACGCTGGGACAGTTCATTCTGATACCTCTCAAGGAGTGTTTATTTCCTACATAACTTTATCCAGACGTTAGAGTAAGCACATGCGCCAAGATTCATAATTCCCTCCGTAAGAAAACATGCAAAATCATTCAACTGTTTTTGCATATCCCTCGTAACCACCATCCTCTTAGCAGATACGTTACGCAGGGTATATCGAGCCCCGTATCGAAGACAACGAGCAATAACGTTTCAGTAAAAATAAAAAGCATTTAAATCAATTTAAAGCCATGCTAGACACTAAACTAACATCTGTGTGCGCGCGTGCGCGTGTGTGTGTTGCAGGCAACGGCAGCGGCGTGATGTGCTGCTCGGCGGACGAGACGCACGTGCTGCCGGCGGACCGCCTGCACTTCGCGTGCATGCCCATCACCGTCCCGCCCCGCGACTACTTCTACGCGCGCTTCGGCAAGCGCTGCAATCAACATGGTGCGCTCGCAGCTGGCCCTGCGCGACGACTGCGAGCTGGGGCCCGCCGCGCAGGTGGGGCCGCGCACCAATTTTTTTTTCTTCACAGTACTGTTCTCATTTGTCGACCCCTCTTTCTTCCCCTCCCTTTCTCGATCTCTCTTTCTCTTTTTTCTCTCCCCCTTCTCTTTCTCGCTCTCTTTTTCTCTTTCTCTCCCCTTATTTTTCTCGCTCTCTTTCTCTCTCTTCTCTCTTCTCTCTCCTCTCTCTCTTCTCGCATTCTTTCTCGTTCTCTCTCTTTCTGACAAAAAGATAGAGGGAGAGAGAGATGAAATTCCCTCTCTCTTGACACCTCCTCACGAAAAAATTCTTATGAGCGTCTTTCTCTCTCTCTCTCTTTCTCTCTCTCTCTCTCTCTCTCTATATATATATATATATATATATATAAGAGAGAGAGAGAGAGACAGACAGACAGACACACACACACACACACCAGATACATGGATTAGTAGCGCTCCCATAGGATGGCTCGGTTTAGGTGACTCAGGGCATCAATTGATGACACTGCAGTGCCTCTGACCGAGAATTCCAGTTCTAACTGCGGCGGGATTTTCGACTCTAGCTGAATAGTTCAGTCTAATTCAGCCACTGTCTTGTGACCGGCTACTCTGATCGGCAGTTTTCCGTGGTTTCGCCAATCAATACCAGGAGAATGCCGTAGCAGCACCCTAACAAACGGGCCACGTCCCCCACGCGATCTTCCTCTTTTTCGTCCTATCCTCACCCGTTACTTACATGCACTTCACTACCACAAACCGTCCGGGCCGACTGGCGAGGTACTCTCCGGGATAAACGCATGCACTCACGGAACTAACCACCATAGCAGTTAACGCGCCACGACGAAATAGCCAATCAACCTTCGCGAAGCCCACGAGTCGTGCTTGAGTTTGTGTGTATGTTTTGTGTGTGTGTTGCGCAGCTGAACAAGGTGACGCACTTCGTGGACGCGTCGGTGGTGTACGGCAGCACGAAGAAGGTGGCCGACCGCCTGCGCGAGCACCGCGGAGGTCGGCTGCGCACGCACTTCGAGCTGGGGCGCGAGTTCCCGCCGCTGAGCACCGACCCGCCCACCTGCGCGCCCGTCAAGTCCCCGCACCCCTGCTACTTCACCGGTGGAGCGCGACGCGACGCATCGGCCATACCAGGCGCGCTTCATTCTTTTCTTCGTCATAAGTAGAGACCGGAAAAATATGTAGTATTAAACGTCAAAATATGTACATAAATATGTAAGGAAAACAGTAAAAATATGTAATAGATATGTAAAATCGGATGTAATAATATGTAATATTAAAATTCTCTAATTAAAAACCATTTACATAGCAAGAAATTACGTTTATAAAAACTGCTCACTTTACATCATACAACTTTCTCGTCATAGTAAAAGCTTAATCTACTGTAATCCAGGACCGTAGTTTAGCAGCCGGACTAATCGCCAAACTGGTGAAAAATACGACCAGCAAACATAGACCTTAGCATCTTCATCGAAGTGTTACACGTTGGCGATCGCAAATTTTTCTCGGAAATTAAGGTTACATCCCAAATCAGTGATATTTTGGACACCGATATTTCCCCAATAATGTAGGAACAATGCTGATTTAAAAAAAACATCTTTTCATAAAAAATATGGAATTAAATTGAAGAAAATTGATACAATAAGAAAATATATTGTGAAAACGGCAAAATATGTAATATAGCACTAAATATATAAAAATATGTAAAGAAAAAAATTCGATATTTTATTAGGAGGGCTATGATTCGCCAAGATTATAATTTTGAGAACGTAAGTAGAAAGACAAAAAATATGTAACTACATAAAAATCCGATCTCTAAATCATGACATGACCTCGGCAACTCGCTACGGATGGTGCTCGGGGATGACGATTCTGCGCTCTCTCAAAAAGTTTTTTGTTTTTTGAGAGAAAGCGGAATATATAATCTTATTTGAAAGAAAATAACAATGTTTTATGTTGTTTTTTTGGCCACTTTACGGCCAATTTTACGTTTTAAGATAAATTTTACGCGCTCCTTTTTTTCCTTCTGCCAAATCTACATGTATACTTAATCAGAATTCTAGACCTCTTTTAGGAAATGTACATGCTTTTAATCAGCAGGCAAGTTGCATCTGCAACACTTAATAAATTAATTTTTTAAATACTTTGGCATGGGCGCAAATGATCACAGTAGTTGAAGCGCCTTCTAAACCCTATTCAATCAATTTTCTTCATGTTCTTATTCTACTTTAGCTCCTTAGAGTTCCCATCTCGTACGTAACTTCCTTCTTCTCTGGGTTGTCAACTTGTTCTCTTTACTTTTCCTTTTTCTGACTTATACGACATCCTCTCCTTCTTCCACTTTTTCTTATTACTCTCTCTTGTCCTTTCTCATTCTTCTTACTCCTCTTGTCTTTTTTTCATTCTTCTTATTCATCTTGCCCAATCTCTTCCTGACCTTTTCCCTCAAGAGTTGAGAGTTGAGTCCAGCTCTTGTTTTTTTTCCTCGTCTTATCCTTTTCCTCCTCATCTCATTTTCTTTATCGCGTACTGCTTCGCAATAAAGAGAAAAATATTGTAATTCTTCGAAAAAAAACGGCGAATGTTCGACAACAAAACTCCTATTGCCAGGGCCTAGTAACGAAAAAGTAGATACATCTTGTTTAAATTTTTTTCTCAAAAACGGCTCCAATTTTTCTGTAAAGTTACTCCTCGTATCTATCAAAAGACTGTGTGTATCAAAAAACGGGGGGGGGGATTGTGATTGTCTCGTTTCCGACGAACTCTCAGTATTTTGGAAAATTGCAGAACGGTAACATTTCATATCTGGAAAGTTGTTGATACATATTTTTGCCTTAAACAAAATCTTTTCTAAAAACTCAGCTCATTAAGAAAGGTCATGTACAATTTCTTTTAAAAAAACGTTTCAATGTAACTGTTATTAGAATTTTACTTTAAGTCTAAAGACAATAGGATACATTGTGTGATATTCTTTCGCACTACTAGTCCCTAGTTGGAAACTTATTTTTTACTAGTATCTTTACATTATTTACGTACAGACTGTTTACCATTATATTGATAATCCAAAGTCATTATAATCGCTCGTTTGGTTACAAATTTCGTAATGTTCAACGTGTCATGTATTGCATGTAATTCCGCTCTGTTAATAAAAATTAAATTAACAATTTTCTTCAACACAAGAGCAAACAATGTCTCATCGTTGAAATGCTCTCTTTCCACCTCTATTTCGAGTAATAAGTGAATTTAATTTAAATTTTGAAACAACTGCGCAACACTACAAAATATGCGAGCCTCTGACTTTGTCTTGCACCTACTTATCATGCTACACACAACCCATGCCTTGACTTGCGTGGCCAGCAAAACATGAAATGTCTTGCAATTCGGAACGCTGCGTAATATGGAAAACTGATTACCCGTGGGTAATTTTAATATCTTTCCAGAATCCATTCTTCTACTTCGTGTTGTAGCAACGCACGATCTCTCTGTATAAAGATCCTGGGTTTCACCTGAAAAAGTGTAGTACTATGTTCGCTTCATTTCAAATGCATTCCCAAACCTCGTATATATTTTCTCTCTCGCTATGGAGTAGAGAGAAAGTTATGTAATGCTGCACCAAAAAATGGCGAATTTTCGGCAGAAAACATTTTTATTACAGGGCCCTGATCAAGAAAAAGTGTAAATCCAGTTGCTAGATTTATATAAAGATGTCCTGTAGCACGTGGTGTAGCCAGAATCCACGTTTGTGGGTCCTTGATACTGAAAAAATCGAATGACGGTAAAACATTTATCCATTTATCTGTCTGTTCGTCCGCCTGTTTGTCCAACTGTGAACAATGCTAGCGGGTAAAACGTTCAGTCGATTTTCTTCAAATTGATATTCTCTTATCCATCTGGTTGATACTGAATAAGTTCAAATTTGTTTTGAAGTCTTCCTACAACTAAATTATTAAAGATAGAGATTATTCCGTTTATGAAATCTGTTCCTTAATGATATATTTTGAAATAATGTCATGTTCAATTTTTCGAAACTTTTAGCACTTTTCGCGTAATTTTGCGTGAAAATACGATCGAGAAAGTACGTGTTGTCTTAGCACCACAAGTAACTTTCTCGCTACGGAGTAGAGAGAAATTTATGTAATGCTGCGCGAAAAACACGGCGAGTTTTCCGCGGAAAAACTCTTTATTACAAGACCCTTACAACGTTATAAAAGCCAGAATCCATGTTTTGTGGGTCCTTGTTGGCAAAAAAATCAAATGACGGCAGAACGTCTGGATGTCCGTCCGTCTGTGAACAACGCTAGCGGCTAAACCGTTCAGCCGATTTTCTCCAAAACGGATATTCTCTTATCGAATCACTGATGCTGCGGCCCCTTGAATTTGAAACCGATATTTTAATTTTAGGAGGTACTTTACATGAAGCCCATGGGACATTTTCAACATTTCTAAAAAAAGGCTCCGTCGTTTACCAACACCAATCAACAATCAATTAACAACTTATCAAACAACCAACCGATCGATCAGTCAACAAATCAATCAATCAATCAACCAATCAATCAATTAACCTTGGGTGTGGGGCGTGGTGCGTTGCCTAGGCGACGTCCGCGCCAACCAGATGATCGGGCTGGTCGCGGTGGGGGCGGCTGCTGCTGCGCCAGCACAACGCGCTGGCCGATGCCCTGGCCCTCATCAACCCGCACTGGGACGACGAGCGCCTGTACCAGGAGGCGCGCCGCATCGTGGGCGCGCAGTTGCAGCATGTGCTCTACAACGAGTGGCTGCCCGTCGTCATAGGTGAGTGAGTGAGCACGGAGAATTTGGTGAAGGGATTCCTTCTTCGGCCTCTTCTTTGTCTTAGTAGTAATTTATTTTTCATCCTTCTCTTTACCTTTATTCTTTTTCTGCCTCCACTATTTTATTCACATTCCTTTTTTTCTTCGTCTTCTTATCGGCTGAGGTGGCTCAGGGCATCAACTGATGACCCTAAATTACCTCTAACCGGGAGGTCCTAAGGTTCGAGTCCCAACGACGACGGCAGGATTTTCGATACTAGCTACACCGAAGTCGAATTCAGCCGCTGTCTGGAGGAGCTGCTCTGATCGGTAGTTTTTCGTGGTTTCTCGATTCAACACTAGACGAATGCCGGAGCAGTACCCTAAAAACGGGCCAAGGACCGCGCGCGATCTTTCCTTCTTCCTTGTCCTATCCGCACCCCTTACTTACACTGACTCTCACATGCACTTCACTACCACACATGTCAGGAGAACAATAGGTGGCATAGAGTTTGTTTACTATGTTGTAAACTGTTTACCGCCAGCTACTGGCATGTCTTGACATGTGTTGATCACTATTGCCTTGGTTGACGTATCTCTTTAATTCTCAATGGGGTAATTAATTATCTACAGTTTTCTTTTGCATATCAAGATGTACCTGATGATGAGATGACACAGCGCTTCGAAACTTTAGTACTTTGCCTGTTTGTTGTTAGAAATGAGATTTTAACATGTATGTCTTTAAATATATATTTTATTGAAAACAGGTGTTACTTTTAAAATCCATTGGACTGTAGTTCAAGAAGATAAGTTGAAAATTAATGTTTACTTCGGTAGAACAATTCCATTTGGTGGCGCAAACAGTTGTGGCTGCCCCACATATTCTATACCAGACCTCATTTATGTGACTTACAGTAAAATCACTATATTTTTCTGAATTCAGGTCGAATGGCGATGACTGACTATCGTCTATGGCCTCTTGAAGAGGGGTACAGTGATGAATATGACCCTAGAACGGATCCGACCACTTCTCTGGAGTTTGCAACAGCAGCCTTTCGATACGGCCATTCTACAGTCGATGGAATTACCAAGTACGTATCTCTCACAACCAGCTCCGGGAGCTACGATCAACTCTTGGATTCTGAAATATTTTCGGTAGACTAAACCCCCACCACCGATCCATAGTTTTCACCTTGCGACTGTAACGTCTTTGGCTTCTAAAGCGATGGCACAGATTTGGACCGACATTTCGATCGGCCGACGTCAGGCGTTTTAGGCCCAATTCTTTCAAACAAGTGCTAGTAAATATAAATGGGTATGTTGAAACCGAACGACTTTCGACGACTTCCGGAAACCGACTGTCGGACGAAAAGCTGTTTCGTTTGATTCAGTTGGTTCCATTCGCCCTGATCAGCAGTAGAGCTAAGCCCGTTGTCAAAGAATACAAAAAACTTTAACAATTTCACAAGACTCTTGCATTGCTATGAAAACACAAATGAAAGGTACACACTGACTAGGCGAGGCTACCTGACTGATACAGAAAGAAAAAATAAATTAATGTAAACATTGCAGAATGTATTGAAGGTTACGAGACACACATGCCTAGATTTTTTAAACCAGACTACTCTCATAGTACCACAGCTCCTCCTATTTACACAGCTGTCTAGTAGAGGGTCTCAATGCACATAGAAAAAATGCCTTTCGCCAACGGGAATGCTTCACGCCAAAGTTTTTGAGCATTCCCGTGTGGAGCGATAAGCTGCCCCACCGCACTGCCCGTTCCGTCGTGGCCCAATTCCACCAGCACTCTCTCCCCGCTAACCACCCAGCTCTGACACCGCCCCGAGTATGACACCGGGCGCATCGCAGGGGGTGGTTAGCCGGCCGGCCGGAGGAGTGGCGGACGGACGGTGGCGGGGGGAGATGCGGGCGGTGACAGCAGTTGTGGTGGCAGCGGCGCCGGCAACGTCGGCGGCGGCGGTGGTGATGATGTCGACGTGACGTCATCGGTGTCGGCGGCGTGGGTGAAGCCGCGCGGCGGAAGTAAGCGCCCCATGCGTAGAGGCGCGGGGGAACAATGATTAATTAATGTCTTCATTCATTCATTCATTCATTCATTTTTTAAGTGGGACGCGCGATCTTTGGAGTTGGCGCCCCCATAACACACTGGTGCAGCATGAAACTCCCATAATTTGGCGGCAGTACCACAAAGAGTGCCCAGATGGGCGGAAGTCACAGGAACTTTGTCCGCGCCGACCAAAATGTGCTAACACCCGTCAGTAATGCCAAGAACACTGTAATGCCATTAGTTGCCACTCATGCTTTCGAGGTGCCAGTGGCCAGCAGGAATGCAGGGAACCCGACGCTTTACCGCTCCGGTACCCGGACACCCAGTGCAACGCACTCGCCTCGTCTCGAGGTGTGCACCACCACCACCACCACCTTCCGGGCTAGCAGTTGCAACATCCCGCGAGGCGAACACAAAGCGAAGCCCCTCTACCTGGGCATCTGCTGCGTGAATATTTTGGGAGGTCACGTGATCGCCCACAGCCTCCCTGCAAGGGCAATCGTTCGACCCACATATACCGGCCCTTGCATCCTGAGGGGTCACTCTATTCTCCCTCACCTGGCCTTTTTTCGCCGCCCTAGGCTCCTCCTTTGGTTGCCTGCGTTTCTCGTGGCCGCTGTCACCTCGAAAGCATGGCTGCCAACTAACGACGTTACACTATCTGCTATAGAAGTAATGTTTCAAAGGACTGCGGAATTGTGGGAATATTCGGACTATTTCGGATACAGCATGAAGGGATTTCGCTGGCAGGTCGCCCGGTAGCGACCGACCGATATATCACGAGCACTATGACCGTTGCCTAAAGCTGTTGTCACAGTGGAACCGATTTTGTCCGAAATTTTGGACAGCCAGACAAAACCAAACGGAACGGGTCGACCGACAGCCGATATTTTTGGACGCCGCCAGGAGAGTACATTCCGATTCATTGTAACAATTTCCGTTTACCCTCACGTGTTTCGAAGTAATTAGGCACATCGGTCGAAAACGTCCGAGGCCGGCAGACAGAAATTTCGGCCAAAAACCACTCTACCTTGACTACCGCCTAATACTCATTCATTAACACACACATTCAGTACCACATCATTTCATTGCAACCCTTTTGCAGTTTGCAACATTGACGTGTTTCAGGCTCTTCCACCAGGGCATTGGATTCGAGCACGTGTTCCAACCGGAGGTAGTGTTCAACCCCAGTCGCCTGCGCAACCCGGAGTTTTCAGACCAGTTTTTCGTCGCCATGACACATCAGCCCATGCAACGAGCTGACAACTTCGTTTCGCAGAGCGTAAGCGTTCGCATCTTCGTTTGCATTTCCAGACTTCAATTTTCTATAATCCCATTTTTTCCTCCGTGTGAAATGAGTTTTTGTAAAGGTTGAAATGAGTTTTTTTGAAGTTTGCCTCTTCCTTGATGGAGCAGATGACCAACTACTTGTTCAACGGGGATCGACCCTATGGCGTGGATCTGATCGCCATCAACATCCAGCGCGGCATCGATCACGGACTGCCCACGTACGACGACATGCGCGTACTCCAGGGGCTCCCGCACGCTCACTCCTTCGACGACTTTGCCGACCGCATCCCTCCGGAGGTATGACTGAATTATTTTATTAGCTGAAGTACCCAACATCGCCCAATCTGCTTTTTTTTACGCACATCGGACCACGCAGGCATGCTGGGTATGCCATTAATTAGGGGTGATCAGCATTACTCTGGATCCGGTTTTTACTTTCCAAGGTTGTTAACCCTGGGGTAAGGAAGATGAATGATGATAGTGAGAGGTGAAAGGACGGCACACACATATATACATACATGAATACACCCATGCTCGAGGCGGGACTCGAGCTCGCGACCCTGCGATCCGAGATCGCCAAGACACTACTGCCTTCGCGATCTCGGTCACGGGGCCGGCACGCCCATCTGTTTGTTATAGAACAGAATAGAATACGAGGTTACTTGGAAGTACATAAGTATTCGCGAAGGTAGCGTTTTCCAAATATCATTCCTAAAGTAGGTAAAATTTTGCAGAATTAATGTTCTAATCCTATCGTGCTAAAGCTGACATAATAATATCAAATAGAAATAATAATGTAATTAATAATTAATTAGTGCTAACATATTGTAAAAAACGTTACAATTTATTTAATGTAGTTTTAAATTTTTAACATTCTGAGGAAGAGTCTCCAGTATCATTGCAGATGATTTGTTCCAAATTTGTATTGTTCTGTTCATAAATGATAATTTACCTACATCGATTCAGTTTTCTTTACCGAATTTTCCACGATCCCTCCGCGCGACCTATGTCGATAAATGTTTGATAAATCTTACCCGCACTTCCTCCCATGGACGGTTACCACTTATTGAGTTATTACAGTTATCATACGTAGACAAGAAATGAATAATAAGTAAATGGAAGTAATTTTATTTATTCGTCTGCATCACTTTCGTGACTGAATTGCATCTCCGTATTGCATCTCCCCTTTCTCTTCGATCATCGGTTCTTACCCCAACCTGCCCTTTCTACATCCATCCCTGCCCCTTCCACACCCCGCTCCCTCCCTTCCCCCTCCCACCATTCTCTTCCTCTGTCCAGCCACTTCCCCACCCCGTCCCGTTCCGCATCGCCCCTCTCCATTCCGCTCCGCATCGCCATGCTCCTTTCCGCATCGCCCTCTCTGTTCTACATCGCCCCGCTCCGCTTCGTATGGCTCCGCTTCGCATGGCTCCGCTTCGCATGGCCCCGCTCCGCATAACCCCGCTCCTCATTGCTCCGCTCGATCCATGTCTAGGGCATGTTGAGGGTTCGAAAATCAGTGTTTTGCCAAATTGCATCCCAGATCGGTAGGCAATTCTTCCTGCACTTATGTTCAAAATTGCATAGTGCAGTGCTTTGCATAGAGCCAACTCAATGCTCTGTGACGTCACAGAACTTTGCCCTCTTCTCCGAACCGAGCCACGGAGCAAAGGAAGTGCCCGACGCGCCAGCGGGCGCACAGTGTTCCAATGGTGGTACGGAAGGGAGGGGAAAAGGTTCGCTTGGAAAATGATAATTACGTCTTTTAAATAGTAGTTATTAATTAGGGGTTTAATGATTCAATAACATTATGACAAATTAAACAATATACCTCTCAATTAGATCAAAAAGTCTATAAGATTATTAGATAACTCAAAGCAACACCCGTCTCTGTTTTTCATTAACAGTACTGTAATTCCTCTTCTATTCTTCTAATTCGTTCATAACATTTTTAGAGAAAACAAGTTTTAACATTTTAGTAATTTTATACAATGTAATATAATAAAACGATTTTCGTTCATTCTGAAACAATAATTAATGTTAACAAATAGACAATCGGGAGGGGTCACATGGAAGAATTTGGATTCCAGTCTTGTTATTTCATATACAGTTTTCTTTAAGAATGTTGTAAATCCTAGTAATTTTCAGTACCTTTTACATAACCTTCTATCTGCAAAATCCTGTACTTTCCACATGATTGCAGTTTTCTACCAATTCTCAGAAATTCTTTTTATCTCGCAGGTTTCTCTGTGTCACAAAGCTTCGTAATGTTTCTAAAGAATTAACTTTTCAACATACTGCAGTTCTTTCTAACGCTCAAAATACTTCATCATTGTTCCAGTGTCCACAAACAGAAACGTTTCTTCCCAAGTCGAAAGGCATTTAACGGGCGATGATGTCTCACACTCAAGTTGCCTGAAACTCCGGCAAGGGTCCACTGCCAAGATTTTCGCTAGGGGCGACCAATGTCTGCCCCTTTTACTCGCACCTGCTTCTTCGAGCTCCAGCTCACGAAGGGGAAAGTGGCTCCAATGTCATTTCTTGTGCAGTTGGCAAACACTGGCATAGTGTAACGTTGCATGAGAAACTTGTGATGCTAAAACAGCACGTACTTTCTCGCCCTATTTTCATGCAAAATAACGCAAAAAGTAATCAAAGTTTCAAAAAATTGTTCATGACCTTATTTCAAAATCTATCTTTAAGAAACAGATTTCATCAACGAAAAAAATCTATCTTAATAATTGTAGTTGTAGGAAGACTCCGAAAAAAGTTTGAACTTTTGCAATTTTCAAAAAATCAGGGTTTTCAACGAACATGTGACCTACACCATTCTCTTAAACGTCCTCAACAGTATCCAACAAGAAAATGTAATCAAAAACAATGGAGCCATTTTTTTGAAAATTTGGAAAATGTTCCAGGGCCGCCATGTAAAGTACCACCCGAAATTAAAATATCGACTTCAAATTCAAGGGATCGATTGGAAATATTCATATTCAGATTTTTTTCTAAATTTCTAGCCATTTTTTCGTTACCAGGGCCTTGTAAAACGAGATTTTTCTGCCGAAAATTTGCCGTTTTTTCGCGCAGCATTTTGTAACTTTCTCTCTACTCCGTAGCGAGAAAATAAAAGAATTGTCAGTCAATGTATCCACAGATAAACACCCACTGCAAAAATGTCCACCTGTGGAAATGTCCCCTTCATTTTAGATCCAATAATTTCGTCCGAGTTATTTATATGACCATTGCAGAAATGTCCTGAACCTTAATATCCCGTAGCATACAACGTCCACCGTAATTAACGCTCAGAACAATGTAGCGAATAATACCGTTTATCGACAAAGTTACTTTCGGAACACTTTCCAATACACTTTATTTCCATTTTTACTTTGGAAATAGAAGTGGCATATGTATTCATTACTCCCAGAATTTTCTTCTGCAAAACATATGTTTCCATTGTAAATTACCCCAAAAATTGATTTTAATTTTTGTACATCATCACATTTGTATTATTAACAAGAATGCTAAAATGGAATATGGATGTCATTTATTGGTGAAGACAATACATTTCTGCTAATTTAACATTTTGAATTGAAGACATTATTCAATGGACTTTCTTGTGCACTTTTTGGCTGAGGACATGCCATTTATGGACATTATGCAGTGGATACTAAGGTGAGAACAGTTTTGTTGTGGAGTGGACCTTTTTGTTGTGTACTTTGTGTTAATTGGTATTTTCCTGTGGACCGATTGACCTGGAACCAGAAAAAGGCAAAAAGTGAATTTATTCAACATCCCTTCCTGTATTTCCAGTTTTAATATTTATTGTGGCATCTTGTATAACAGAGGAGATCGTATGATCGTTTATGGACATGCAAATTAGAGAATGGTTAATGACTGTTTTTCTTCTACAGGGCGTACGCCTCTTGGAACAAATGTATGCAAGTCCCCAGGACGTGGACTTCTATGTTGGTGGTCTTTTAGAACGACCTGCGTATGACTCCGTCGTGGGTCTATCATTTCAGGTATTATAATTTCATTCAATACCTCTACTTTATTTCGGTAAAAAATGTTTATATTGTAATAAAATAGTGAATTCGTGGAGATGGTAATATAGATGCTAATGACGCAATATTTCTTGTAACATTGACAATAGTCATGTTACGTTCTACATGCATCGCCATTCATTTAATTTTGTAAACCCACAAATAATGTGCAAGGACAGAAACAAAAAAGTTAAAAGGGTATGAAGTATCTGAAATTGATGAAATACCATTGGCTGTATTAATTATAATATTGAGCTTTCGCGATTTTTAGGGGGTTATAGCCGATCAGTTTTCACGACTGAAGAAAGGAGATCGTTTTTATTACGAGTTTGGCAACCTACCCAACTCGTTCACACCAGGTATGTAGATCATAAATTAAGCATTTTTTTATATGTATCAAGATGGTCGATCGACCCTGGAGGGAGTCCGACATTCTACTGCAATGAGAATTACTCCTTCATATATTATGAGTAGAAAGCTTAGTGAAACAGCTCACCAAATTAGAGCTGAAGTACTTGAGTCAAAATATCAAGTCACATTTTTGCACAATACCAATAATTTCTCTATTTTATGAGAATGTTGTTAAAATGTCGTGACCCTTCGAATTTGAATCGAATCTTCAGTGTTTGAAAAACCGTATACAGAGTGATTCAGTCCTCGTTGTTAATCTAGGACCCGATGAGAGAGTACACTAAGTTATTCATGAGTGCAAAAGGAAATAGTGTAAATCATATTAAAAAATATGGAAAAGAAGGGTTTTGTCATTGGTCATTTTTTGCAAGAAAAAAATTACAAATATTATAAATTACATTACTCAAATATAACATTAAATATTGTTCCCAATTGCCATTATTGCCTACTGATCTAAAGAATATGGAAGGAGAGAGTATTTAAGTATTATTAGGATAGTTTAACATATTTGTATATAATGTCAAAAATTCGCGTTTTCCCCTCCTGCAGTGGGGGCTCTACAAATGTTCAAAATGGCGTCCTCCAGCGTGAACGCAAGGTAGACATCTGTGCCGCACGGCCTCCGTGACGCACACAATTTTGCCGCAGTGTACTTTTATTACTACCACTACGTTTTCCACGCGCTGAAGAAGGTCATCACGATGCTCGACCTCCGCAGCATAAACGCGGTCTCTCATTAATCTTCAACTCCAAAAGCGTTGGGAGTACCTGAGTTATAAAATTCAGATACTGAACGCCTCTTAAACGCTCGGGTAAGAAGTGAGGATCGAGGATAAATTCATCCACAATGCCAACCGACACATTTACAGAAAATTGCTCGTGATGAGCTACACTACGTGCAACATACGGATTTCCTTGGCCCTCACATGAAAATTTCGCACATTAATTATTGTGCCAGTTTTTGTGAAACACGCTTAACCTGCCCAAAAATCGAAATTCCTGGTTTTCTTTGCATTTGCGCAGGAAATGCCTAGAGAATTGAAAA
The DNA here is from genome assembly GCA_031308135.1 of Acheta domesticus. NCBI lineage: Eukaryota > Metazoa > Arthropoda > Insecta > Orthoptera > Gryllidae > Acheta > Acheta domesticus. Next base: position 78,390,630 of record JAHLJT010003656.1, read on the forward strand.
CGAGTTTTTTAAAGTCCGTATTGCGCGAATGCTGCACACGATGGATGTGGAAAAGTCGTAATCTCACCAAATGAATTGTTCGCCTGACGACGAACTGTGATGCTTTGACCTCGCGCGCTTTTCGCCTTAAGCTTGCTTCTGGGGCTCTGCGGATAGAATTAGAAATTGAGTTTTCCAGAGAAGTGGCGAACCCTAAAAGATGCTGAAGCCGCTCCCTCACTTGCATACTCCAAAGTTCAACGTTAATTATTTAAAAAACTAAATGATGAAGAGTATCCAATTTTGGCAAATTCAGTTTGTACATTACATGTGGAATAAGGTCCCGGCGTATTAGCAACGAGGACTGAATCACCCTGTATAAAGCACTAAGACATTTTCAAAAACTTCTCCAAAATAGCTCCATTTTTTTCTTTAATGTTTTGCTTCAATATGACTAAGTATGGTTATAAAAATGGTCTTTGAGCTTTCGAAGTTTGCAAAAGATAAAATTTGTTCGAGTCTTCTACCAACAATAGAAATTGAAGACAAGATTGTTCGCGTAATTTTTAGTTATATTATTTGAGTTTTCCAAGTGATGGTTGTAGTTTTATGAAGTAGGATAGCCAGTTGAATATTATAATATTGGGTGCCAATTGTAAGGGAAAGTACGAGCTGTTCTAGCACCAATACATTGTCTTAAAATTGTTTCCTCGATAAGTGAAATGTACGCTAATATGTCCAATTATCATTAAAACCTGTGAACTTTCGAAAATTGAAAATTCAAATCTTCTGGGCTCCTTTTGCTGATGAATGTCTTTCATGAGAAGGTTGAAGGTTTAAAGGATATAATTTGCATCATTGTAAAACGAGTGTTACGAATCTGTTACGGTTAAAGTAAAAAAGTATGTACTACAGTAGCATCACTATGTAGTTCTAACCGATATTGGCAAAGTCTGTACTTTTGCTCTCGAAATGATATGTATAGACATCACTACAATAGTTATTTATAATACGAGTGGTCAAAATGGCCCTTTATTTTATGAGTACGAAATAATGTAACAGCAGGACGTGTGGCGCAATACTATGAGCCCATATAAAATAAACTCACTTATAAAATCACTTTTACCACATGTGTCATACATTATATTTTTAAGCCTTATTGACTTGAATTTTATTTTAATTCAAGTGTACAAATCACTTAATGAAACAAATTAAGATCATAATATTCTGTCTCGTTGGTGGTAGCCGGTGCGCTCAGACGAAAGTATTTTGCTTTGTTCCATTCACCGATTTTCAGAACACTTGAGCATCGTCTCACTTTTAGCACTAGTGCTAATAATTGAAGATTTGCCACACTGTGCATGTCTTGAAATAACTGATTTTAGTAGTTGCTATCTGAAAAGATTGTGCTGGTTATTTGGTAGAGACAGAATATTTTGTTGAAATAGTTGAAGAGTAATTATAAAGATTGTGTTTGCAAACGATTGAAACAAACCGAACATTGACGATTTCATCGAGAAATGAATCCCAACATGGACATTATGTTTGCCCGGTGATGACTGAAGAATGAAAACAATAGTGGAACTTAATGTGATTTCATGTGAAGACACTGTCGCAAGGAATAACTAATTAAACGGTTTTTTTTATTGACCTAAAGAGAGCTGAAACAGGAAATGGTTGTAAATAGAGTAAATTAGAGATGATTGTAAGATCTAAAAAGATTGTGCTGGAGGGTATCGGGTTTCTTTCGTGTTGTTTTTTGTATAGGATAGATTGCTATAATATGAATTAATTTCACTTTTGTTTATAAAGGATTTTTTAAGTAGGCGTGTTATTTTCTAGAAAAATAATGAGACTATAGATTGACTCCCTACGTGAATTTTGTGTAATCATCAATCCATTTAAAATATAAATGTTATCTTTGTTTATATTTTATTATTAATATATTGTTTATTGTTAATATTTCAATTATTTTTTGTCTAGGGAATTGTTAGCAATATAGTATCTACCCAAGGAAGACTTGCAATGTCCCTTTGAACGATACAAGTTCTTTTGTATCCTTGTAATTTAGATAATACCCACACAAAGTTTCAGAAGTGACATCACAAAAGATAATTCTACTTTGCATAGCTTAGACCCTAGTACTCGAATATCCCAATGGCAGAACAACGAGATTGTTTTTTATTTAGATCACAGTTTCCGTGTGCAGATTATAAAACGTAGCGGAATGACTGGCATTTTTATGACTATCAGTTGCGTTATAAGTATGCTGCGATTTTTCTAGGAAGAGCTCTCAAGATAACTCAAATCCCATCTTCGCGATGGAATATGTCATGGCATTTCGCGTCTTTTCTCGGTTCTGCCGGTAGAAGTCGCATGATCGCAAGCACTGCTTCATACGGTCGCGATCGTGCGAAACCTAGCGGAACGACTGTGAATGAATACGAAATGCCGTGACATATTCCATCGCGAAGATGGGATTTGAGTTATCTTGAGAGCTCTTCCTACAAAAATCGCTGTATAGTGTGGTTAACATCACGCCATGGGATGTGATATTCTAAACTTCTCGGGGGTTGAAAACATTTGCGTTTGGTACCATATTCCGAAGTGGCGAATGGCTTAAACACTGCTCTCGGTCGGGATAACCGCTCGAAGACGGGGAAGCGTCAATCAGCTGACCAGAATAGCAAGGCCTAGAGTCCCTATATACAGAGAGTAGCGCATTTCATTGTTCCATCGATCTCGCCATTTATATCCAGTTGTGACGAGAATTGGAACTGTGTGGTATTCTATGTGTTGAGAACCATGAATCTATCCAAAACCAATAATAATATTCTTGAAAATCTCCATAACATCACCAATTGTAATAATTTGCCTTCAGCCCCTGATTGCTGTCTGGCGGGGCTATCGGGTGAGAGCGTATTAAATGGCGGCGGTTGCGCTACTGTCTGTATCTAGGGACTCTAAGCAAGGCCCATGACCCAGCGCTAATGACTAGAGACCGGATTTTTATTTAATTACATATTTTTTTCGCCTTCTTACCATTCTCAAAACTGTGATCTTGGCGAATCGTCGCCGTCCTAGCATCCAATTTTTTCGTTACATATTTTTTACATATTTAATAGCATACTATATAGTTTACGTATTTTGCTATTTTCACAAAATATTTTTTTATTTTATCAATTTTCTTCTTTGATACATTTTTATGAAAAGAAGTATTTTCACCTACTATGAAAAGTATTTTCCCACATTATTACTGAGTGCTGTCGAATCGAGATGTCCTCCATTAAGACGCGGTCGGATGTTCTTACAGTCCGGCGCGCCTGCTTCAGTTATTTCAGGGCGGGAAGTGCACGTCAGCGACTGCATTTTCACCTCTAGGTGAAAAGGATGTGAAAAGTATCATTGACGCCGTTTTTATGACTTAACCTTAATTTCCGAGAAACTTTTGCGATTGCCGACGTGTAACACTTCGATGAGAATGCTGCACGCCTGCAGTGATTGTTTGCTGGCCGTAGATATCGCCAGTTTAAACCAGCACTATGTGCGTCTAATCTGACTGCTAAACTACTAAAACTGGATAGCAATAGACAAAGCTTTTATTACTGAAGGGAAAGTTGTATGACGCAAAAGGTACATCAACGTGTGCTCTTCAAATGATTTTTAAAACATTTGTACGATTTTTAATATTTGTTTAGGTAATGTTTGAAAGAGAATTTCATATTAGGTAAATATGGTTTATAATTTGTGTATTTTAAAATATTACAAATTACAGGGTGAACCACTTAAGTTGGCCACAGAGTAGAACTTTTGAAAGTACAAAACCGAGGTCATTAGCATTACCAGTAAGAGCGTAGGAAGTTCCCTTATTAGGCGAAATTTTTCGTTTTCCGACAAGGTGCATCGACTCACGTATACGATGCCACAAGGTCAGCTGTCCTTGCGCGCTGCAGCATGCCGTTTACCAAGTTCCAATTGCACTGTTTTTGAAAAAAAATATTTTTCGAATATCAACAATATTTATATCATTGCCTTTCATTTTAAAGAACTTTAGAATGCTGGAGAAAAAAATATATACTTCCACTTAAAAAGCCAAAGTTGGGGTCAATATCTCAAAAATTACATGTACTAACAAGAAAACAAAATATGTTATTTGCCCCATCATCTTCAACAACATGGCGCAAATAGCATCTCGATACCTTACATCGTTTTGAAGATACCAACTAAGTTGGTCCATCCTGTATCTCGGATTTTACATGTTTATTACATATTCTCACTGTTTTCATTACATATTTATGTACATATCTTGTCGTTTCATACTACATATTTTTCCGGTCTCTACTAATGACCCTCACTAAGGAATATTTTGTAAAAACAATCCTTAATTTTCTACAACAGTTGTTAGTATTTCGAATATTGCCAACAAGCTGGAAAAATTATATGTCAATCCTGAGTATCCAGCACGGTGAGTGTTGCGTGTGAGCACAGCTGCATTGCGTGAGATAAAGTATTCAGTATATCCACTATTAAAATCAATGTCATGTCTATTTTTACTTTCTCGTATTCTACATTGAAGTTAATTTCTTTGTCCTGTAGTATATAGAAAGCATCGTAATGCTGCAAGCAAAATTGCCGATATTTCGGCAGAAAAAAATTCGTTTTACGGATACCTAATACTGAAAAAGTATCGGTATTTTCTCCTGCTCCTATGTACGAAAATTTATCTCCAATACGAAGCAGAGTGAGAATCCACATTTTGTGTGTCCTTGATTCCGAAAAAGGAGTTTTCATTCGTGCTTGAACGACCATTATGTGCTCGTGCTAAAGCAATCTTTAATGATTAACTAACTTGCACATAATTATCTATTTCAGCCATTTATAAAATAAAATACTACTATAGGCTATTATTAATATTTATAAAGCGGATACAAACATATAAGATACACGTGCAGTAATCGGAGACTTCCCATTTAAGTCTTTTTTCCTTTCCTATCTTAATTAAGTTTGGCTCTAATTTACCTATTTATACTCAGTATAATACTCTCTGTTGAATCATTGAACTAACTGCTCCATTAAAATTCGTCAAATCATCTATCACCAAAATTCATTTAAATCCCACACGTTTTCATTGAAGCATTTTAAATACCTCCTTTTTGTAGCACAACTACAGGAACTGAGGAAGACAAGGTTTGCCCGAATTCTCTGTGATTTTCGTGATGGTGTTGCTCTCCATCATGTGTCACCGCATCCCTTTCTTCTGCCAAGTGTGCCTGGGTAAGATTTTATCTAAATAAGAACTACATATTAGGCAAAATCTCTCTCTCATGGCTGGTTAACTCCAGTCAAACAAAAGACAGTGATGCAAACTTCATGCCGATGATAATGAAAGATGTTTAATTTTGAAAACTAGATTTTGATCTAAGTACAGAAAGCACGTTTGTTAGATTTCAAAGCCAAAACATGTATGTGTTCAATGATCTATAGTTCAACATATTTGATTAGTCATAAGGCATCAAAAATTCTACTTGTATTAAACACAAATTATTTTAAAATTTTTGGAAATTCTGAAAATGTGAGAGTTGGTGAATAATGGAAACAAATTTATATTAATTTTAATTATCTTTTATTTCAGAAATGAACCAATTGACTGTAACAGCTTACCTTTGCCTCAGATAGATTTATGGACGTGGAAGGAAATGTGATATTATTTCTTAGTGACAAGAACAGTTAGAGAGGGAGTGTTACACTCGTTAATGACCACTGTGAGTTCCTTGTTATTTGTAAGATGCGAAAACCAAAATCAAGAACAAAAAGGACAATAATAATATGGTTCATATTTATTACATTTGCCTCAAATCTACAGGTTTTCTGCAGAAGATGAAGAAAGATAGCTGTAATCTGTCAACCAACCTGCAATTCTGGTGTATGCGTGTGTTTACTTGTACTTTTAAAATTCTAAAACAATAATTATATTTTTTCAATTTTTTTATGAAAATCTAGGATTACTATTCGACGACAATAAAATACCATTAAATACTAATCACCGGCATATTTAAGTTCAATTAACTTTTTTCCGTTTTGAACTTTTTGATCCATTGTTTCATTACGTTTCTGAAGAAAAAATTCCAAATATTTCTTAATAACAATTAACTCTTATTTCGCAAAATAAACTGTATGTGGCTAATGATAGTTTGTACATCAAAAGCCTTTTCTAAGTTTAAAAGTATCACAAATGATTTTAAGATATTAATACTAGATAGTAGCAACTGTTAAATAGATAATAACGATAAGAGTGAAATACATTTGTGCAAATTATGTTACTGTGAGAGTAATTCTGAAACTATTCGAAATTTCTTATGACATCTCTGAGAAATCTAAGGGCCAGAATATGCACTGATTTGCATTGATTTCAAGGTAAGAAATAACTGCATTTTGTATAGGATTTGTATTGGAAGAGCAACACCAAAACTGTGAACAATGCATTTAAAATGCTGTATGCATACAATATAGTTTGAGAAACAATAATCAGACCATGATTACGTTTTCGGTTGTTTATTTTTCGAAATGTTAATGAAAGAAGCATGTGATATTGGTATGGTGAAGGATGAGAAGAAAGATATCACAACTTAACAGTATCTGTTGGCACATTTTTACTAATGTAAATGAATATAAAATACCAAAGAGAATTCCTAATGTTGATCCAGAACTCAATTACATAATTATGTTTGTTGTATTGTGATTTCATATGAAAGAAATGTAAAACTGACAATGTGGATTTAACTTTCTCATTAGTAATGTAATTAAAAGAGTTTGTTTTTTTAAATGATATATCAAAATAATCAGGCGCGGATCCAGACTTCTCTTTTGGGAGGGGTCAGGTTAAAACTCAAATGCATTAATTTCGGAAAGGGGGGAGGGTACAGAATGTAATAACAAATTTGACGTATGTTATACGTATATCAGATTGACTTTGTTATACTATAAATATATTAGAAATTGAATATACCAATAATCACATATCAGGTATCAATCAGGTTACAATAGTTACCATCCTCATCCTATCCGCTGGGGGTGAGGCGGGGGTAACTTTGGAATTTTAACTGGTAACCTCCAATTTTGCTGCAGATTCGAATTCTGCCTACAAATATATGTCAATTTTATTCGGATACATTTGCTTAAAAAAATGAAAATTTATAAAGGTATTAACAATAAATTTCAAGTTAACAAAAATAACTTTCATTTGATATAATATGAAACAATTTGTGAAGAAACGTATATGAGAGAAACATGTAAATGTGTGTAATGAAAACAAATTAATAAATTATTATAATTAATATATACATGCATATAATAAATAAACAAAATTATACTTTTATTTTTATCACAATTATTTTTCTCATTTCAATTTTTCCTTTTTTACATTTTTTCGTTTATATTGCTCTTTCGTATATTAAAAAAATTTGCACCGTATTTGAATCTCCTTCAATGGTGATTCTTCTATAACAATGTTGTAAAGTTCATTGTAATTTTGGCGACAAGTACACCGAGACATGCAAACATCTAATAAATTTAATTTAATGCAACAGTTAATATTTTTCAAATAACTGATCTGATTCCTTTTGCATTGCCTTGGTGGTTTGCATAATTAAAACCCAAATAAAGTAACATCATTGCAATACTGTTCATCAAGAATGCTTGCTGTCAAAAGATACTTTTGATACTGTATTCGGACTCAGCGACCTCAAAACATTCAAATAAGATATTTTAGGCGTCAAACTATATCCTCGCTCAATTGCCGAACTAAAATTCTCTAACCGGATTCGGACTCAGCGGCAGCAAAATATTCAAATAACGTCTTTTAGCAGTGGCGAAGCTAAAGGGTAATCTGGGAGCCCTATAATACCCAAATAATTTTTCAATAAAATCTGTCGTTGTGTACCATTTTTCAATATTTTTGTTACTGAATCGTTGAAGAAAATAAATGTGTTCAACTCCTTTTTTCCGTTTACGCGCAAGGCAATTAGCAGGGCTGCAGAAATATACATTTTGGGGCCGGTAGCTGATCGAGGAGCCTGCCAGTGGACAGACACCGGCTGGCTCTGCCGCGCATGCGCAAAAGAGAGCGTACGCTATCTCTCCTTCACTTTGCATTCACTGGGCAGAGACCCCAGCTGCAGCCTAAGCTCTCGGTAGGCACGGACTTGTACAGCGATGCACACCCACGTCTCAGAGGCAAATTCACCTCATCACCTGACGTTGTGGGAAAATAGAGTTGTTTATGTGCCGTTTGATGTGATTTTTGTTAGTTTTCTTCACGAAACAATTAATGAAGCTAAAGATAGTGTTACAATGTCCCACTGACTATGCCTGTCTCATAACTTCTAAACGATTCACGATATCGAAATGCACTTTTCGCTCAACAATGCGGAATCACGAGTTAAGTACTACGCCGTAGAGATAGAAATAGTAGCGATACGTACTAATATATCGTGTTAGATATGAAGAAACTATTGAAATATGCTTCAAAGTAGGGATGACTATGAATGAACTTTCAGGGTGAGAATTATTTGAAAGATAAAAAATTGTATCTTTTAAAATTATTGATACCTACAGCAGTGACTCAGATGGACTATATGTTTCAAGATTTCGACAGCTTTCATTTTATTGAATTTCTGGACGAAAAACAGTTTTTCACCTACAAAGCGTCCTTTCGTTCAGAAATGTTTTCTTTCCGAATAAATTAACATCGATTCCTTGACAGTGAGCAGCCTCGCAATGAACTGACAAATGTTTACATTAATAATGCAAAATACATGCCTGCAGTTTTTTTGCTGAAGTATATGTCAGACAAATTGGTATAGAAAAAATATCAAGAGATGGTTCGGTTGATACAACTCAGACCAACTTTCCCTTTATATACAGCATTATGTGAAAGGAATACGATTACATTGAAGAGTTAAGACATTCCTGAGAAATTGCGTGGGAAATTAACTGTGCAGAAACGAAAGCTTTAAAAAACACATTATCGACGTTTTTGTTGAAGAAAACGATGAATGGAGCTAATTTACAAAACAATGTAAGATAAGATTTTCAGAATACCCAACTGCAGGACTCTGCCTTCGTACACTGTGTTTTAGGCGTCAGACACTATCCTCTCTCATCAGCCAAACTAAACTTCTCTAACTCTAAATCTTTCGGACTAATCTTTGCCACTAACCCCTGTTGATAGCCTTAACTTACGTTCTTACAAAACCAGAACCGGCATCAGACTTCAATAATCAAATTAGGTTCGCCATTACAGATTACATTAAGCATTGTTAGATTAAATAAACACTGAGTTCGATGGGAGTTCCGATACTGAATTGGATTGTATCTTTGAAACTGAATTCTAACGAACATCCTGAAAGCAAGATTGTTGCCAATTTTATATACATACCATTATTAGGAATATTACGAAGTTTAGCTAGTTCTATTCCTTTGAATAACAATTGTAACTTTTAAGATGAGTCCATGTGTTGACATCCATTTTTCCCACAATTCTCTCGTTCAATTAGTGACAAATATTCACATCAAGTTAGCAACACTAGTAACGCGCAGTGTATTTTTGATTCCGACTTTAGATCTTTTACTTGTTTAGATATATTTCTTTGTATTAAAAATTTTTTGAAAGTGATCTTGTATGATCTTGATGAAGTATGTTTTTATAAAAATTAAATTTCAATTTCTGTATAAATTCATTAGTTTTAGCACTGCTAAATTTTTAGGAATTTCTAGAATTCTTTGAAAACATCTCGGCCAGCCCCAATTCTGAAGGGACACTAGAAAGGTTATCAGTTTCTCAGAGTGTTTTGTTTTTTGGATATGTTGAAGTTTCTCACAAAATTTTGACGGTTCATCATTTTGGGGGGGGTCATGACCCCCGTGCCCCCCCCCTTGGATCCGCGCCTGAAAATAATATCACAAAATAAAAAACGATATTGTAAATAAATAATTGCTGTTCGTATTTGTAATTTATTTGAAAATTAGTCATGTGTACAAATCTCGCTGAACTACCCAACGCTACCCACGTATTTATGTCTCGTAATATTCTAGACAGGAATCGGCTTAGGGCATCAACTGATGCCACTGCTGTGCCTTTGACCGGGAGGTCCTAGGGTTCTTGTCCCGTCAGTGGCATGATTTTCGACGCAAGCTAGATGACTAGATCGAATTCAGCCGCTGTCTAGAGGAGAATTCTAATTAGAAGTTTCTTGGTTTCTCCAATCAACACTAAGCGAAAGCCGGAGAAGTACCCTAACAAACGGGACAAGGACCACGCGGGATCATTCCTTCCTCTTCCTTGTCCTGTTCTCACTCTTACAAGCACTACACCACCACACATGTCGGGAGACCAGTCAGGAGCTTCGAATATTGGTTTTGTGATGAAATGTCGTTGACATTAAAAATTAAATGATCACAGGTGTTGTCATTGCCAACAATGTTATTTATTTCAATAAGAACAGCTTTCGACGGCTTAGCCATCATCAGGAGCTTAGAGCTTTTCCGGGCTGGGGCGGTGCCCCGCTGATGGGAGATACCTGGCTGGGAGAACCCCGCAAGTCGACGTGTAGATCTACACCGGATCTCACCATCCAAAAGGTAAAATAACAGCCACCTCGAAATAAAGCATGGACCACACTTACGGGACTGATGACTGTAATTTTCCAGAAAGGAAAAGGCCTAAGTAATTCATGGAGGGCTTCCAGAAAGGAAAAACATAAGTAATTCAAGGAGGGCTTCCGTTCTATATTATTATAATTATTACAATTTTGCTTGAAACTGCTCCGTGTCGCACCTACCCGATCCCCGCTCCGACCCGCTCTCCACCTCGCCCCGCCACACCCCGCGACATCACACCACGCCACGCCACGCTCCGCCTTGCCGTCTCGCCCTGCTTGTAGTACGGGACGCATCGACTCAAAATTTGAAGTTAGCTACGGACGGGTAATTTATTGCTTTTTAGTAAGTTTCATGTCAATTAAGGCCAAAACAAGAGGCAGCTTCTTTTTCTCCAGATATCCCGTATCAAAAGGGAGGTGTACGCGCGAAAAGAAACATATTGCCATACTCACTTACCACACTAAAAGAAAATTTAGATGTGAACTCTTTCAGATGTTAGCAAATATTTCGAAAAGGGAAAGGAAATCAATGAAAATTCATTACATGTATCTTAAAGCATGTAAAATGTCCTATTAAATGAGTTTTAACTCATTCCAATACCGTCATTTCGCTTGGAGTAATATAGATTAAAATTCTTTTTAGAAGTTTGCCGGGAAAACAACTATGAATTACTTTCTTACCGTCATTTCGCTTGGAGTAATATAGATTAAAATTCTTTTTAGAAGTTTGCCGGGAAAACAACTATGAATTACGTTCTTTACCTGTTGTCCGAAGCAAAGATGGCGGTAGCGACGGTAGTCGTTGCGAACATGGTACGTAAACGTGGGAATACTATTCTTTTCACATGTTCACTCCCTCTTACTTCCTCACTACAGAGTAGAGAGGAAGTTATATAATACTGCGCGAAAAAAGGCGAATTTTCGTCAGAAAAACTCTTATTGCCGCGCCCTGATAACGTAAAAATGGATAAATCACGTTGCTAAATTTAGAAAAAAAACTCGAACACTTGGTGTAGCCAGAATTCATGTTTTGTGGTTCCTTGATAGCGAAAAATCGATTGGCGACAAAACGTCTGTCCATCTGTGAACAAAACTAGCGACTACTCTGTTTAGCCGATTTTCTCCAACATTGATATTCCTCAGTCAATCTGGCTGATGTCGCGACCCCTTGAATTTGAAACTGAAATTTTAATGTTTTTGGGGAGGGGTACTTTATATGAAGCCCCTGGAGCATTTTCCAGTTTTTACTTTCTAGCCTTACGAATACTTCGTAAGAAGAGAAAGTTATGTAATCGTGCGGCGGAAAACGGGGAATTTTCGCCAGAAAAACTCTTATAGCAGGGGTCTGGTGACAAAAAAGTGGATAAAACCTGTTGCTAAATTTAGAAAAAAAATCCTCTATCTCGTGGTGTAATCAAAATCCATGATTTGTTGCTTCTTCATACTGCAAAATCGATTGACGGCAAAACGTCCGTCTGTCCGTCCGTCCGTCTGTCCGTCCGTCCGTCCGTCTGTCCGTCCGTCCGTCTGTTCGTCTGTGGTCAACGCTAGCGCCTAAACCGTTCGGCCGATTTTCTTCAAAATTGATATTCCCCGATCGTTTTTACTCGTCTCAAGGCCTCTTGAATTTGAAACCGATATTTTAGTATTTGAGGGTACTTTACATGAAGCCTATTTTGAGATTTTCTAAGTTAAAAGAAAATGGCTCCAAATTTTTTGATTATATTTTGTTGTTGAATAGTGCGAAGAACGTTGAAGGGAATGACTTAGGTATCATTTTCGTTGATAGGCCCAATTTTTCGAAAATTGCAAAAAACTGGTTAAAAACTGCAAAATTGAAGGTAGAGATTTTTGCCTCAGACAAAGTCGGTTGTACAAAATTAGCACTTCAAATAAGGTCATGAACCCTTTTTTGGAAAAACGAGTAGATTTTGCGTAAATTGCGATTCAAATTTACAAAAAAAAATTTCTCAAAAACCGCTCCAATTTTTTTCTTTAAAATTTCTGCACGTGTGTAATAAGGGACGATAATTATATAAATAAACTAGTGGTGCTATAGAATGGCACATACTTTCTCGCAGTAGTTATTTTTCAAATGCCGATCAGCGGATAAATTATTTGGAGTAAGCCATTCACCGCTGCCTTTCTTGGTCATGTTTGAAAGACATGTTTCTCGCATGTTGACAATTACCGGCTTTCTAATGATAGAACTGATACAAGTACGTTTTGACTAAAATATAAGTAGTTGGTCCGCATGTGGGTCCCGTGGCGCGGCTGGTTAAAGCACCTTCGGGTTGAGATCTTCAATAAGGAAGGCGCCGAGTTCGATCCCCCGAGGGGGATTTTAATTTGATGAATGAGATGTTGCAGGAAAAAACATTGAAGAGTGTAGATACTTTATTGAAAATCATTTGAAGTACTTCTACTCACGAATAGAATCAATGCAGATAAATAGACAGGACTTGTCTGTGTTTTCCCTAACTGCTTCTTTTAAACAATTTTTTAACTCTGTTATTCGATTTCTGAAGCGTATGACATGTCAAATCAACCGTTGTCTAGTATTTATCTGTATGAACCAATTTAAGTAAAATATGAGCATTTTAACGTTAAATTGTAATGCATTATAACCAGAACGCATGCGAAAAACTTACAATCCCTAACGGTTCCGAAATTATTATTACTTTCTAGCCTTACGAATACTTCGTAAAGCGGTTCACCGCTGCCTTTCTTGGTCATCTTTGAAAAACATGTTTTTCGCATGTTGAAAATTACCGGCTCGTAATGATAAAATCGATACAATTACGTTTTGACTAAAATATAAGTAATTGCGATAAATGTACTGGAAATGTCTGTATATATTTGTTCAAATTTATTAACGTTTAACAATTTTTTACTTCTTTTCTTGTATTTGTAAAGCGTATGTACCATCGTATCAATTGTTTCTTAACCATGCATTTACCATTTTATAGGTCGGTTCTATTCTTACATGGCTTTGTTCGACACAGGCGGTGTTGGTGTTGCGTAGTGGTATAAGTGCCGGTTCGTTGACTTTGAGTTTCGGATGTCGGGTCTCGGTACGGAAAATGTCTGCTGGTATAATACACTTTTGCTGGTTTACGAAGTAGTGGAATAGCAATAAGGGCCGTATAGAAGCAGAGCGAGAAAGTATGTGCGTTGGAAGCAACACTAGTTTAAAAAAGGTCTCCATCGTTTTTACTCACTCGCTACTGTTACCGCCGTAGAGAGTACGTAATGCTGCGCAAATAAACGGTGAATTTCCGGCAGAGAAACTCTCATTACAGGGCCCTGGCAACGAAAAAGTGGATAAATCCAGATAGAAAAGAATCATCTAACACGTGATATAGCCAGAATTCAAGTTTTGTGGATCCTTGATACCGAAATGTTGACTGACGGAATACGTCTGTCTGTCCGCCCGTCTCTCGTCTGTCAGTCTGTCAGTCCGTCTCTCCGTCCTAAGAACAACGCTAGCGGCTAAACCGTTCTGCCGATTTTCTCCAAAATTAATATTCACCAATCGATTTTTCTGAAGTCGCAGTTCCTGGAGTTTGAAACGTATTTTAATTTTGGGCGTACTTTAAATGAATCCCCCAGGACATCTTCAAAATTTTCAAAAAAAATGGCTCCAACGTTTTCTGATTAAACTTTGTTGTTGGATAGTGTGAAGGACGTTTAAGAGAATGGTGCAGGTCTCATGTTCATTGGAAATCCCAATTTTTCGAAAATTAAAAAGATCTAGATTTTTTGCGGCGGCTTCCTACAACTACAATGATGAAGATAAATATTTTTTCTTGAATTTTCTTCTTTTCTGTTCATGAAAAACAGATCTAAAAATAATGTCATGTTCAATTTTTCAAAAACATGAGTATTTTGTGCAAAATTTTGTGTCAAAGAGGCATTTTTATTTTACTTAAACCCTTTTTTTTAAAAAAGTACCATTTTTTAAAAATAAATTGGGACCTCAGCGTAAAGGACGCTTAAGAGAAAGGTGCAGGTCCCACGTTCGTTGAAATGCCTGATTTTGCGAAAATTTTCAAAAATTAAAAATTTATCGGCTTCTTCCTACAACTACAATTGTGGAGATACAATTTGTTTCCTTAATGAAATGTGTGTAACAAAAACAGATCTTCAAATAAGATCACGTTAATTTTTTTGAAAATAGAGTATCTTTTGCGTAATTTGCTGACAAGCATAATCGTCCGCTCCGAATTTACTACGCTTCGTCTTCGGCGTCTTCCTACGACTACAATTGTGAAGATACAATGTGTTTCTTAATGAAATGTGTTTATTAAAAACAGATCTTCAAATAAGGTCATGTTGCATTGGTTGAAAATATTATTATTTTGTGTGTAATTTGGCGAAAAACAATCGCCCGCTCCGAATTAACAGCGCTTCGTGAACGTATTTCCTGGCAGTTTGATAAGTTAGAATTTGTATATTATTTCTTTTTTTGTTTCTTGTTGTGACGGTCCGGACAGACACGTCACAAAAAACAATTATTTCAATATCTTTCATTAGGAAAATACGATACGTTTGGCATAGACAAGTGACTGCGTAGGGACACTTATTTATTACGCCGGAGTTGACGATCTGTGCAAAATCTAATCAGACCGGCATAAATAAATAAACAAGACACAATTTGGAACGACAAGAAGGAAGTTTAAATTCGGTTTTGGGAAAATAAATTCTAAATGAATTATATTTTCCAACGCGAGACAAATGAATGCAACAATCCTATGTAAGTAAGCTTGAAAATGTAATAAAACTGACTATAAAATGACTTTTAGGCCAAGTAAAATTACGATAAAAATACGTAATTAATTTACGCACAGAATATGAGAGAGCGCAAAATTAGAAAGAAAAACATGATTTTGATGAAAATGTGAAAGCGACAAGTGGAGAGAAAGCAATTGTTTTTCGGACTCTTTAGTGAAGGTAGGAAGACGAGTCAGAATGCTTTGGAACTTCGTAGAGGTAGGATGACAAAGAGAGATGCCATGTTAATAGTGTGTGTTAAGAATTAATGAATGTCTACGTCTGTGATATGAATTGGCGGAAAAAATATGCAATGGTCTTGGCGATGAAAATATGGAATTGGAGATAATTGCAGATACGTGCCAGGCTGCCATGAAGACTTCGCCAGAAAAGTGATATTTAAACTTTTTCTTTTCGTAGTAGTTAACATTGTGAGAAGGCCAAGTTATTTATTTTGGGTACAGGGGAAAATATTTTTAAATTCGGAGCACGAGTAACATGGCCATTGAAAGGGAATAAATGCGCACCAGTGTGAATTAGTTTCTTTTTGCAAATATTAAATATGAATGTGTGCAAATAATTCTGTATTGTTTCTTGTTCAAAGGGTATATTGGGGGAATACACAAAGGGTATGTTGTTTCGTGTTCAAAGGGTAAATATGTGTTTATTTGACGTGTTTGTATTAGCCAAGGGAGGCGCCAACAACATCAGACAACAGTTGTCGTAATAAATAGCATTACATCAGCGATGGCGGTGGCAATGATTTTTTGAAAGATTTGTGTTTTTTATTTAATAGAGGAATGAAGTAAAGGGAACGTAACGAGTAAAATCCTACAACAAATAGTAAGCACACGTTTCCTGTAAAGGAGGGGCTTTGCGCACCCACGAAAAATAAATTCTCAACTGTTCATAGTTTTAGTTCGTGTGTCAGTAATATTGGTGTATAATGTGCGTATAAGTCGTGTAATATTAATATTGGTGTTTTGGTGCATAAGTCGTGTAATATTAAAATTTGCGAGAGGTAAAGATCCGTTGCAGTGGTAAGCCCGGCGTGAAGCAAATTAGGGCAATATGTTTTTGTTTGATAATAATAATAATAATAATAATAATAATAATATAACAAGGAGAAGAAGAAGAAGAAGAACGACGCAATGAAAGAGAGAATTTGGAACGACACAATGAAAGAGAGAATTCGCAAGGAGTATTATAGAAGAGTGAGACTTGTCCTGCAGTCCGCTCTGAACTCAAGGAATGAATTATCAGCAATAGGTAGTTTGGCGGTGCATGTAGCCGAATACAGTTTCGGACTAGTAGACTGGACTGAACAGGAAATTCGCATCATGGATCGAAAAACCAGAAAACTGCTTACAATGCATCATGTTGCCCACCCCCGAGCTGATGTACATAGACTTATGTGTCACGTAAGGAAGGAGGAAGAGGCCTGAGACAAATTGAAGCCTCCTGCACAATGCAATAATCGGGATGGGAAAGTATGTAGTCAGCAAGATGACCCTCTAATGAGGCAGGTCATGAAATCTGACCGAAGAATGGGAAACAGAGGCATTGTAAGTGTAGCAAGAAGCATTGCGAACAAGACTATGCAAGACACCCAGAATGACAGAGACACTGAACTTCTGATGCTACTAACATGAAATGTGAGACACAAAAAATGTTTAAGAAATCGTGAAAGACAAACCACTCCACGGACAATACTTAAAACGAATGGACAAGCTGCAGATCAATAAAGATCAATCATTTATGTGGCTTAAAAGGGGGAGAATGAAGCCAGAATCGGAAGTACTTGTAATAGCTGCCCAAGATCAGGCCTTGAGAACACGACATTATGATAAAGCGGTTCTCAAAATTTCCCAAGATGATAAATGCCGCATTTGTCAGGAACACGTAGAAACCATCGATCATATTGTCAGCTTGTCCAATCCTAGCAAAGACCGAATACTTGAAAAGACACGACAGGGTGTGTAGCTACCTCCACTGGCAGATTTGTACCGCCCTCGAATTTCCGAACACATGCCCCAAGTGGTACGAACACTCACCGGAAACCGGTGACGTCTGTTGGATTGTGTACGATATTGTACGACCAACAAATTGAAACTGATCGCACGATCAACAAACAAACCGCAAACAAACCGGATATAGTCATCCGGGATTTGGAGAACAAATCGTGTTTACTTGCCGATGTTGCTGTACCTTGCGATCAAAACGTCGTTACCAAGGAGGCAAGAGAAACGTCTTAAATACAAGAGTTTGGAAATCGAGATCAGCCGAATGTGAGGCGTCAAAGCACAGGTTGTCCCGATAGTTATCGGAGCTCTGGGATTTGTTCCGCCAAATTTGTGTAAGAACTTGTCTAAACTCCCAGGTAATTCAAAAGACTGGGAAGTGCAAGAAATCGCTTTATTTGGATCAGCCCACATCTTGCGCAAAGTATTGTAGAGGCATCGACAGTCCCTAGATCTACTCCTTAGGTAGCTGGTTGCAACCTGGAGTAGATTTTATATTCAGCCGACACATAACATCTTTAGTCGTGATTTAGAGTAGTAATAATAATAATAATAATAATAATAATAATAATTACGAAGATTGGAACTACGGATTTGTTGCAGTTGGCTGCCCAACGTGAGGCAACAAAGGGCAAAAATAATACCAGTATTATTTATTTTTATCTTTTATAAATAAGGAGAACTATGGATGCGTTGCATTACAATCGACCTTTTGTTATACATTTACACATTAATCTTTTAGAAATTATTCAAAACATATTTGAAATATATGAAATAAAAATTGGTAGCCTCCAGAGAATATCATGTATATGTATAACGTTTTTGCCATAATAGGCACCCTCAGCACTTGTACTTTATTAGGGTGCCGAAGTCCCAGGGTGGGCACCTGGGCGTTAGCCTCTAATGCACACTCTCGTCGGGTGTACAAGTACACCTTCCGACAAACATCCGGATCCCGCCGGAACGCAGTTAGCCCCCGCGGCAACCTCCCCATACAATGCCTGGGTCTTTGGCTACCCTGCCAGCTCAGAGTTACTAACTATCCGGGCTAGTGCCGGAGTCAATGTGGCTTGTATGACAACGCGCCACTCACATGCGCCAGGACACCAAATCCCTCCTCTATGCCCATAGTATCGGGCCACTGCCACGACGAAGGCAAGAGCCCAACTGGGGGCCACCTGAACTAAGGTCCAGGCGGCTCGGGGCCCCCATCCCGTCTCCCCACTGCCTGTACCTTCAGGCTAACGATCTTCTCGAATGTAATGCTCTTCTCCCCCACACAAGGACGAGGATTGGGAAGCTGGTGGCGTGAAAAGGATTATTTTTGTTGAGGAGTAGATAGTTATTTCATTAGGGTAGTAGGACAATGAACCAAGAGGAAGGAAAAAGAAATATAGGGAGTGAAGAGAAGGTAATGAGAACAGATAGTGTCTTTTTTTGTTTTATTATTATTATTTTGTTTTTTCTTCCGTGTAGGAAGGACGGGAAGTTCAAATCTGAAATCAAAATGTCGCGTTCAGGGATAGTTTTTCTGTAATTTTAAATTTTATATCATGGAAAAGGCATTCTTTCTCGTAAATTGAGGGAACGTTTGCAAATAATACTTGGCAACATGGACTCCTGTATTTATGTCAAATGTTTTAGTATTCAAATGCTGGTATGCCTCTCTCGATTGTATACTTTCATAAACTCTGCTTACCTCAAACCTAGCCTCAAAGTCACTGTCAGGAAGCCTCAAGTGTGACAACGTTTAAAGTGATTTTTTTTTGTTTTTCATGGTATACAGAAAGTGATACTTGGTTGTGATAGACCCTCTACATTATATTTCCTAACTTTACTATTTTCATTTTTGTCTCCCTTATGTTCTCAGATCTCCATTTATTTTTGTCTTATGGGTGGAAAAATAATTTTGGCCTTCACTAGATAATTGTTGGATCCACATTCTGGGCCTCTGTGTACCCTGACGTCCATTACTTTTTCAGTTAAATACTGTCTAGTGATTACGTAATATATCACAGATCTTTCCTCTTATCTTATCTTCCCAAGTGAACATATGCTTATCATTATGTTGGAAATGACCGTTTCTAATTATAAGTTCATGTTGTTCTCAAAGTTGAATCAATCTTCTTCCATTCGAATTTTCCACCTCTTCTCCATGTCGTCCAATGACTTTTGAGTTCTGAGATTTTCCCCCTCTTGCATTAAAATCGTCCAATAAAATTAGTTCTCTATTGTCAGCACCGCGGGCCCTCGCGGTGGCGTCGGGGCTCGATCTGACGATCAAGACCCCCCTCTTAACTTCACTCACCTGAAGCAGTTGCCGGACTAGTTCAGAAGCAGTGATTCTCTAAAAAAATGGAGGCCTATGGATGGACGCTACTTGCTCGTGAAATGAAATTCGTTGAGGTTAGAGGTAAAAACATAATTTAATTAACTAAAACACAAAACAAAAAAAACAAAATACTATAACTAATAATCCCTTCCTTTCAAACCCATTGATATCTCTCCCCTCTTTCCAACTTATCCGGCAACTCCCAAAACAGCCTGAATTTAACCCCCTCCTAGATTTCCCTTTACATAAAATTACTTTTTTACATGCTAGATGATAACAAAGGGAAATACAATTACAAAAAAGATAGGAAATACAATTCTGAAGATTTTTCTTCAATAGCCAAAGCGCGGCTCGCTTACAGTGCTACACAGGTCTCTGTTCTGGGTCATTCACAAAAGTCTTGCGAACAAAAGACCGTATTTGAATGAACTTCGTGGGGTCGGTGCTCGACCTTCAGATGACGTCACCGGGGTTCCCTTTGGCGGCGGTGAAAGTGGCTGCACGGCAGTGGATCGCTGCTGGCGTGGAGGGACCCTCGCCGAGAGGGCGGAGACGCGCGCCGGAGGCGGAAACTGCAACACGGAAATCAGCTCTGCCGCAGGCGCGGACGTGGCGATGCGGATCGAGTTGAACGATCTCGATGATGCGCGGCGCGAACTGCTCTGCTCATACAGTGATTGTCTTTTAGGCAGTCGAGCGAAATTGCTTTTCGCTAAATAAAAGAAACGGCACACCGTGACGCGAAGTGGCGGATAGTTCGCTGCGGGCACTGGCCGGTTGCGAAATCGCGCACTAGCTACAACAATAGCTCCGTAACAACTTAAAGTTCCACGGATGGTAGTGAACGCTCACCGGGAGCAATTCTACATCTCACATCACAAACACAGCACACCGAAAACGGTTATGTCCCTCGCACCGCGGACGTGCATACGCCAGGGGCGTCTACTACTCCGACCGACGCACCGCAGAGGTCCGTGCACCCGCTCTCTCCACCCTTCTCCTCCCCGAATCTATTCTCCTCTGAAACTCGTGCCCCGTCACTTGCCCGCGAAGCCACGGTAACCCCCACTCCTTCCTCCTTCATCGAAAGTTCTAGAACAATTTTGGTTCAAATTTTGAGAAGTGCATCTCCATTGGCCAAAGGTTACTGCATTTTACATGAGTTCTGGCCAATGCCCTGGAGTGTTCTCTGACCGAAGTTGACGGAAAATTCCACCCAACCCTCTCACTCCAACATCGATAGTGCGCCGATCGCCTGGGGCGGTTGGCGGCGCCAGCGGGTCGCTGGTCGGGTCATAACTCTAAACACACAGGCCCTGCCGGCAAAGGGAGCGCCGGGCATCCCCTCCCGGCACGTGCGCGGAACAAATCAACCCGGCCTGGCACGCACAAAGAAGGCCTGCGACGCAGCGACGCAGTAGCCTGCGACGCAGTAGCCTGCGACGCAGTAGCTGTTACTACGTCGCATGTTTTAAATTAATTTATCCGCCAAATATTCGGTATCGTCACACTATTTACCCCACATTCACTGATTACCCCATCCAGTTTTGAATAAAATTCATCTAAAATATTAGTATCTTCATTTTCATTTGGCGCATACACTCCAAGAATCGTCATATTGTATCTAAAACTTTCCAAATTTAATCAGCCTCTCATCTATGGCTTCCCAACTTTTAATATGGTTTCTAAATTTATTTTTTATGACTATGGAAATCCCTTTACTGCCCCTCTGATCTTTTGGCACTCCGCTCCAAATATGAACATGGGGTCCAATCTCTTCTTTGTCTCTCTCTTCTATATCGGACCCCTCTTTCTTTGTCTCATTTAAACTTCCAATATCCATATTTAAATCTTGAAGTTCCTTAATTACCTCCTGTACCTTATTTCCAAGTCCTTATGTATTCCATGTTCCAATATTCATTATCCATTTCCTTTGCCTAGTTCGTCTCCGGTTACCGTCCGTTTTCTCATGATTAGGCCTTTTAGCATTTCATAGTTTTTACATGGATGATGAGGAGCTGGCCCATCGTCCTTACCCCTTAATAGGAGGACCAGGATTTTTGCTTAGGGTTTACTCCCCTAGGCGGTTGGCGTCACCATGCCTTTGAGCTCCTCCTGCCCTGATCTCTTTAGGAATCTCCTAGTTCCATTGGCGAGATCATACCAGTATCTTTCGTCCTTATATCGAAATGTAGGCTAGGATTTGTGCCTAAATCTTCGAGGTAATATTTGTCGTTTCGAGATCCTTTTCTACGCACTGTCCTCTTCTCTTCTTGCGCCCCAGTCCTCTTCTGGAGTACTTCTTCGTCTGACCGCTCCCTCCTGACCTGTCCGGCAAGGGAGGCCCTACCAGTAGCTACGCTACCGCCGGCATAGCTTTCAAGATCATGGGGGTACTCACGCTCCATCACCAACATCAAGGTCATGTACTCCCTAGATGGAGTGGTGATATATTAACCTTTTTAAAAAGATCCTCTCCTCCTAATCCACTCGTATGAATCTGTGATGGAGTCCATCCCGTACTTCCGTGAGGAATATTATTCAAAACATCATTTTATATTGGTACTGCTTCTTTCCATTTATTTTGTAACGAAGGCACATATACTCTAAATAATCGCGAAATTTCTTTCATTATCCTTTCGCTACCATTAGCTTAGGTGTTCCGGACCGTGGTAAAACATACTTGAACACCATTTCTTTCCATTTCCTGATTCCATTTATCGCTGGTAGACTGCGTTCCTAAATCGCTTAGAATTTTATGAGGAGAAAAAAATTCATTAAAAATTTTCCGACTTTGTATTATAGTTTCGCGTATTTGTCTTGCGAATGGGGTAGATTTGCACAGCTTTCGAAAATACATCCATGATAACGCCACATCCTGACGTCTGTTTATATTTCGCTCAGGTGCGCCCTTTCACCACAGCTTCCGGCTTAGGCTTGCCGCCCGCTTGGGAACGTTGTTACATGATCGTGTCAACATAATATATTTCAATGCGAACTTGAGCAATTGACTATGACAATCGTCATGCCAATAAGGAAGTCACTGATCAAAAGGGCAGGAGATAAGCAGTCGTGGCCGCGACCACGCACTGTCACGAGGGGTTCAGAGGCCAGCATGACCAATCGTCACATGGCGAGGCGAACAGCCCCTGCTGCAAGCCGCACGTAGGCACCCAGGGTTCAGAAGTCAGCATGACGAAGGTCACATGATCACGAGGGGATGAAACACTCACTTTATCTAAGTTGATATAAGCGTGTGCAAGCTTAGTGATTAGCATTGCTGTCGAGGCAGTAGTCGAGTGGATCTCGTTGCTTGTGGTCGAGTACGAACTGTTTTCTAATTTATTAATACTTGTAAGCTTACCGAATCTTATTTTATTAAAACTTTTGTTACTAAAGAGACTTGGACTTATTTCTGAGGAGCAAGCCCATCACCTCTTCTCCAAAACGTAACAACGTTGCCACGACGCCACAGTATGATGGCTTCCCTTATTCCTTCGTATTTCCTATTCGGTTGCTTAGTCCGTTGGCAAATATCGCATTCACTGATCTGTTTGCGAATTTGACGTCCCATATTTTTCCAGTAACATTTGAATTTATTATTAATTCAATTTTATTACTCCCAAAATGACCAAAATGTTCGTGCGTCGTTTGTATTAATGTCCCCCGATGCTTCCGGAATCCATCTTCTGTATAGGGTTCCGTTTTTTCCTGCTCGACGTAATAAAATCTTATTATACAATTTCCGTATAGATACTTTCGCGTTCTCAAAATTTCTCTCACCTTCGCCTAACGATTGTGCCGCCGAAAGTTGTTCTATGATTAGTTTCGCCTTGTCCACCGCGGACGTATCATTGTTTGTTGTATTACATTTAAATAACTTCCCTCCTTGGACTCTTCTTCATACATCCTAAGTCTAGACAAATAATCAGGTAAAACATTGTCTCGGCCTTCACAATACTGTTCATCAAAATCTAACTGTTGTAGCCATAATGACCATCTTCACAACCTATCGTTATTTAAATGGTTACGCATGAGAAATATCAATGCCTTGTGATCAGTGATTACTGTAAAAGGCCGTCCGATTAATAATGACCTCAATTTTCGAGTTGCCCTAGAGCTTCCTGTTCCGTTGCCGTAAAGTGACGTTTATTTAATTTTAAAACGCGGCTTTTTATTGCAATAATTCATTGTTTCTTGTTTTCGTCTAGTTGGAATAATACTGCACCTATTGCGTACGCACTATTGTCAACTTGTAAAAACATTATTTTGTTAAAATCTGCATAACTAATAATGAATGTTCTTTCAAATAACACAGGCCAACTACCAAAAAACTTTCTGTGTGTTTTCACCTAATTCTTATCATTTTATGTGTGCTGATTCCAAAAATTACATTAAAAATGCCGTATCAGCCACCATTTGTTCACATTTTAACATTTCCTCTGTACAGCTAGGCAAATGCTGCTCTGAGCCTCTAGAAATGTATGACATGCAGGAAGTCATAAATTCTCATATTTACTATCTGAAAGGGATAGTAGGGCACCAGATTAGCATTAGTTTAGAAAGAATTGGCCTGTAAGAAAATCTTTAATAAAGCCAGGGGAAAAGAAAATTCTACGGGAACATCTTGTTGATCAACACAAGATTCTGCTGCCTCCATTACACATAAAATTAGGTCTCATGAAACAATTGCCTTACCTAAAGATGAGCAGTGTTTCAAGTACCTTTGTGAAAAGTTAACGCAATTGTTTGCAGCAAAATTATTAAAGGAGGGTATCTTCATTGAAAAATTATGTCATTAGAAATGTGATATTTGATCCCCAATTTGAACTACATATGACAGAAAATGAAAATGAAGCGTAAAGTGCTTTTAATCACCTTGTTAATAAGTTCCTAGCCAACAAAAAAGACCCAGACTATCAAGCAACTGTTGACAATATCCTGAATGCTTTCAAAAAATTGAGATGTTTAATGAGCCTCAAGGTTTACTTTTTAAACAGTCATTTACAATTCTTTCCGGACGATTTAAATGATTTAAGTGAAGAACAAGGTGCACGTTTTAATTAAAATCTGAAAGTGATGAAAAAACGTTATCAGGGATGCTGGAACACCAATATGATGGGAGATTACTGTTGGTCACTTCACCGAGAGACTCAGCAAACGACGCAGGGGGGAACAAGCTAGTATATCAGGGGCTTTAAAAAAAGAGACAAAGAAAATATACGCCAATGGACACGTAAAGACTTTGCAGAATGTAATATTAAGAATATAAAACCATCTTCTATGTTTAAATAAAGTTCTGTATAATTATATGTATATAACTTATAGCGTAACGTAAAATTTCAGAATTAGCTACCTCATCTGTTAACTACGATTTTGTCCCTATCACTATATCTGGTTCGCATGTATCAACTAGGTTCCAAAACTCAATGGCTTTATTAATTATACTTCGACAGTTTACCTGCAACAATCTTAGAAAACCGTTCCTCGCCTGAACATGTGATTCCAGATTTTTCATTTATTCTCACGCCTGCTCCGATACGAATCTCCTCCCGCGCTGCCGACGGTTCGGATCCCGACTCCTCCAGCGCCGCAGTCTGCCCGATGCCCGAGTCCTGTGCATCAGTGCTCCCATGCATAGGAGGGAAAACATTTCCGATAGGAAACATTTCCTGTGCATCAGTGCTCCCATGCATAGGAGGGAAAACATTTCTCTAAAAAGAGAGAAAATTATAAATAATCCTTTACCATCATATACCTCTTCACATAAAACAAAGTGCGAAACACAGCAGCTTACCTTAACACACACGTATTTAGATCGGAGCTACAGAAAAATACCCACGATGGACCCCTTGCTCTGTTGCCAAATCGCAGTGTCATGGCCTTTATTAGAGTATGGCCGTGCCCTAGCTCGCGATTTACCCTAGCAAAGCCCTATACTCTGTATATACGTTGGTATACGGGAAAGTAAAAAGAGAAATTCAACACTGACCAACCAATAATATCAAGATGAAGCCATGTTTGAAATAAAAGATGCAACATCTACAAAAAAACATTTCATATATCTGTTTCAACGATTTGTTACGATGTTTTGGTATTTGTCTGAATTTCAAATTCCCGCTAATATTGTGATACAAACTGGTGCATGAAGTTGATTGGAAAGTCGATTAAGAAGTTTACGATAATCGAGTAGCGTGTGACTGCGATGTTCATATGTTCGTTAAATGTGTTTCTGAGGTTATGTTGTAAAGTTGAATAGTTATATTCCTAATTTTGTAAATTTAAATAAATTTAAGTTATTTTTAACAGTATACATTTTAAAATATTGAGTGATGTGTGACGGTCGATAGTGTTCCGGTGCGCTGCATGTGCCACAATGTGTGTAGAACTTGTCTACTTGTGAAAATCATTGAAAGTATTCATGTTTATATCTGGAAAGTGTGTTAGTAGTTATAGACTAGCAATCACCTTAACAAGATGCTACAGAATGTGTCGAAGCCATGCATTAATATCTTACCATGGAAGACTTAATGATTTCCCTTTACAAACTCTTGTTCCCAAGGTTGCCTTTAGTACTGAAAAAGAAAGTAAAGAATTAGTTTTACAGGATTATTTTAATTCAGAAAATAAGGATAAAGAAACCTATTTGTGTATGGTGGACATGTTTAAGGGAAGAGATATTCATCGACGTGGCCATGTAGAATTTATTTATGCTGCTCTACGACATATGGAAGAATTTAATGTTCATAAAGATTTGGAAGTTTATAAATCATTAATAGACATCCTTCCTAAAGGAAAATTTATCCCACAAAATATTTTTCAGGCTGAATTCATGCATTATCCAAAACAACAACAATGTGCAATTGACATTCTAGAGAAAATGGAAGATAATGGTGTGATATTTTGTTATTAAATGTGTATATATAGTGACATGTTTGCTTTATCTAATGTGTCTCTCTTTTGTGTAGGTGTCATCCCTGATAAAGAAATAGAAACAATTTTATTAAACATATTTGGTCGCAGAGGTTTTCCTCTTCGAAAGTATTGGCGAATGATGTATTGGATGCCAAAATTTAAAAATTTGAGTCCTTGGCCTTTACCAAATCCAGTACCTTCTGATGCTTTTGAACTGTCAATGATGGCAATTAAACGAATTAGTAGTGTCGATGTGGAATCAAAAGTAGCTGTTTATCAGGTGATTTAAAATTGATGAAAGGGTCTGGACAACATAGAGCTAACTCACATTTAACTTATTTAAAATAAATATCCTCTCTTAGAATTTCTCAAAAAAAAAAAAAACACATGATCCAAATGCTGTACAAACATGTTCATAGATCTGCATGTACATGTACATAGGAAGCAGCAAGAAATTTTTACATGAAGTGAGACATGTCAGTATTTACTAACACTTTATTTTTCCTCTGACAAAAATTACAGAAATGTGAACTAGCACTGTGGTCCCATCCTCTACAAAAGTACTTTGATTTGTGTGTATTTATCGCTGACAGGGTTGGGCAGAATTAAATACTTGTATCTGAAATACATATTTTAAATCCTTTTTTTATTTGAAAAACTGTAATTTTGAGTTTTTTAGGTGTGTATTTTAAAAATGTTTTTAAATACATAAAGTAGGTGTATTTAAAAAAAGAAATATTTAAAATACTTTAAATACAGACAAAGAAGAAGATAGTTTAGAATGAGGATAATTTCTTTTTGTTTGATTCCGTAGTGAATGTACCTTATAGCAACAAAAATAAAAGCTCCTTTCTGCTGTTGAATTTTGATTCTCTTCATTTTTAAACGATAAATCTAAATTCTGACAGTAAAAAAAGTGTTTATTCCGTATAACACTAGTTTATGTTCATCAATGTCAGTTGAATAACTGTTTTTACCTTTCCAGGTTTAATACATTCACCAACTACAGGTTTATTGTGTGATGATTTGTTTGAAAAATTAGTCGTTTTAAAAGGAAATTCCATTTATTTTTGTTAGACATATTTTTTAGATGATTTTATATTTGAAAATGTTTATACATATTTTTACAATACATTACAACAGTTATTGTTCAGAAATTTGTATGACTGTCAATTTCTAACTTATTGCACTAATTTATTGTAATTGACAATTACAATATATTGCTGCAATAAAAATTATACAATACAAAATTATTATATATTTACAGTATTTTGAGTGTATGAAGTATTTTAAATACTTATGTATTTAAATCAATATTAGATGTAGGCTCCCCATCGTAACTGTTTATTTTGGCATAAAGCTTTTTCGGCCGCATTGTGGCCATCTTCAGTGCTATTAGAGGCGGCTGAGGACCACCAACTGGGAATGTTTATTATTGTCATCAGAAAAACGCATTTCCTCACCCTGTAGTGACTTTTAAATGAAAGTATCTATACATTGTCAAACAACCAGTCGTAAAAGCTTAACTGCTGTCACTCACTCGGAATGTTCATTGTTGGCACCATTTTATGTACACTTGCCAATTTTATGATCAGTTATCCAAATTATCGAATATACAAACTATACCTGGTTCCAATTAGTTTGGATAATTAATGTCCCACTGTAATTAAATATTAAATTTAAAGTATTTTGTCCAACCCTGATCTATCTCCGAGGTCTCTGTTGGAATGTAATAAATAACTCAAGCTTTTATTGAGTAGATATTTTGTTCCTCTTTTTTACAAAGATTCAAGAGAAAATTTGGATGTGAATCATATTTAAATACTTTATTGATAATGGTTTTGACAAATTGAATAACATGAAAACATTATGTGCATTAACATAAAAGAATTGTGGCCTTATATCTGTGAAAATACTTATTTATTTAATATCAAAAAACAGTTACAAACTGTGTATACTATGGGGAGAGGTGTATTCTCTGCACGTTTTCTTAAATTCAGGGATCTCAATCCTAACCCATCTACAAGTTGAATTCCGAATACTGAATGGAAATGAGCATTTTTGGCAAGAATTGAGGAGAAAATATTCTTTCCAGTGCAATAAAAACAATTTGCAAGGGCAAATCAGCTATAAATTTGGTCTATAATCCCTCATTGTGCCCGACATGAAGGAATTGACTTCTTGCCACGAGAACATGGAAAACAATAATTTGAATAATTATATTTCCC
The DNA here is from genome assembly GCA_031308135.1 of Acheta domesticus. NCBI lineage: Eukaryota > Metazoa > Arthropoda > Insecta > Orthoptera > Gryllidae > Acheta > Acheta domesticus. The sequence continues at coordinate 78,419,536 of JAHLJT010003656.1, forward strand.
ACTGAATTTTAGAAGACATGCACTGATAGTGAAGTTACATTTATGTCCAGAAATAAAACAAGAGGCCATCTCAGCATTTGCTCAAATGATCAGGGAAACTGGATCAAAAACCTGATCAAGATGGGTCATTGATCCAGAAGCTGAGGTATAATACCGGTTACAGATTGTTTTGAAATATGCATTAAATGTAGTAAAATGCTAAATTATTTCATTAAATATCATTGTTAAAATTAATATTACTTTCCTTTTTGATGTTCATTATAGTTTCTAATAGTGTAAATACTGTTATCCAACATAAACTATTTTACTTGGCACTTAAATAATATACATGTATTGTATGTGAATTTTTTGAAGTGAGCTGTTGTTACTAACACCTGACAAATATGATTACTACATCGAGTGTTATAGTTATAGACATCAGTATTTGCTGAAAATATATTGCCACCCTTAAATAAGTCATTTCTGACAAAAACAACTGATTCATAAATCAAGTGGCAAGTTAATAGCAAAATTCCTAGATTAGTAAAGAGGCTTAGAAGAATTACATGATTGGGATTTGCGTATTATTTGTACAATTCTTTTTTTTTGTAATCTACAAGTTTGGGAATATAGGATGTGTTTCCCTAGAATATTATACCATATTTCAGGCAGGAATTAACATTTCTCAAAATACACAGCAAACAGTATGAAAACTGACTGAATTTGAAAGAATTCTGAACATGTGGCATAAAAAACTTGAGGATCATCTAAACAATAAACAATCAGTAAAGTGTGTAGAGTCCTGAGTTTATCAACTATAAAAATTTTTTTTTAAATAATAAGATTTTGATGATATGTTTTTCAGCATAGTGAGGAAATGGGACTGATAGATATTTGAACATGGGCCAATTGGTTTTCAGTCACATCATGCCAATACATTCTGGGCAAATTACTTAAGCCTGTAATATAAAAACAATGTTTCATGTTTTAATATACTAATGTTAGAATGCTAATATTTTGATGTCTTCTGGTGGCTACTTTAAAAATGAGTGCGGATAATGTTCAATGCATGGGCATGTTCTTTCAATCATATGCTTGTTTCAACTTATTTAACTGGTGAACATGCTTTAATTCAAGAGAAAAGGAAAATCATTACCATCGTAAACGGCAGGTTCCTACATATATCATCTGTTCCTGTTTCCCATAAGACCTGGTAGCTTTTTAGTCCTCCCAGTGTTTCTTTTGTGGCCTTCCGCACATCACTTTACTGTAGATGTTTATAATTCAATACAATCTTTGGAAATCTTTCGTGCTTCGTTCTGTTAATGTGAGAAAACCATTTCTTGTGACCTTTATTTGTTTCTTCTGCTACATTCTTTGTAGTCTTTCTAAAATCTTAACATGTTTGCTGATCCTTTACTGTGACTTCTGTCAAAAGTAGAAATCTCATCAGCCTGGCCAACAGTCTTTCCCAGTCCATGATTTTCATTGTCCAAACTTCTGATCTGTTACGAGTGTTGTTTGAAAATCATATTAGGTATTCTTAATTGGTTTTGAGTCATATACCTTTCAGAATGTCATTTGATTACTCCATTTGTTCTGTTGTATTTCAGGATTTTGTTTTTTATGATCTCATATCTCCAATGATATTGCCGAAATAATTGAATTTGAAAAATTTACATTACATAAATTCAAAAGATAAAAATTTTCCTATTATTATATCTTAGAGGCCTAAAGAATGTATAAATTTTATTTTCTTTATGTTATAAATGTACTTGTTCTATGAATTACTTTGCATTCACAACAGAAAATACATACAATATAGTAGAAATACAGTATCTTTGTTTTTTATCCTTCATTATATTACAATTTGATTAAGATAGCTATCTTCTCAAGAGTGATGAAAACTTGTGAAATTTTATGTTATTCAATTTTTATTGGATCATATGGTCTGTTTTTTATTATATGTGTGAAGGCTTGGTAACTAAGACCTTTATAATTCCACCACAGTCGCAGATAGGTTGTTCTTCACTCTGTAGCATGTATGAAGATGTTATCCTTGTGTGGCCTATTCTTAGTCTGGTGAGGTAGACTTGTTCTTGTTGAGTGTAGCTGACGTGCTCTGTTTTATTTTTCTTTAAGTGCTTCAAATTGTTTCTTGCTACATTTCTTACTTTTTGAGAAAATAATTTTTTTAAAGCGAGTGTCAACTGCCAAGCCCGAAGTGAGTGAACATAAGATGCATTTTCCCGCAATGCAAATTTTCAGCAGTCATGCACTTCCAACAAACGTAAATCAACCAACGTAAATCAAAAACTATTAAAGATAATATAATTATTTTTGCAGTGTGTATTGAAATGAAATTCTCTAATGAATGAACTACAATAGTTAATCAGTCACTAAAATTTTCAGTTTTATGAACAGAAATGTTCAGACAAAATTTATAAACAATTTATTTTCTCAAATAAACAAGTCCTGACTCATTATTTTTCTCAGTATCTTTACCATTCTAGTTCATTCATTAGATATTTCCAATGTGATTTATAAAAAAAAAAAGAATTATCAAATTATATCAATTTGTGGAAGAGTTTTGATATGTTAAGTAAAAACCTACATTTTTGCCAATAATTTATAAACAAATTGAAAAAAAATTAATATTTGATCTCTAAAAGCATAAAGTAATCAAATGAACAAAGGAAAACAAAATAGACCCAAAATTGTAGAATTTTTTTCTCGGGTAGATAGCTACCGAAATCATGGATCATGAAATGTCAATGAATGATTTATTAATAAACTAATCTATCACATATTTCTGTGAAGTATTTCTTGGAAAATAACTTTTTGTCCATCCACCAAAAGAAGTATTTTGGCAAATTACTTCTTTTTGGTTTGATCATGTAACATTTTATAATAATAATTTTGTACTTTTATTTGAAAATTTTGCTTGATTCTGACTTGGATTTTTCATGTTTATGGTGTTCCTTCTATAAAGTTGCAGGAGTTCCTGACTTCATTATATCCCAGAACATATAATGTGGGCCAAGAAAGTCTCCTCACACTGTGTCAAATCAAGGGCTCGTACTAACAATTGCATTTAGGTTCATAGCAACCTGATCAGTGGGAAACTGGGAATGGGAACAACCCTTCCAGCATCTGTTTTGATTGTGGGGAGTACGCAATTTACATTTTCATTTTTTACAACCTTCAATTCATGCTACCAACGTAATTTCTCTTACTAGCCCTCTCACCAGCCACAGGTTCCCCTGTGGAGAGACTGTCCTGGTGTACTGTATAAAGTTTCTATTTGTTTTCAGTGATTATTATAAAAATGTTAATTTTGTTGTATGTTATATATCTACCATTGTTATTATTTGGCATTTAATCAAATTATTAATCATTCTTTTGTTTCTTTACAATTAAATACAGTTAGAACCACAAAACAATAGCTATATTAGACATAAGATAAGGTTACATCACCTGCATTGATGCTTCACTGCTGCCATTAACAAATTAAATAAATAAATTACTTTTGGGAAAAAAAGATGGAATCTTTTACACATTATTCCTTATCTATTTCTCATATTCTCTTTTCTAGTTCTTTTACTAGGGCCAGCCAAGAAGACCTTTCATTAGCATTGTAAACCCATATTTACAAGGTGGTGTCCATTGATACTGATGTTTTCCTTTTTTTCTTTTAGGCTGAAGATATTCCTGAATCCTTGGACAAAACCTGGATAATAAGTGCGCAAAGCCCAAGGCAAATAGAATTATTGGCTCAAAATCCAGAAAGTAGTCCCATATATGTTGAAGGTGCATTCAGAATATGGTTGAGGAATGCTCAAGTTAATTACTTCATACTTAGATCGGATTATCATCATAAGTACCAAGAAGACAAAGATGCAGATGGTAGTGTTATTAGAGGCCATAAATGAATATAGAATTTAATATATAAGTATTTAAATTGATAAGTATTTATCAACATTTAAATTCTAAAATAAGTTCTAAAATTTTAATTTACTTCGTCATTAAAATTTCTTGTTTTGTGGCTTATTTTTGTTTTATTCATCTATTATTTTCTTCCATTACTTAAAATATAGTCATTCTTGCATGTTTTCTTGTTGTTATGGTTTCAGATGTAAGCAATATTGAAGTTCCTCTGGTTAACCAACCTACCAGTAAGATTGTTCAGGCACCATCAGTTCATGAACAAGAAGATGGGACAATTTTAGCTGTTTGTGCCACTGGTACTTCAAGTAGAGACTCTCTGTTGTCATGGATAAGACTTTTAGAACGTAATGGAAATCCTTCACTCAGTAGAATGCCTGTTTTGTTTACATTAAAATCACCATTAGGAGCAGTGATTCAATTAGAAGATGTAAAGGCTGAATAAAAAGTAAAAACAAAATGTGTGTATTGTGTTTTATTAATTTATTTATTGTATTAATATTTCTAACCGAAAACAATCAATTTTCATTTTTCAGAGATAATTCAAATAATACTGTAAGAAATGCATAGATACTATTTATATGTTCCCCAGAAAACATAACATTTAGAAACAGAAATAGCTTTATTTATTAGTGACTATGACTATTTATTAGTGCCTAATGGTGATGAATGAATCACCACTCCCTTGGTCCTCATTTCATTATCAAGTAGGTTTATATTTTAAAACATTTCAACATTTTTCTTTCACAGGGTAGTAATTTGTCGTTATTCAATTTTCTGTTGTTCTTTAAATATTTTTTGGGATTTTTTTCCCCCTCCATTAGCAACCCAACACCTTCATTCCTGTGAGACATCGGTGCTGCTTCCAGCCTTGTGTTTCAAAGAATATATTTTTGAGTAGTTGCTTTTGATATTATTTATTTGATCAAGTCCTCATCAGTGCAAAAAATTACAATTACAATTCATTGATTAGTGATTTTGGGCGCATCAACTGCTTGTGTCATCAGTCCTGTAAGTGGTGCATATTTTTATCTTCCTCCATTGGAGAGCGAGATCCGAAGCCAAACTACTGATTTTCTACTCAGAAAGCAATGCCAAACATTATTTGTTGATAAAAATGTTGATGCGACTTACACTTTAATGAAGTACTTAACTGTTTAAGTTGGGGCTCAGTTGTCACAGGTAAATCATTAAAAGGAATTACACTAATATTTTTTATTAAATAAAAGGAAAGGAGACCTAAGCAAAAGTTATTATAGATGAAAGACTTTCTCGCAAATATGGGTTTGTTCTATGTTTTAGTTTGGACATAGTTGTCAGTATCCAATTCTTGAGCTTGACAATATTGGGCCCAAGGCAATGGTGGAATGCAGCCCCCCCCCCTTAAAAAAGAATTTTAATGTGAAAATTGTATCAAGAAACAATAAGAGTTATTTTATTTCAACAAATCACAAACATCACAATGTTTAAACTAGAACATTTTTGGGAATATAGTGTAAAAAATAGTTTTAAGTAATAATATTTAGTGATCAAATACACAATTTCCACTGTGAGCCTAAAAGGCTAAAAACATAATAAAACCACATGTTAAGCACACGAAATAACAAATATGAATTTCAGGAGAACCTATTTTAATGTTAGCATCATTTCATTACATACATTTTTCCATTTCATAGATTCATATATATATATATATATATATATATATATATATATATATATATATACACACACACACACAGAGTTGGGCAGTATCGAAAATACTTGTATTTAAAATACGTATTTTCGATACTTTTGTAATTTGTATCGAAAATACATTTTTAAACATGTATTTTGTATTTGTATCGAAAATACTTTCTGATAGTATTTTGTATTTTCAAAATACAAAAATACTTTTTGATTAATCCGTCACAAACATTCATTGGGCAAGTAAATGGAGAGGATCCCGCCACGTGGACGAGTGGAGCCGGACCTCCGATTACCTTTTACCCCCGTCGTCGGTTCAACCGGAGATAACCGGAGGATCACTGTAATCACGGTGTATGTATGATATATTTCTTACACCGTGGTTGTAATCGCGAGCTCCGATTCAATTTCTCGGAGAGCAGGCTCCGCGTGTCAGAACGAGTACTGCCCATGTGTGTGCCTGGTGGCCCTGTGGTTGTATGCAGTGATTAAAAACTTGTGCTTGCGGTGTTTTTAAGAGCTGATATTTCGTTATGGTATATTTAGGTAAAGATCTATTTTTTTCCTGGGTACCTTGTACTAAATGAAGCTTTGTATGTACATTGTAGGTTTATTTGAACTAAAACCGTCAATTTTGTGGCGCCTAAAAGAGCCTATTTAATATTAATGCCTATTTGTGCCTATTCTACATTTAAGAACCTAAAATGAGACTAATTTGCCTAACTTCTTTTGTCTATGGCTCCTTTTACCTTTTTCTTCTTTGGCGGCACTACAGACAAGGATGATATTAATTTTAAGTCATTTTTAACAACCTAAAATTGCATTCGTCCTCTTCTACCTTTTTATCCCCTTGTCTCATTTTGTCACCTGTAAGGGAGCGAGAAATGAATATACCAGACAAGGATCTAGCGTTAAAAGTCTCCATGCCACTACTTTTTGACTTCGTGGAGAAGCTGCCTCCGTTTCTAAGATAAAGCGATTGAATTTCCCCGAAAGCAAAGTGATCTTGACCGATAAGAAACATTCGTTTTCTCTTGAAAACTTGGAGAATATATTAGTAATTTATTGTGAGGCAAAATACGGTTGGAATAATTCTAACTACCAAACGTGTTAAATAGTATTATCGCAAAATGGTCAATACTGATTCTACGTAATATTGATTTATATTATCTTTGAGGAATATAATAAATGGTCAAAAAGTGAATTTTCTTGTATGTTACGAGTTTTATTAGTGCCTATTCTACCATTTAAAAAGCCTAACAGATGCTGAAAGAACCTATTTTAGGCACCTAAAATGCATATTTTTAAACATAAAAATCCGCGGTATTCATTAGGTATCCATATCATTTGTAATGTATGTTCATACTTTAAGTCTGAAAGGCACCTTAGTTAATTGTGTATATACTGCAATATTTGGCCCAAACTATCACCTCCCAAGAACTCATGGTGATATCTTTGTACTCCTTCGCTTCTTAGCATGGAAAAAATGCCTTTCAGACTTAAAATATGAACATACAACACAAATGATAGGGGCCGTCTTAATTACGTAACTCAAATTTCGAGTATTTTCAATACCCTCTCCCCTCCTTGTAACGCACTTCCCTATCTCTACGTATATAAAGCAGCGTAAAGCTGCCTCAGACCCCCTCTCTCAGCCCCCTCCCTCCCCATTTAGCTTTACGGAATTTATGGATGACCCCATACTGATACATGAAATGGGTTGAAAATTTAATTTGAAACATTTTTGTATAAAGAATGTTATATGTTTTTAATAATAAAATTTTAAATGTAATGTGATTTCAAATGTGAATTTTGAACGTGAATGATTGTTTCAAAGAGAAAAAATAGGATAGAAGTTATTATGTGTAAAACTGTTGGTTGTATTTTGTATTTTCAAAAGTATTTTAAAATACTATTTTGTATCTAAAATACTTTTATGAAAGTATTTTGTAATTGGTATCTAAAATACTTTCGGGGAAGTATTTTGCCCAACCCTGATATATATAGATAACTCTCATTATCTGAAATATGCATGTATTGTAATGAATCCTACCTTATAAGCAGAGTCGGGCAAAATACTTGAAAAAAATATTTCAGGTACCAAATACTTTAAAAAGTATAATATAATATGTATAACCAATATACATAGTATATATAATCAAAAGTATTTTAGATACCAAATACAAGATACTTCCGTAAAAGGATTTTAGATGCAAAATAGTATTTTAAAATACGTTTGAAAATACAAAATACAACCAATAGTGATCCAGTTTCAAAATTTATTTCTCAAAACTTGGTTATGGTTTACCATTGTACACTACAATTGGGTAAGTTTCCCTTGAACACTTGTAGTTTTTGAAACAATATCTCTAATGTTTGTTCTTGTAATTGTAATTGATTATTCCATTAAACATTAAATTTCGTTTTGATTGTTTCCTATGAATTGAAGAAATTAGATGTTAAACTTGCTTATTTAACTTCTTGGTGTTATTATCACTATGCTGTTCTTTTTAACTTTCTCACTACAGAGTAAAGAGAAAGTTATGTAATGCTGCGCGAAAAAAATGGCGAATTTGGAGCAGAAAAAGTCTTATTACATGGCCCTGGTAACGAAAAAGTTGATTAATCCAGTTGCTAAATTTAGGGGGGAAATCTCTAACACGTGGTGTAGCCAGAATCGAAGTTTTGTGGGCTCTTCCGAATATCGAATGACGGCAAAACGTTGTCTGTCCATCTGTGAACAACGCTAGCCTAATTTGCCGCCATTTTGAAAAATTGCTTCATAATGTAATTTTGAATGTCCCGGTTGTCATTACGCGCCATCTCCATTGGCAGATCGCTCTTCGGCGCTATTGGCTCAAAAGTAGGGTCAAGGTGGATGCTTCCCCCTCCATGAAAATTTGAGATTTGAATAAGAGCGTTGGGAATAATGTCAAGTGCGTCTCTGATGTAAAATACTCTCTGCTAGCGGCTAGACGATTCAACCGACTTTCTCCAAAAGTGATATTCGCTAATCGATCTGGCTGGTGTCGCGGCCCCTTGAATTTGAAACTGATATTTTAATTTTGAGGGATACTTTACATGAAGTCCCTGGGACACTCAAAAAAATGGCTCCATCGTTTTTTATTAATTTTTTTGATAGTGTGAAGGACGTTTGAGATAATGGTGTAGGTGTCATGTTCGATAAAAATTCTGATTTTTCGAAAAGTTCAAACTTTTTTCGGAGTCTTTTGACAACTATAATATTAAAGAAAGATTTTTTCCTTAATGAAATATGTTCCTTAAAGATAGATTTTGAAATAAGGTCATGTATAATTTTTCGAAAATTTGAGTACTTTTCGAAGAATTTTGCTTTAAAATACGGCGAGAAAGTACGTGTTGTTTTAGCTACACTAGTCCTCCAGTGTGAATTTGATCTTCTGGACAACTCATTTTTATGGTTCTCAAATTCATTCATCACACAAAGAGGAATTCTCTAAAATGTATAAAGAAATTACTAGTTAAAATAGTACCTAGTAAAAATAATGTTTTTGTTTCAAAAAGGTCTGTAACAGGTGTAAGATCACAAAAGGTCACACACTAAGTATCACAAAGGTTGTAAACAATATTTCAAATCAGAAGATCGGTCATATGTTAAAGGATTGAGTTGTCAATACGAGGAAGACTACAGGTGAAGAATACAAAACACACAGTAAAAACTATGTGAAATGCCACAAAAAAGTTATGTAAGAAAATATTTTAACGAATACACCCTTATATTTAATCCATTTTCAGATTTAGAATTTAAAAGTGAATGCAATGCCAGAAATGCAAAAAGGAAGGAACTCCAAAAAAAGCTCGCCAAAACGAAAGGCTAGTGCAGTTGCATTGACGAGCAATGAATACAATGCAACGATCGATGCGTGTGATGAATCGAATCCTCTCGGTTGGTAGATTGATTGTTAGTGATTCCGGGCGCGTCAAATGCCCAGGTCATTAGTCCCGTAAGTGCAGTATATGTTATTTCATCGGGAGGTGAGGTGATCTTCCCCCGCTGGATGGCGAGTCCGGCATCGACCTACCGTCGACTAGCGGGGTTTTCTCCAACGAGGTATCTCCCACCATCGGGGCACCGCCCCAGCCGGGACAAGCTCTAAGCCCCCGACGGGTCTCCCAACATGTGGTAGTATAGTGGATGTTAGTGTAAGTGTGTAGTATGTAAGGAGTGAGGTTGGGGCAAGGAAGAGGAAAGAAAGATCGCGCGCAGTCCGTGGCTCGTGTGTTAGGCAACTGCTCCGGCATTTGCCTGGTGTTGATCGGAGAAACTACGAAAAACTAACGATCAGAGCAGCTGGCCGCTAGTCCTCCAGCGACTAAAATCCGACCTAGCTGCTGTTAGAACCCGAATCTAGGACCTGCCGGTTAGAGGCACTGCAGTGACATCAGTTGATGCCTTGAGCCATCTCTCCCACTTGTATTTTCGAAAACCAATCAATGAGGTAATCAAAAGCTTGCCGATACCATGTGGTTAATTCCAAATTAACAAAATCCTAGTAAATATCTAGTGGCGTCTTTACATATTGTTAATGGAAAAATGAGGTAAGGGGTCATCCATAAATTACGTAACGCTAAAGGGGGAGGGAGGGGGTCAGAGGCAGCGTTACGCTGCGTTACATAGGGGAAGAGAGGGGTATTGAAAATACTCGAAATTTGCGTTACGTAATTTATGGACGGCCCCTTGAGATCTATTGCTAAACTATATTTTCATATTTTTACTCGTGAAATAATCCTCTCAAATATCACTCGTGCTTTATAATGTACAAAAAAAACTAAGTACTCGTGACATTGCCTTTGAAAAATTTGTCAGGTGCTTCGAAAGAGAAGTTATTGGTGAGTGATAAACGTTCTCATTGACATGACAGGAGTGCCAGTGGTTGTAGCATTTGCAGTGACTATTCCACTCGTGAAATTACCACCAGTAGTGTTTAACTATTCATACAAAATGCCCCAATCAGAGCGGTGAATCTCAAAAAACTTATCGCTTTTTCTATCCGATTTTTCTTACCGGTTCTCCCTCCTTGCCAATAATCAACTGTGACTCATGTATCTTAGGAGACGGTATGGTTTCAGGTCGTTAGGTCCACGAACAAAAGGTCTAATACTCAGGTCTAACGAACAGGACGTCTATTGCGAACCAGGTCTAATGCGACATAAGGTCTACGCAACAGAGGATCAAAAGAAGTCTACAATTAGAAGGTTCAATTAATAAGGTCTAATAGACATAAACGCCGAAGGCCTGGCAGAATACAACGATGTAATAGCAAAGTTTCTATTTCCTCATTTTTAAACGCCTGGGAACCAAGAGTCTATGAGTATATTTTAACAATGTCAATTAAAATTTCAAAATGTTCTAATGGTAGCAAGTTACCAAAATTATAAAGATCGTGGTGATATCGACTTACACCTTCGGTCTTTGAGCTACAGGCTGAATATTTTAACACCTGTATCATTTTATGTACATTACGTATTTTCTGAATTAAGGTGTATCATTCCTATTGTGATTTCATTTCAGACTATAATATACTGATGTAATGATATGTGAACTACATTTTGTTACGTATTTCGGTTACAGCAAAATAGATTCGTCATTCGTGACCGATAGATCGACGTTTTTGACCATTACATCAAATATTATTAGACATTTTAAAAAAATATACCAAATGTTCATTAGACGTGTTTTTATAAGGTCCGATTAAATTAAGAAGGTGATTGACAGTTCTGTGTGACGTCAGGACGCCTCTCCCGTTTCCATGGCAGCTGCCAACCAGAGAGACAAAACGTGACGTGTCAGGTCGCTCAGTTGCCACTGCCGAACACGTGGAACGTTTGAGCATCGCACGACTTCCCTGCCGCCGCGCCGCCCGCGTTTCTGCCTGTGCTGCGCGCGCAATGTGTACTGTGTTGTGATGAGTTTCGTTGAGGTTAGGCTTTTGTCGTATTTTTTACACTTATACACGTATTTTTTGAAGTGTTTGTTTTCGTGTCCCGGTAACACGTGCTCAATGGTTTGCGACCTGGCAACGTCGCTCCCCTCCACTCACAAATGTCAATCACCTTCTTAATTTAATCGGACCTTAGAACTTCTGACATTAGACCTAACGACCTCTAACCGGCGGTATATATCGATCGCTATGTCGATGTCCAATAAATCGCCTATGTACTATAACATATTCTCATTAATTCAGGCGCGGCTCGTCATTAAAGGCTGTAAGGCGGAGCCTGTCCTAGAGAAATCGCCGTCTAAAAGAAATTTAAAAATATGTTTACAAATGTATTTATTTATTAATAATGGAATTCTGAGTTGTATTATGTTACAATCATATCAAATTTTTTCTTTGTCGGTTCATTAACGGCCGTCCGTAACGCATTTAAAGCTGTTTACAGGGAAGAGAGAAGCGTTAGGCTCCCACTTTATTCTCCCATAAGGCCTGTATAAAACGAGGAGGCGTGACGTCATGCATTCACTGCAGACGCTTACCAGCGGACGAAGGCTGCGGCGAGACAGCCTTCGGTGGAGCCTAGGGTCTGAAGAACGGCGGGCTCACCAGATAGCATTACTGTGCAGCCCTGCGAGTAGCATTGCGCTTCAGCTAGTTTTCCCAGTATGCGGTAGGAGCGCTATACTTGGGTTTTTGTTTGTTGGCGCATGAGGTCTTGTCTTCTGGGGCCCGGCAAAATCGTTGTGAAACAGAACTTACGAGTACTTGTGATTACTAGTTCTAGTAACTTGTAACCTTTGTGAAACGGGCTCCAGAATGGAATATCTCACGGTATTTTGCGTCGTTCTCAATCGTCTGTATCAAACTTATTATTAATAGAAATACAATGCAGGCAATGAAATGCAATGCAATAGCAGCCTTCCCCATTTATAAAACCACGAGCCGCGACTGCATTAATTTAAACATATTTTCAATATTTGGCGCAGTTTGGAACTCTGATGAATATAATTTTATTCTCCTCGCTGCGCGAGTCGGGGATTTATCAATAATTTCCGAAGCACTCGTTTGGTATTACCTATGATAAATAGAGAATCCATATGTCCATTTTCACAGACAGAATAAATAAAATAATTGAAAAAAACAAATATTTAATTTTTTCGAACGTTCCATTGGTTCAAACCTTCCATATTTTAATTACCTCTCTTTTCGTCAGTTGCATTAAGCATTATAAACGAAATGACGAAGAATTTACTTCAATCTAAGGTGTTTCATATTCCCAATTACCTCATACCGTATTCCTTTACATATAATAGCTTCAAAAATTTTCCGGACGCGGAAAATTAATAACGCGGAAACAAGATACTATAATGCAATTTACCCAACATTTCCTTCAAAATAGTTTCCTTCTGCAGTGACGTGCTTCTGCCAGCGCGTGTAAAGTGATTAAATGATCACAGGTCTTGTCATTACCAACAATGTTATTTATTTCAAGAGCAGCTTTCGATGGCATCATCAGTTTTCTAGTACAAGAAAATAGCAAACAATTAATTAAAGAATTAAAACAAGAGATAACAATAAAACAAGATATTAACGTTAGGAATGGCAGATTACTAATAATTTAAAAACAGAACTAATATTTTGTGAAATGAAACAAAGGGAAAGCATTTTTTTTATATATTACAGTAATTTGAATCGACGCAAGAAAGTGGATGAAATTGAATAGAACTTGTGAAAAACATTTTTGTAACAGAAACATGAAATGTAAGTTGAGCCGTTCCTTACCTGCTGTCTGGAAGCCACGAAACGACTACGCGGGTTTGGGTGGGCCAAGCGTCATAAGTACCGGACTGTGGGTTGGTGGAGGAGGAGGAGGAGGGTTAATGGCCTGGGTGCGGTGTCCTGTCTATTGCGCCGCCCCGGAGGAGTGCGGTGTGAGGGTGGTGTCTAATAATAATTTCAGTAGAGGGGAGGGGTTATGGTTTATATTTTCATTCAGAAGGTTGTCATTTAAATGGATATGGAGGCGTGTAAAGTGACTGGAAGCATTCTTGGAAGCCATTTTGCAATGCTAGTTGTGGTACTCTCGTCCCATTTGCTGTAACTTCATCAGCGTTCACGAATCTTTGCCTCTTTAAAAGAATTTTCAGCCGTGGAAAGAGAAAAAAAGTCTGGTAGTGACAGATTCCAACTTCTACCAATATCTCAACAATCTTTCTTCAGTCCCTCCTCACAAAAATGCATACTTGCTCAAGGTTTGCTTAATTTGTCGCAGTTGTTGATCGGCCTCTCCGCAAGTAGCCTTTCACGCAATCGCGACCTTCACTGAAACGTTTCTTCCAAAGATAGTGTCTGTTTCTTTTGTTTTGTTTTTTTCATTGCTGAAACTCCATAAGCTTCTTCGAGTATTCTTAATGTCTCTGGCAGAGATTTGTGCAATAAAACACAAAACTTTATGTGTTGAGAGTGTTGCTCTGTAGATGACATTATCAAACACGACGAACAAATTTGCACAAACAACAAAAACTGGTTGCCATACAAATACAACAATCGCTACAAACATGGAAATTCTACTGAAGGGACGTCAAGAATTTTACCAACATCTAATAAAAAACTAGTGGTGCTACAGAATGGAACAAACGTTCCCGTATTAGATCTGGGATCTAGGGTAGCTATGTGGAATTGCCACATACTCAGCTGCCATCTATCGCCCCTCAAAGTACATTTTTTTTACATTTTATTAATTTTTATGTTTCCTAATGGTAGACCATAAATATTAATTTTAGAATATTAAAGAACACAAAAACATCGTCCTAAATGGTAATTTTCTTTTAAAAATTGGTAGCTGTTTTTAAGAAAATGGCGTTTAAGCGCCATTAAAAATGCGAAATTTGAAGCTCTTTTTCACAAAAAATTTTTGAGGTTTCAAAAAACTTCATTTGAAGTCATTTGAAGCTCAGTGATTCATACTCACAAATATAATAATTTTTACAAATTTCTGGTAACGTGCATATTAAAGATGTGAGAAATTTTTTAAAAAAAAATTACATTTGTGTAATTTTTGAAAAAACCAAAAAATGCCTCGCAATAAACTTTACGTAATACTAAAGAATGCAATTAGTTATATCCGTTCCATAAGTTTGAAGAAAAAATTGGGAGTAATTTATGCGAAAATGGCGTTTGAGTGTTTCTGAAAATGCGGAATTTTGAGTTAGGTTTCACAGAAACGGTTGAATGTTCGAGAACCTTTACTTGACATTATTTAAAGCACATGTACTCATTAATATAATAATGTGAAAAAATCGCCAATAATGTAAATATGAACGATGTGAGACACAAGTAAAAAAACTACATTATTGTAAATTTTGAAAAAAACAACAACAAAAGAATAGAGCATTATGACGTTTGTGTCATCTAATAAATATATAGAGTATATTTAGCACTATCAAAAAATGTACTTCGGGCGGCGATAGGTGGCAACTGGCAAGAGTATGTGCACTACTGTAGCACCACTAGTTCGTTGATCGTTATCACGGCCCGGCGACGAATTTTTTTCTGCCGATTTCCCCCCCCTTTTTTTTCCTTTTTTCTTTTTTTTCCCTCCCTTCCAGCATTACAAAACTTTCCCACCGGGAGAGATGGCACAGTGCATCAACTGATGTCACTGCAGTCCCTCTGACCGGGAGGTCCTAGGTTCGAGTCCCTACGGCGGCAGGATTTTCGACACTAGCTTGTCAGCTAGGTCGAATTCAGTCGCTGTCTGGAGGAGAATTCTAGCAGCCGGCTGCTCTCATTGGTAGTTTTCCGTGGTTTCTCCGATCAATACCAGGCGAATGCCTGAGCAGTACCCTAACAAACGGGCCACGGACCGCGCGCGATCTTTCCTTCCTCTTCCTTGTCCTATCCTCTCGTCTTACACTAACATACACTACACTACCACACATGCCGGGAGACCGGTCGGGAGCTTATAGCTTGTCCCGGCTGAGGCGGTGCCCCGCTGGTGGGAGACACCTGGTTGAGGAGAAAACCCCGCTAGTCGACGGTAGGTCGGCGCCAGATCTCGCCATCCAGCGGGGAAAAACATCATCGCCACCTCTCCGAGAAAATCACGCACTACACTTACGGGACTAACGACCTGAGTAGTTGAGGCGCCCGGAAACCCGAATCAATCAATCATAACTTTCCCATACTCCGTATATAGTACGTATATGGGAAATTAAAAATTGTTTATCAAACACATATTAAATGAATAATTAAATATTTGAGGTAGTAGTATAATAAGGTAGTAGTATTACAAGGCAATAAATGAACCCAAAATATTAGTTGTATATTTTTTTGTATTACGGAGGCGGAATGGCGGAGGTATTACGGTAACTAGATGAATCGCAATTAGTTGTGTTGCGACGCTTCCTTTTCACTTTTCTCGTTGCGTTTATTAATTATTTACAACTCCAGTGTAGCTTATCATTGTATTCTTTTAATATCGGCATCATTAATATTCACAATTGAAAGCAATGTCACAAATAGATCATTGAGGATTCGGCGCATGAAAATGCCTAGCAACCTTCAGCGTTGTAGGTAAAATAGCTCGGCGCTTCTGGAGGTGACGTCACGACAGAGCGCTGAGGCCTTAGTGGCGAGCGTGTTACCGCGACACCCATCAAACAGTTCAGTTTGGTCCAGTGAGCTGTGGACAATCGTGCAGTGGACAGTGAGAGTGACGTCTACATAAATGTAGCAGAAATTAATCGAGTGAAGAAAACTCAGAGTCTAAAACTAAATAACTGTATAAATAAATATAGAAGATTGTCAGTGTATATAAATCAATATTGTGGGCTGATGTATCAACGTATTTTAATAGTGTATAGACGAAGTGTATTTACGAAAATAAATAGTTTCGTTAAAATAAACATTTGTTATTTTATTCACCATTAAGAACTGTTGTAATGTGAACAGATAAGAAATCCAAATTTTCAGTAATGAAAGAGCAATGCCGCTAAATAAAGGCATTATAGTATGTAAATGCGTTACTGAATGTCTAACAAATTTTAATGGGAGCAATCCTGAATTTATTACACATTTCTTCCACAATGAAATTATAGATCCTGATTATTTTGAGTCGTGTCTCCTCAACTTTTTTAACGAAATTCATGATTATAAATTATTTAATTGGCCCAAGTTAGTGCATTCAACTATTGTTTTGACGATCTGAAGGCGATTGAAGGGGAGATACAATTTAAATATGCAAAAAATATTATCGTGTGAATGCTTTACTGTAATTCAAAATGAAGATGTTTAAGTAAAGTAATATCGGTGACTATTTCACTGGTGAAATTAGCATTGACATCAATAGCATTGACCTGTACCTCTGGTGTGCACCAATCAAGACGGCGTACCTCCCAAATATGATCGCTCCGAGGAAGAGATGGTGAGACCGGAACAGGCCTCAGGCCTCATCCTGGCTGGACAGAAGAAGAAGAATTCAGAAACTCAAAATCATCCGCATGTGTGTCACTCCGGCCTGATGGAGTGACATACATGGTTCCATTACCCCCTCCCCCGTATCAGAGCAGATGGGCAAAGTGCCGAGATAAAGATTCTTTTGATCATTTGCAAATTATGTAAATTCTAGTGTATTTACTTTTTTACGCTCAACAACAAAAGCTGCATTGTTCAGGCGTAGCCAGAGGCGATCTAATTCATGGGCGAACCTGGCGACCGCCGAAGACCTCGCTCTCTAATGGGGCATCAAAATATTTAATACAACAAACACGTTCTTCAAAAAGAATATTTTTTTTACTTTCTCGCCAACTTCGTAATTAGTAAAGAGAAATTATTGTAATGCTCTGGTGGAAATTTGCGATTTTTCCAAAGAAAGACCTCGTATATTAAATTGTGGGGCCCTGGTAACGAAAAAGTGTATAAATCTTGTTCCTATATGTAGTAAATTGCTTCCTCAAGCATGATAAGTCACGAATCCAAATTTTTTGGTTTGCATGTATGGGTGGGTATTGTGGGCCCTAGACACCGAAAAATCGATTGATGGCAAATCGTCTGTCCTTCCCTCTGTGGTCAACGCTAGAACCTAAACCGTTCAAACGGTTTTCTTCAAAGTAGGTGTTTCCTGATCGATCTGAAGGAACTCGAGGCACCGCGAGTTTGAAACGGATAATTCGATTTTTCTGGTACTTTACATGAAGCGTCAACATTATCGAAATTTTCTCAAAAATGGTTCTAATTTTTTTATGAAACTTTGTCCTCGGATGGCGAACGCTTAAAAGAACGACGCAATTCTCATTTACGTTAAATTCCTTGATTTTTCGGAAATTGCAAGAGATCAAACTTTTTTGGGTGACTTACTACAACTACGGTATTGGAGATAGATTTTTCTTAAAATCTTGTTCAAGGGCAGATCTTGAAATACGTTCAAGTACAATTTTCTAAAAATTGAATGTAGTTTTCACGTAACATTGTGTGTAATGTACGCATTTCTTAAACAAGTATCAAGGGGGGGGCATGGGGTCATGCCCCTCCCCCAATAGGCCTAGAGGTTTCGTTTGCCTTCCTTTATTTGACAAAATTGATTTAAATATTTATTTATGTTCGAATTACGTAATTAATTAAACAGTAATATTGCATAGTATCATGTCTGCAGTACATAAATAAAATACAATATAATTACAAATACGTGTATTATTTAACAAAATACTACGACCCCCCTCAATGATCGGCTGGATCCGACCCTGATGATGTCCTATACATTTTTACAATAATTAGATATATTTTTCATCAATGTTATTTTTATTTCAACTATTAGATTACGAAGAAAATATTCAAAACTGATCTAGATTGGATTCTAGATTAAATTGGATTCTAGATGTCGACATGTTTTTGCAACTTTTAGTGCTAATCAATTTTCGTGATGCTAAAATATACTGCTTGAGCGCCTGAAAGCACTGCAGGCATATAAAACAGCATAAGCTTTGTTTTATAAGCGTATTTAGATGTAGATTCGAACCGACACAAGTCATATGTACACCCTGTCCAGGAGTGCACACTATCTTAGCGATAACGGGTAAATCGACATCTGACATTCAGGAATGAAAAAACTTGCTTATATGTGTCGTTTAGGATGTCTATATCTATGGAAGAAATAAAATTCGCAAGTTAAAGTACAAAGTATCACATATTAATGAAAAAGGTCTGATATCCCCAACAGGGGATCACGGCAGTTAATGGGTTAACGGTGTGAGAGATCTTTAAAACTAGTGGTGCTACAGAATGGCACAGACTTTTCCGTAATAGTTTTCTATTTCCTTTGGTCTCGGCTAGCTATTCGAACTTGCCACATACTCATGCCAGCTGCCGTCTATCGCCGCCCAAATTACTTTTAAAAACATTTTTCTATTTTTTCGGTCTCTCAATAGTAGAACGGAAATGTTACTTTAAGAATATTAAGGAACAGTGAAACCACGTCCTAAAAATAAATTTTCTTTGAAATATTTGGAGCAGTTTTGTGAATTAAAAATTTTAAGCTATTTTTCACAGGAATCATTATTGTTTTTGAAAAACTGTATTTGAAGTCATTTGAAGAAATTTCACTCACAAATACAATAATGTATGCAAATTGCTAGAAATGTCCTATTTACGGCGTGAGAAATATTTTAAAAAATTACATTTTTGTATTTTTATTTTCCCGTATACGTATGTATATACGGAGTAATGTACGTATAATGAGTTTAGATAAGTTGGACAAATATTTCGTCGATAGATTTTCTAAAACTCGCGAAGTTGCACATTAATTCTTCTTCGATTAGTAAGTATAGAACTCTACCCCCACGTCTAGGCCTACCTATGCAAGGTGATGAACAACCATGGAGATCTTCCCTGCCCCAAAACTGTATTAAAGAAAAAACATTTTTAACACAAGTTAATGAATATTAAACATCGTCCAAGTGTCTTGAAAAGTAGTGGATGGAGATGGAAACTTAAATATGATGGACTGAAGCCATTACTATTCAATTCAAACTCTCCCGAAGAACTCTTCCCTTTCTATCTTTCGTGGATTTTCTCCGGATAAGCCATTGACATATTATGACTTGTCTTACACTTGCCATAATAAGGGGCCGAATTAATACTTGAAAGGGCATGATCAAACTATGGGACCCCTTCACAATTTCGAAATATTGAACTTTTGTAATAAAAAGGAATATTAATGTATATTGCGACCGGCTGCACTCTCTATCTATCTAATTATTATCTAATATCCCCTCCTTTTCTTATCTTTTATCTATTAAATTAATTCATTAATAATTACTTTATCATTGGATGCGGCCGTTTGCAAAAAAAATTATATGTCGTAGGTCCAGCGCAAGTTTCCAATACTGGATGAAGACCTGCTTTCCTTTTTGTAACACTAATACACCGGTATCTGCTATACTACAAATAACAAATCCAAATTAAATGCAAAAACAAAATCACAAACACGTGTTTGTTACTCTTTATTCGGCTTCCTGGCGTTGTATATTCGGCTAACATGAACATCAACACTGCTACACCATAACATAAAAAAATTCAAAACAACAGAAAATACAAAAAAATCAACGTTCACACAATATTTACAAATCATTCACACCACGAGGCATGCGCATTCTCCCTGTATGGCCTTTTTCTTTGTAAATAAAAATTTAAATGAAAAACAACCGATGACATGCTTGGACTTCAACAAAATATGATGATTCTCGTCGTATTTATCAAAGTACATGAGTCGTTACTTCCCTTTCGTAGCGATGTAATTGCGCCCAACTTCCTTGACATCCACGACGGCCACACCAAATTCCAGTTACCATTCACCATATCATCAACACAACTCACAAATAAATCGACTGTCACTATAAAAAAACTCGTAACATTCTTTTCTTCACGTCCGAAAATCATTTCTCGCATAGCAAGACATGAGGTTCTCTCACCTCTGAGACTAGAATTCATCTACCGAAAAGAATTGTTGCAATTCATTAGCAAAACTTTTCTTCAACAAAACACGCTCTCTCAGTCTTTTGTCCTTCTTTAATGACATCAAATTATTCTGATTTACGCCTCCCCGGCGTCCCCTTGCTTATATTACGGTATCTACCAAAAATTCCCTAAATTCCCGTTTTCGATATTTATTAGTCCGAAACACCCCAATTTCCCGTTCCTCAGTTCAAATTTCGTACTTTTCTGTGCTTACTCACACTAGCAATTCTCTTGTCTTTTGACAACAGTCACTCTGTCTTTTGACAACAGTCACTCTGTTAAATAGAAAAACTTGCCGCCTTATACACTATATGTGCTGGCGTAGAAAGTTATTCTTAAATTTCCCTTAAGCTAATTATTGTTTTGAACTAATGTTTATTCACCGCGGCATTTCGAACACAATAAATGTCCACACGCCATTCTGACGTCATTTGTTGAATCGGCTTCCTCTGTGACGGTACTTTTATTGTAAAAAAATACAAATCATTACAATATATATATATATATATATATATATATATATATATATATATATACTAGCGTACCCGTGCGAGGACTCTCGCATGTTAAAGCCCATCCTTTCCCTATTCCTTTGTCTATCCTTAGGACTGTTGTTAATGAAACGTGTTTATTTGTTTAAAAATGTATAAATGTAACTTATAATGAACTTACAGAATATCAAACAAAAATAATAATACAATTTATGTTGGAAACAAATTTTTGAAAAGGTTTATTCAGCATTTTAGAGAGATGTTATTGGAAAAATTCATACTTCTTTAAAAACAACATTTCAAGAAATTATTTAATCTTCCTCGAGAGTTTGCTTTTCGCTTTCTTTGATTGTCACAAAAATATTAGAAAAGGTTTTTACTCTTGGGAAGGCCAAGTAAAGTAGTGCGAAAATACCAGGTCGGGCTAGTACAACCTTACTCTTTGCAATATTATTTAACTTTCCTTGATTTGTTATATGAAACAGAGGGGGTTTTGGAGAGGTAGGGTGGCAGCTTGCTGGGGTGCGAAAATTGCAAAATTATTTCTACACTAAAAAGTATTGGATTATTATGTGCGTTCTAATGTACCTCAAGAAAGGCAATTCCAAGCCAAAATATAAACAAAGAAATATTTCCACCTTTGAGTACTAAATACCATTTGTTACCATTAGAAACAATTTAGTAGGCTTAGACTTCACTTCGGTACATGGAAATGTTCAAACTATGTTTGCGTATTGAATATCTTAACGAAACTACACCTTGAGTTTAATATCAAACGATTTATTATTTACAACATGAGTTTGCAGCTGGGCGTTGATGTTTATGCAGATACCGCCAACACTTAAATCATTGCGACGTTGGCAGTGTCGAGTTCGATCGTTGGCAGTGTCGAGTTCGATCGTTGGCAGTGTCGAGTGGGATTTTATTTCTTGGCGTGTGGGGGCTTGTCTTCACGATGGAATATCACACGGCATTTCGTGTCTTTCTCCGTCGTGCCGTTAAAAGTCGCATGATCGCCAGCACAACTCGATACAGTCACGATGAGGCGACTCCTAGCGGCACGACCGAGAACGACGCGAAATACCGTGAGATATTCCATCGTGCAGACAGGCCCCCACACGCCAAGAAATACAAACCCAAGTATGCGTTATTCTTTCTATAATTTTTAATTTGTTTTTTTAATTAATTCACGTAGTATTGGAGGCTAGTGCGATTTGATTTTTGTTTTTTTAAATATATAAAGATAATTTAGCTAATTTAAAAATGTTGTTCTTTGTGTTGTGCCATTGCACAAGTTTTCCCCTATTACCTCCGCGTACCTGTGCGAGAACTTTCGCATGTTAAACCCTACACTCATCTCTTCTATTTCCATTCTAAGAGGGAAATTTGTTAACGAAACGAATTTATTTGTTTAAAAATGTATAAAGGTAACTCGCAATGAACTAACACAATATCAAATAAAAATAAAAAACATTGCAATTGACGTTTAAAAGAAATTTTCAACTAAGATTTATTCAGTATTATGGAGAGTTTTCTTGAAACAATTTGCAACACTTCCTTAAAGACAACATTTGAAGTAATTATTCAATATTTTTTGACAGTTAGCTTTTAGCTTTTCGTGATAGCCACAATAAATATTAGCTTTAAACTTTTGAGAAACTACGTGTCTGAACCCGTTGACTCGAAAATTTCAATGAATCATTGCTGATATCGAAAATACTGGTAAAGGTAAAACACAACACAGTCTTCACTCTTCACTGCACACCCACATCCCCCCACAATTAGGTACACAGCACTTACAGACCAAGGAAAAACATTAATTGAATGGTTTCACCACACGCATAAGACATATCTTCAAAAGTATCAAGCAATTATAATAATACTACTGGTTGTTGCTGGAGAACAAATCTTCAATTAATTATCATGCCAATAAACCTCGTCAGACTGCACAAACCACGGTGTATACAAAAAGCGTAAATATAAGATTGAGGAATCTAAGGTTTCTAAGCATGTCGTCACAAAAATGGCTACCAGCAGCAATGGCTGAAATATTGAGGAATCCTTGATAGTATTGAAGCGCGGAACCAAACATTTAATTGAATGTCGAGAAATGTCTCATCTTGTAGATTATGGTGTGAAAAACGTTTTCTTGTAATTTTTAAGGCCCTAGAACGCTTTGTTTAGGAGTTATTTGACGAAAACTTTGGCAAGTGTTGCGGATTGCATTTGACTTTAAATATTTAGATGCGTTTTTTAAAAGCTAATCCTTCATATTTTTAAAGTCAAAGTGCAATTCGTCACGTCTCCGTGAAATTGTCTTTCTTTAGAGACCTCATTTCGCAAAGGGAAGGTATACTACTGAAATAATACAGGAGACGATATATATATATATATATATATATATATATATATATATATAATTTTATCAATCTGTTGTAACTCCACTACATGGCGCTATAGAACAAAACTAAATATTTACGTCAAATACAACCCGCAACACATTCGGTAGGAGTTTTGAATCTGTATCGTTAAATAACTCCTAAACGATGCGTTCTATGGCCTTGAAATCTAAAATTTTGATTCAAAGAAACGTTTCGCACATCGTTATCTACAGGATGAAACCTTCTTGAACATTCTATTACATTTTTGCTGGTCCGGCGCTTCCCGATATTACCTCAACTGCTCAGAGATGTGCAGAATCTTCAATTAAATGTGAATGCGAAGGACAGAAAGCGACAGAGACAGACAGGGACAGGGTGAGGGAGTGAGAGACAGTGAGAGGGTGATGGGAGGGGAAAGAAGGAAATGAAGGGCAGAACAATGTGCCGGGTTTTCCTAATATGATCTACAGCATTTATTTATTTGTCAAAAAGACAGTAAAAACTGTATATGACGTGTGGGGAAAGAAATTAAACTTTGAACGCGCCTGGAAACATCAATCAAACAAACAATCCAATTAGAGATTAAAATATTTTTACATTTTATTAATAAAAAAATTAGATTCAAAAAAATATTGGGGACAAGTGCTAGGTCTACATATGCATTACTCCACCCTCATCTCTGTACACGTATGAAATATTGTGAACCCAACACAAAAAGTAACGCTGTGCAGGTAATCTTTCGTACATTAATGTTTGGACGTCGTTCTCCCTCTTCTTGCAGATTAGCATAATATGATGACTTCATCGACGAGTCTAGCTCAAGGTGAGGTGCCTGGAGATTATTCTTCGACTCATGCACTTTCCAGCTCGAAGGTCGAGTAATTTGGCTCCCGAGGTCGTTATTACTGTACCTTCCTGGTGAAAATTAAACCACTTACTTTATTTTCATTATTCGGCTTAGAAAAAAACATCTTCACCAATGTCATTTCAATTTTGTAATACAAATTTATATTCTGAACGGAGCTGGCATTTTTCGGACGAACGCCGGAGATAGCGCTCTAAAGAGAAGAGAGAGAGTTCAGTTCTCTGAAAACATGTTAGATGTTTTTTTAATTTGATAAGAAATCATCTATGGAATCTCTCTTGTTAACACAAGGAATACCGTAATATTCTTGTAGAAAAAGTGCAGCTGTGGAAGCCCGAAGACTTCGAGAGCCCCAGCCGTGGTCGCCCCGGTACAGTGAGGTGGCAAAAGACTTGAATAAGGCGCTGGTCAGCAAACAAGTAGGTGTTGGCAAGGCACTCAAGCGTTCATGATGAATACCTCAATAACATTTATTCGTGACATAAAACTATCGTTAGAATGAAATTTGGTTGAAATAGTGCTTTCTACACTTAATATAACATTTTATAATATGAATATATCAATTTTGAAGATTTCACTTCATAAAATCTTACATTTACGTCATCACAAGTGTTTGTTGTGAAGTTGTAACTGGAAAACATTTTTGGAGCTAATTGAGAAATGTCAAAAAAGCTAAACTACGAATGTCATAAAAATCGTGCAACATTTCCTGAAATTTCCTTAACTCACTTTACAAATCGACGTTTCTTTAAACCCTTTGAGCACTAAAGAATTGTGTTAGCCCAAAATACTATCTACCCGCTAGTTAGGGAGCATCTGCATCCTTCCCCATCGTGACTTGAAGGATGGTGAAATCATACTACGGGACATCATACTACCATTTCAATCTGACGCTCTTATAATACTCTGTGTTCTGACAAACACGAAGAATCTTTGTTTCTCGAATCTCTCCCACTCTGAAAAAATTCACGGTACGCCAGTGTTAAGTTAGGACAAGTTGAGGAAAAAGCTCTTCGTGTGGTAAGCATTTGTTTTAGCACCTATATTTAATCAAAACAAATAATTGTTTTCTAAAACAACTATTACGACCCGAAAATATATTTTGCAACATTTCTTCTCTCTAAACAATTCGAAAGAAAAAAAAAAGATTATTTTTCATTTCCGAATCCCATAATTCGTCTCTGGCTCTGCATCCTCAGAGAGGAAGAGATGACCTGGGGGGAAAATAGGAAAGTTAAATGTCGTCTAGCATTTTTGTAATCATTCGAAATAAATTACTTCGTAGAACCTACATAACCATCTCAGTGAGAAGAAATTTCGCATTGCCTTATCCAAATTAGGAGTTTTTTTGAACTTTGAAAATTAAGCGAAATCAAAATTAGTCTTACGTTCATCTTTATCGACCACGACTGAAGGATGTCTGTGATAAAAGAGAATAATGAATAGTATTCGTTTTTGAACGAGGAATTAAATTGTACGTGTGTCATACCTGCTGTGATACATGAAAAATAATGCAAACCAGAAAACTTACTCAAAGTGTCTGTTTCTGACAATTTATATTGTGGATTATAACTGGCCTTTTTGACAATAACTCAATCTTGCTGATTCATAAGTTAATTATTATTTTGTAAAAATGTGTATGAATCTGCGATAAATACTATTCTTTCTCAAGAGCGATAAGAACTACTTGTTTTGTTTTTTTTTAAACTTTTGGGTTATCAGATGGACAACTGCTAATGGTGGTAATGAGTCAAAATCGTCTGCGATGCTCAGTGCTCGGTTATAATTCGTGTTCCGAATAGATGGCTAATAACTGTTGTAGCGAAATTTTTGTTAGAAAAGAGTGCAATAATTCTAGGAGAAAACGTAACTATACACGCATATATTATTGCAAATGAGCAAATATTGATTCCTCGAATTAACGGATGTGTATTGGAATCGTCGAAACTACTTCCGCCACCTTCCATTGGTGGGGAGTACTAGAGGAAGAAGAAGAGACCTACCACAAGAGAGCGTAGTAGAGCGCATACTGATTGACAATTTTGTATGAAGTTTTGATTATTGTGTGAGGCTTAGGTAGATTTTTCCGGTTTCTGTTTGTACGGATCAGTGGAGTAATATGTTGAGTACCTTGAAAATATTATCATACGTCAGGTTCGTATGTGAGAGGAAAAATTAGTCGTATATTCATACAAGAAGAAATTCCACCTTATTAACCTATGAATGTGACAGACGATGTAGATAGATGAAAGATTTGTTAAATGTGTTTATTTAGCCGTAATGCTGCATAATGTTGAATGTGTCAGAGTGTGTTTGAGGGCAGAATGGCTGGCACGAAGAATACAGCTCATGTGGTACAGCTGAAACCAGTGGAAGTGCCTAAAAGCTTGCAGGATGGCGAGAAATTCATCAAATGGGATGAGGTGACATTTAATTTTCTTTGAATAGTTCTGGACTAGCGCCTTAGAATGCTGCATGCTCCTTTATGAGCCTTCTAAAGTACTTGAAAGAACCATTTTAACAGACAATAAAATGATCATTTTCCCTAGAGCAGATTTTAAAAGTTTCATCTTTAAAGAATTTTTTGAAGTTCCATTAGAAATGATAGGAAGCTTATCAGTGTTTGAACAAGTGAGCATTTATCTAGGGTTTGCTGCTTCTGCTCTTCACCCTGTGGAGAAAGCTTTTCTTGAATGTCGCTTGAAACTCATGTTTACATGTGTTCTGCTTCGTTTGCTAAACAAGATATGATTAATAGACTGTTTGAATTGTAAATTTCTTGTGCGGACTCAGCAATGTTTAATGTTTGCTCATGAAAGATATGTTATCTTCAAAATGTAGCCAATATTTATTTAACTATTATTGTTTATGTACCAGGATTCTGGAGTTGGCACGCCTGTCACCCTGCGAGTGGACAAAGATGGATTCTATCTCTATTGGATGGATCAAAACAAGGTAGTGCAATTAGGTTCATGAAAAAATTTTCCAGTGTAGTTTTCTCGTGATTTATTTTGATTATTAATTTTATTTTACGATTAAAAATTTAATGTATAAAAGTTTAAACAATTTCTTACTAGCATGTATTTTTATGTGATTTATTTTGGGGTAAATCGACATGTATTAAAAACTCATTAATTTTTAATTAACATTAACCATATTTCTGAGTGAAGAACAAATTGAATTCCAAGCATCATAACTTCCATTGTGAATTCTGTTCTGCTTATGTTTAACTGTTGTTAAACTGCAATGAATCTGGCAATAAATAATTTAAGACTTTTTAATCAATTTTATACCTGGTGTTTTATTTATTTTTGTTCTTAACCTACCTAAAATTACCTACCTTACAATGGTGGCTTTTTTGTGAAGTTCATACTCTGTGTAATTTAATTAATTATAAACTGGTAAATGTAAAAGAGAGATGTTTTACTAACCAAAGGAAGAAATAAAATTAAAGTTAAATAGTCTGTAGTAAGATACCAATGTGTTTCCATAGAAACCACCACTAGACCACAAGAGGCGTGGAATCATCTATTTAAGTACTTGATTGGATATTGTGTACAACATAATACTTCTTTTCTTTGAACAAAATAATTTGGTCCAGGAACCCTTTTGCCAGTTGCTTTTTGTCAGTTTTTTATTTCTCTTTTCGCCGACTTTTTGTTCTCTTCTTTGGTCTTCTCCTGTTTATTTTTGATCAAGTTCTAGTTTCAAGTGTCCCTTACACTCGATGCTTGGCAAATAACTTTTGAGAGAAATTTTCTCCTGTAATCCCTAGACCTACATAGTTAAAGATATTACTTTCTTAATCTGTTAACCAGGGAATTTCCCAATCTAAAAGTCATTTAAGAACAGGGAATTAATCGCAAATACAAAGAAAATTCTTATGACAATTGATTTTGTCATGCCTGATTGAGGGGTTAAAAAATATAGGCCAACAGATGACACGAAGAAACTTTTAAAAAATGTTCAGCCTATGTGCATAAAAATGTATCTCTAGCAGCATTTAAAGTTTTTGCCAATTGTTATATGAATTCCAAAAATTTATGTACAAAATGTTGATTCACCCATGACTTATTTTATTTTATTTTCTCAATTTGTCAAAAACTAAAAATATATCAGTTTACAATAGCAATATATTTTATTTATACACTTTTTTACTTTCTAATATTAATGTTGCTTTATAGAATTTTAAGAAAGATTTTTTTGTCAGGAATGACCATTTTATTCTAAAGCATTGCACAAAATCTTCTGAGGATGTTGCCTTCAAAATTTTCTTCAAATCGTATAGTATAAATAATAGAGTGCATTCAAAATTATAGATATTTTTTAAGTTTCGAATGGGGTAACAACTTGCTTGATCAAGATGCAGTTGTGGCACAGATATCTAAAAGAGGATATCGCTTAGTGGAAATGCATTGGAATGCACAATGGTCTCACAGAGAAATGTTTCAAAATAAACATACAAAAATTGAAAGCACATATTCTTTATGGTATCATTTCAATAACTTATATTTGAGGCTTTGGTGGCTTAACACGTTGGAGTTTACACTCAAGTTAGTAGGTTCAAACCCGAGCGAAGCCTAAGGATTTCTAAGGGTGAAAAAATTCTTTCTACACCTTCTTTTGGTAGGGAAGTAAAGCCAGCTGTCCCTTGTTGTAGGTTTATTGCATGTAAAAGGTTCTCAAGCGTAAAAGAAGTCTTTGAGCTAAATTCTAATCTCCTATTTTGTGGCCCAGATTATATCTTCTGTTGTTACTAGAGGGTGAAAGAAGTGTAGCGAAATTGCAAAGTCAGGGATAAGCAGTAGGCCTGATCGCTTGAACCTCCCCATGTAAAATAAGGCATCATTGATTTGAATAGTTGAGAATGTAAAAAAAAACATTTGTTGGATGTAATAAGTAATTTATTAATTTACGTAAGTAATTTATAAATCTGTTTTTTGAAATATTTTCTTGTGATAAACACAGAAGGATACATTAGGAATTTATTTCAAGTGTTTCACTAGAGTGCAAGGAAATATTAAATTTTGGGAAAAGTGGAACAGTAAACAATTTAATTCATGCATCTAAAACTTCACTTTTGAGTGAAGTTTTAGACATTCAAATGATGTTACCTCAAAATTTGTTGTAATTAAATTTCCATTTATTTTGTTGTCATAGTTTAGAAAGTTAAATACATGTTTGCAGTCCTCATTTTTAGTTATTGTTCCAAGTAGTAATACATATTTCCATTGTTTATTCTTATCAAAGTATTCATTATTGCAAAAACCCTTTTTAACCTTTAATGTCCTTTTGACATTTCATAGCTGAGTCATTACCTTACTGGAGGTTGTTAGGGATTTACATGTAATTTGCTGTGTTTTGATCTCCTGTAATTACTTGAAAATTATACCACCTCTCAAAGAAAATTAAAAGACTTCAATAAGTTATCAGTAATTAATAATGTCTTTTTCATAATATTTCAATATTTATACAAAAGAGGCTGTTATTGTCCTTTATTAAGCTGCAAAATTATAGGCACAAAAATGTAGAAATAGGCATTGAAAAAGGCACTATAAAATTTTCTTATCTGTATTTATGTACGTGTGTAGAAAGTTTATGAAGGAAATAATATAGTTAACTTCGTGGAATGTTTGCTTTCATCATTATTCTGATAAATCCTTGTAGAAATCCTTTCTATCATTGTAGGGCATTTTGGACAAGAATGGCTGAATTGCAGTAGCAACTTTTTGATGTTTTATTAAATGCAAGCTGGTATTGTAATGCTGCACACTGATTCTGATGGTCGTATCCTCATATTTAATTTAAACATAATTGAAAATGTTGTTTGATTTGTTTTAATTACCATGCATAATGCAAATGTGTAACCAGTGGTGTAACATCACATACTTTCTCGCATATATCTAAAAAATATTTCCAAATTTTCAAAAATTCAGAGAGTTTAGCAAAAATGATCCTGCGCCATTCTTTTAAGCACCCTCTTATTCTATCTGTAGGAAATTGAAGAAAAAAATTTGTAGTGATTTTGAATTTTTTTTTAAATTTGCATTAATTTGAAGCTGAAATTCCACAAAAAACAAAAGTAAAAAAATACATGACCTTTTTTAAAGAACATATTTTTAGAACAGATTTAATTTGCAACAAAAATGTCTGTATTCAATATTGTTCTTTTGCAAAGTTAATGTTCTGCAATTTTCGAAAATACAGAGACTGCATGAAAAATGAAACCTGTGCCAATTTTTATACCATCCTTGGATACTTACGACAAAATTTTAAGAAAAATTTGGAGCAGTTTTTGAGAAGAAATTTGTTTAAATATTCAAAGTAGAAAATAACTTGACTATTACCAATGATTTTGCACGTGTTTCATAATATGAAATACCTACACTGTGGTGGCAGTAAAATGGAACATAGAATTATTGATTGTTGTTCAATTTCCCTGTACTCTGCAGGATAAAAATTAAAAAATTTACATTAAAAAAATTTATTACGGATACGGATTACGGATAGTTGCATTTTGATCAATAAATTTTAAAAAAGGCAATGTTAAGGTATTTAAACATAGAGTAGCATTTATTACTGAAATACACATTTATAGGCATTTTTTGCTGGAAATTATTCAAAAATATGTCGTAGTAGGAAAGTGTAAAATTTCCAGTAGGTGATCTTGGAACTTCATAAATTGGTTTAGGAAATTTAGCATGGGATGTATGGAAGTTTTTGTTGCTATGTTCAGGTCAGAATATCATGTATCTTTCAAACACGGTTTTATGAGATTTTTGTCAGTGTTAATACTTCTGTGAGAGATGTCAGCATTCTTTAACGTCTGCGTTCTTTAACGAGTTGTGAGAGATGTCAACTTTCTTCACTTTTAAGTGAGGAGACCAACAAAGTTCATTCCTTGAAGTATTTTATTGGATGAAATTGTTTATTTTCCTTGAAGTATTCCCTTTTTCTAAGTTTTCTCTGAATTTGTTCAAATTTCAATGTGACATTACAATTAGCACATATCTATTCTCACAAGTAGCATTTGTCAGTATGTACTTGGCTGTCCATGAGACGCTGCATCCAGGGCACAGGTGCCATGGATGCGGCGTCTCTCAGACAGACAAGTACGTACATAAATTACATATTCACCACAATCATTAGAGATGCTGGAAGCGTTGTCCCTTTTATTTGTTTTCCAGTGATCTGATTGATACCAACATAATGCAATTTTTAAGTGGTAACCCTGATTTGGCTTGATGTGGATAGACTTTCCTGGTGCACTGTATTAGTTGAAAGGGAAAAATAAAAACAGTAAGGCCTGCAGGTGGTGTGAAAATGGCACTGCACCATGAGACAAATTGAGAAAGGACTAGATTAATGTTTTTATAATTTTAAATGAGTAAAGTTTTGTTTTTGTAACATTGCTTTGCGATTGGAAATACAGTTAGTGAAAATTCCAGTTGTTTCTAATGTTTGTAATACTGTAGTGTAAAAATAAAATAATAATATTATTATTATTAAATGGAAAGAAATAATGTTCAATTAGAAAGAAATTGAAAAAAATGAGGAAAGAAACTGCTGTAGGTAAAGCAACATGTTGCACATTGTAATGTGTGTAAATGGCATTACATTAAATGAACTCTATGAAAAATAAATTTATTTCTCAAGGGTAAATAAGCATCCCATACTTGGTGGTTTGTGCCTCTTAATTTACAAGAAGAGTCCCTTAAACTTGCTGTCGTAAATATGAATTGATTTTAATATTTTCAATGTGCTCTATTCAAAGGTAGGAAAGCTATGAATGCTTTCACAGTCTTTTCCAATTTTTTATTGGTTGAGTATTATATTAAAACAAAATGTGGACAATATATTTTATCCACAGATATTAACCACTGTTATTACCATTTGTGAATGTACTTCTGAACAAAGGGACTTTCAGTTTAAGAATAATTTCTTTATAGATATAGAGTTGTCTTTGTCTTTAGTAATAATATTAATGGAACCTTTTAGTATTCATGCAAAAGTGTAACCAAAATTACTTTAATGAAACTATTTGGGATGATAAAATAATATAAATGTAAAAAAAAAATACAAGGAGATATTTGTTCCTTTCATCTCTGCATTAAGAAATGGGAGCATATCAAATCAGAGAAATGGGGTGAGCCACTATTCTATTAATAAGATAACACTATTGCTACTGAAAAATCAATACTGACTTGGAAGACACTATAAATAGCACCTTTGTTACTATTCTGTAGGTAAACTGTTAAATACTGTTACAACAATGGAATGTTTGTAGTTTTATTTGTGTATATTTGTTTTATTCATTACAAATTATTTTATTATTAAATAATTATAATTTTCAATAAATCAAGTTTTGCATAACATCCTAGAGTGCCTTGTTAAACATGTTTTTTGGTGATAAAGTGTAGTTTAAAGAAGTTTTCAAAGTACAAAATTAGTTTGTAGATTCATAAATGTAACCTAGTCATAGTGTATATAGACAGAAAAAAATTTGTTGTGCTATGTAGACCTGAAAATGTTTGGCTTGAGATGGGGTAGAGTGAGTATTGAGAGGGGAAATGAAGTTTTGCATCAAGTATTCTCATTGCAAGAAATTATAAGTCATCACACCCTTTCAGAACATTATTTTTTGACACATTGTATTGTTTTTGTTTTAGGAACTGGATATGTTGGATATTGCGACAATCAGGGATACCCGCACTGGAAAACATGCAAAGATTCCCAAGGACCCCAAATTGAAACAAATTGTCACAATGGGTCCTCAAGACACATTAGAAGAAAAGACTGTGACAATTTGTTATGGATCTGACTTTGTGAATCTTTCTTTCATAAACTTTTGCTGCACCAAAAAAGAAATTGCTGAAGTAAGTAGTCTTATTGGCAACATCAAAAAAATTTAAAGCTAGTTAAGTTAGTCCTTGAAAATGAGTTGGAAATTGTTATCAGAGTGTGAAGTTTCTTGTTGGTTGAAATGTGATTTAGCCAATTTGCTACACACGCCATCAAAATAAATAGGTTTCCTTGGTTGTGATATGAAATGTCCATGCATGAGGCTGTGATATAAGGAGACTCCAACTTCAATACATTTTTATAAACAAAATTCCAGTGTGATTTTTACAAATCTTTTAATATAACTAATTATGTGAGCTATGGTTAAAAATAATCAAAAGATGACTGATTACTTTGCACGATTTTTTAACAGCATAATAACAAATGTTATTCAACCAATTTTTAAAATGTTTGAATTATTACTGTTATATTGAATTATTGTTTAGTGCGTGGAAATAATGGTTGTTAAAATTTTAAGAAGAGTAGTCATTGTAGAAATAGACTGATCAGCAAACTCTTGATAACCAGCTTTCAAGAGATACTTATTTAAGTATGTTTTCTATGTGTAATCGTACCAAGTTAGTAACATTGTTCTGAATATTTCAATGATGTGGATTTATGATCCTAAATAATTCAGACAATTTTATAATAAACATCATGTATTCAAAATCACATATGGTAATATTTTGAACTGATGACAATGAAAGCTACCAATTTATACCTGAAGATGGAGATACACTGGATCTCTGAAAAGTTGTGTAAAATTGGAATAAATAAATGAAATTTGTGTTATAAATTTGTATTTTATATTACTGTATCAAAAGAAAAAGTGAAAACAAATCTAATTGTCTTAAATTTGGAGTTTAGAAACTTCATCAATAAGAATATTACAATAATAATTTAAAAGATAAAATTCAATTTAAGTATACTCATTACACACAGTATAACTGTTAATGATATTTTTCAGCTCTGGACTGATGGGCTGTTGAAGATTGCTTACAATCTACTACAGTTGAACAGTTCCACTATCCGTTTCTTGCAAAAAGCTCACACGCGTCTGACTCTAATGGTTGATAAATCTGGACGGATTCCAAGCAAAAAGTAAGTAAAAAGCCCTTAACAGTTGCATACCAATGCCATTCCAGTACCCTGTGAACATCAACAAGGGGGGTTATTAAGAAAAATTTTATTTATTTAAGAACTAATGATCTAGCAATTTATTATGATCATTTCTTTAAGTTTTATGTTAAAATACTTTCAATTCTTTAGGTTTGACAAGAATGTATATACATTTTGAACATTTTCTGTACTTGTGGTCATTTCTACTGGGAGTGGTCATTTCTACAGGGAGAGAGATGAACATGTCCTTTTTTTGAAAAAGTAGTTCAATATTCCCTAACTTTTGAGAATTGCACAACTATACTCTACATTGACAGAAACTAAAATGAGATTGCAATGAGTTTTTGGGCAGGTGTGGCAAGAGAATGCTGCAGTTTCCACAAAGTGATTACTCTAGGTGATGGTTTCAAATTTTTTTGTAAGCATCCAAGTGTTGAAAGGCTAAACTATCACCAAGGGGTTCAGAAAGGTTCTGATAATTGGTCATAAATACTGAAACAGTAATTTCTTATTTACATACAGTAAATGAAGCAGTAACTTCTTATACAAAGAAAGAGGGAAAAAACTACACTGTGTTTTGTCATTAACTCCTCCCCACTGATGGTATGCAACTGTGGACTGATTTCTTATCGAAAAGGGAAGGAAAATTAGTCAAAGGATACAAATGGCCAAGGATAATCCAACAGGAGTGAATAACAAGGTCATTTCATTTGCTCATTTAAATTGCATTGAAATTGGAACAATTTGGGTTTTGGGAAACAGACTACCAACGGTGTGGGTACCTTACGCGTAATCAAATATACATACAATGTGTGCACATTATGTATTGATCCACATATTTAAGAAGAAAAAGAGATCCACACATTTAAGACAAGAAGGGACTGTCAATGTTACGTGTCAATTTGGCCAATTTTTTGCTGCCTTCTCTAAATGGATTTATATTTAGATGTACTGTAGGTAATAGTCTTTTACTTATTACATACTCAAATTTCACATTAGATGTTCACTTTACATCTCTGCTGCTTAAGGATTGAAGCTTATAGGGTATTTGAAATCCAAACTTTGTTTCCAGCATTGTGAAACTGTTTGCACAAAACAAAGAAGACAGGAAAAGGGTTGAGAAGGCCCTAGATATTGCAGGATTACCTTCAGGAAAGGTGAGTAGTTTAAAATTGTTTATTATTTAGTGCATTCATTTTTAATAGTTCCTCTCATGCCCCAAATTAGATATCAGCATTTACTATTGCCTGTAATTATATAAATAAATAAGATAATAAATAAATTAATGTAATATCAATTAATTTATCATTGTCGGAAAATTATTTCTATTTAGTATTACAAAAATTTGTACTTCACATCTTTTTATTTAATATGTATTTTTATTTGGTTGTTGTGGTCCAAGACTGAATTAAAAAAATATTTCTGTAAATATTGAGCGGGAATATCATTTGTTATGTTAACACTGAACTGACTACCCCCCTGCCTTCCCCTAAGTTATACAGTGTTACCTTAAACACCCTACTCCCCTTTAGCATTAAGTAATTCATGGATGACCCTGTAGCAGTGTTTAATTACAGCCTATGAAATCAATCTCATTGGCTTCTATTTAAACGCTTTGAATGCAAGGTGGCATAATTGTGAGTGTCAGATGCCCATTATGCAAA
This sequence comes from Acheta domesticus, assembly GCA_031308135.1. Lineage (NCBI taxonomy): Eukaryota > Metazoa > Arthropoda > Insecta > Orthoptera > Gryllidae > Acheta > Acheta domesticus. The sequence goes on from JAHLJT010003656.1 coordinate 78,455,497, forward strand.
ATCTGTGTGATACAGCAGAATAAATATCATTTTCTAAATTAAAAAATCCAATATGCTATGAATAAAAAAATATTTTGTGTCACAAAATCTTCACAGACCTGTGTAATACATACTAATGCCTTATGTTTGAAGAATGAAAACCTGTTAATATTTTAGTCAACAGTAAGTCATCAGATTTCCCTGCATCAACTTCATTTTTTATGCGAGCTTTGTTTCATTGTTGAGCTATAATTGAAACTTATTGTTACAAAAAGGAAATTGTTAGTTGAGCAGAATTACCAAGAATACACATTAGTTGTATTGCATGCATTTATTCTGTAAAAGGGTTTTCAATTTTAAAAGATATTAGACATTTGGTCATGAAAGTTATTACTATGATAATTAATGGATACTGATTGTTACATGTGTGTATTGATGTTGTGTTCAAGTTACAAAAGTAATATAATCATTTTAATGCATATTTAATTTTTGACATTTACAGAATGATGCTGTTAGTTTGCAGAAATTTCAGTTTGAAGATTTTTTCAACTTCTATAAATGCCTTACCCACAGATCTGAAGTAGAAAAAATATTTGATGAACTGTAAGTTTACATATTATAGTCTCTACACATGTTATAAGTTTGGATTACCAAAAAATTAGTTACCTTTTTCTTTTATAAAAAAAAGAGCTGTTCCGTTAGCTTGTGGGATATTATAAATTTCAACTTAGGCTAAGAACGTGGATCAACAAAAGTTTGCTCAATGCAATCTTATGGTGTGGGTGACAAATTTCTGGAAAAACAGAGAAACCCTGAAAAAGACATGGAAATAGAAATTCAGTTATATTAGGAAAATGCAGGCAAATAGCTAATCATATAAAAAGCAGGAATTGGGATTGAGCCTGAACCTCTGGCAGAAGAAAAAATTGATGTATTGATAAATGTGGTGAATGAAAAGAGAAAGTGACAATCCTTTAACCTGTTTCTGTGTAGCATGACATATACGTACAGATGGGTTTTTCTTTTTCTTTTTTATATTCCTACTTCACTTCACCTAGCTATCTAATTACCTCAAGAATGAAGTCTGTTTTCTAGGTTTCAACAAATATTTCACATAATATCTTTGGTGAGAAATGTTGTAACTTATTCATATGATCCTCCCAAGAAAATGCTGCTACATTCTGCAGAATTGGTCATTTTGTGTGTTACTGTTAGAACTGCTTTCTGTAACTTTTGAAGAGTATGTAATAATACCTGTAATTGTTTGTCAGATAGTTATTGAGAATCTACCATATCATAGAGGTGAGTTTTGAATCTTGTTGACAAACTGTTGCCTACATGTCATGCTAGGCGGTTTCAAAAGTACAAGATCTTTTTTTCAAGGGCCTGTTCTAGCATGAAAGTGAAAAAATATTAGTTTTCAATTTGAAAACATCTACACCAAGGAAATTGTATTTAAAATAGATTTATGAGTATCAGAAACCTCATCAATAGTTGTTTTTCCAGTATTTTTAGCTATTTTTTAGAGACTGAAGAGTAAATATTAATTAGTGGTGTTTTTTTTCAACAGATTTTCGACTGAGATAGTTGCCACTATGTCCCATAAAAATGTCCTGATAAAAAAAAATTACTTACAGAGTCAGTGAGCCACTGTTGTGAAATGGCTAATTTTACGTTAAAAGCATAATTAGACAATTTTCAATTGACTGTAGTTCAAGAATTTTCATCTAAAATACTTTTAGTGTATATAAAATTAAAGCTGAAATTTCTTCTTAAAGAATCATGCTTCGACCCATTAAACTATTTCAGTGCAATGTGCGAATGTTTGAGCCCTATGCAGTTGGTGCTGCCACTGTTTATGACTCATTTGAGCAGCATTGCTGTGTCTTGATTTCTTTATTCACTGTTAGTCTGTGTTGACAATATTTGTGGCAATATCAGGTGGAATGTTTATGTTACTAGATTTTAGGGAAGGCTATAAGGGTTTGGCAGCCCACATCATTTTTGAAAACATGTTTAAGTAATATCTATTGTTGTTGTATCTATGAGTGGCCCTATATGAAAATTTACCAAAGTAGTAAACTTAATCGGGTTATGAAATTAAAATACATTTCAGATCTTTGTTGGCAAATACAGTAAAAATAAATGGTTTCTCCCACAAGTCATTGTTTTAAATTAAAGTGTAGTGTTATCTTATAGAAATAATATTTTAAAATATTGGTTTATGATAGTAGATTTGATTTTAATAGTGTCAGAATTGGAAAGGGATGATTCAACAGCAATGTTAAGACAAAATAGAGGTGCTTTTAGGAATTTAGGAAAACAAATGAAACATAAGTTCTTGATGTAGTTCCTCTTTCTTTTCCCAGCATTGTCAATGGATCTGACATTTTCAATGATAACATTGTTACTTCTAATGTCAGAAACCAGAAAGATATTTCAAAATATTATTTTCATCACCCCTTCTCAGCTAACAAAACATGACTTGTTAATGACCAGTTGTAGAGGAGTTACTCTAAGAAGGGACCGGATTGACAGATTGAGAAAGAAATTAAAGTCATGTAGGGAGATGACATTGCAGGAGATAGTGATGAAGCCATTTACAAGTGAGCTAACTATAAACTAAACCATTGATGAATTGAGTGCATGGACATAACCTCAGTTATGTTGCTAGCAGCAGCTATCAAAGTAGTCCCTTCCTATAGTAATCTCTCTGTATCTTTGACGTTTGCTGCCAATAATCTTATAAACTTCATCAGTAATTGAATATACGTTTTCTAGTTATGGAAAATTTTTCGAAGTAATACAGGCTTTAGAAAATAATTAAAATTTTTCAAAAATAATATGTATTTTTTTAAATTTGGAATTTAAATTTTTCAACACTAGTGTTATGAAGAAAATTTATTTTTAAAATGCAAATGATTTGTATTGCCAAGATGATGAAGAACAAAGGTATCAAAAATTTAGAGAAAAAAAAAAGAGTGGTTGTGTGGAAGAGCTGGGGAGGATTCAGAGTTGGAAATGAGTTGGAAAATTCTCACTTTAGATTAGAGTCATTGTTCACATTGTTTTACTTCATTTCATTTTGAAGCAATATTTTCGATCTTACTCATGTGTAGATGTTAATGCAAAGGAATCAGGTGAAACTACAGGGAAAACCCAGAGGAGACAATTGCAGAAGGCCAGCATATAGAATAGTTCCAATAGTCAGAATATAGTTGAGAAGTATAGGCAAGTTTGCTTAAGGTAGAAGAGGCAGGTTCGCTAACTGAGCTGTCAGTCAAATTCTCTTAAAAGTTTTTATTCATGTGTATCTCGTAGCGTCAGTTGTGTTTCGATACATCCAACGTGGTTTGCAGTGTCCCTACAAACCTTATTCTGGCAAGTGCAAGTGTTTATAGAATAGTGGTGTTAGTGGTATGGCTACTATTGGTATTTAATCAATTGTAAACAATAGGCCAAAAACTTAAATGGAGAATTAATTAATGATTAACTGAGGGGAATGTGCATATGAACAGACATAATATGTGCTCATGAATTTATTTTCATGTATCAATTTTATTGTAGGAAAGAAACAGTTTTCCTATTATTTCTTTTAATTTAATGATTAGTCAATTAATTTTATGATTCAGTCTATATTGGTTTGGGGTTCTAAATGATTATATGAATTATATGGATCACCAGTGCAACTATCTACAAATATTACTACAAACAGCCATTGAGAAGTGAATCTTTGTTTGATATATGGATTGTTGTCCAGAGATTTAGCAGTAAGATTGGTTTTGATGTGGGCTTTAGATGTTCAGATATAGAAAGGGTGTACTGTCTTTGTAGCAGTATGATGAAAAAACATTTGTAAGAGATGGCTTAAATAGTAGTAGTACTGTAAGTTGTGAGTTGATGTAAATTTTAGAACTTTACTTAAATGTTACAAATAGTACAGGAAAGTCTGTGCCAGTTTGTAGCTCCACCAGTTTTATTTGTGTTGGTTTATCTTTATTCAGATGATTACAAATGAATGTTCTTTTAGATGTGGAGGTACGTCAAAGCGGCGGCTTATGTCAGCTGCCCAATTTATGGAGTTCCTTAACAAAACACAGCGTGATCCTCGTCTCAATGAAATTCTTTATCCGTATGCTAACACTGCACGATCTCGGGACCTCATTCAACAGTATGAGCCAAACAAATACAATGCCCAAAGAGGTACTGTAAACTTAAAATGTTTGATATTTTTATATTCTGGTGTTTAACTTTTGTTATGTATTTATGATTTGCATAATATGAAATGATGAAATACTGAATTAAACAATTTTTTGAAAATGTTTTTGGTAAGACTCTACTTTAATGAATTTTCTATGCCAATGGTGGTACATGAATGAATAGAATTATGAAAATCGGTTGTCACATGAACTGTGAACAATTTTATGGTATACATGTGTAAATGTAATTTTCAAATTAATGAAGATACTCTCTGGAGTAGACTTGCAACACTGAAAATTTTTCTTACTTCTACCAAGCTTAATTAAAGATTTATTTCATCAGAAATGTCAGTAAAAAGGATGAGTTTTGCTCTGATACATGGTTTTCTTTCAGGTATTGTGATATTAGGTACAAACACTGATTAAAAACTTTAAATTTGCTACTTCGATTTGGATTATTAAATTATCATTCATTGTTAGTTTGCATAAATAATCAATATTTTTCAGAAGGAAACTGTTATATTTTATTTTCACATACTGTGACGTTTGACAATGAACTTTCAGCACATAATTTATGTATTTTCAATTTAATGGACAATTTGTCTTAAGTGAATACAAGAACTGGGAACTCAAATTACATCTTAGTTACAAGTCACAATTAGTCAAGTTCACATCAAGTTCAGTTTATATTTTTAGAGGTAGATTACGGAAAACAAAACGATAGACTAGAGCACCACAATAATGTACTACAATTTTTATTACTCTCACTCTCTCACTCTCTCTCTCACTCGCTCTCTCTCTTTCTCACTTTCTCTCTCTCACTCTCTCACACATTTATATTGTAATGGTTCCTCGATTCCTTGCTGTCTTATTTTGACTACATTAATTTATCACTTAACTAAACCCCTATAATGGTTCCTGACTTTCTCTCATGCAAACAATTATCTATTTATTTATCTTAAGTGTGACCTGAATTATGGACGCAATGTAATTTGAGTTGCTAGCTCAGTAATACGCCCCCAGCCATTTTCAGTGACATTACAATACTTACTCTTCAGGGCTCTCCTCCTGGTATCGTGGGCTAAAAAACCATCGCTTGTATAAGGTTTCAGTTGGTAATCTTTTTTTTAATATTTACTAGCAAATAACAAAAATGAAGAGGATGGTTTTTCATGAACGGTTTCTATTTTAATAACAACAACAATGGTATGGCTGTAGCATCAGCGACATAAGGTGTCGGCCGTGTTCTTTATTCAATGATCTTTTCTTTCAAAAAGTATCTAATTTTGATAACTTCTTTTTAGATATTAATTATTCCCTTTTTATATTAACAGTTCCCTTTTTGATATTAATAATTCTCTTTTGATGTTAACAATTAACTTTTGATGGCCATCAACTAACTTGAAAAAAAAACAACAGTTTCTTTAATTTTAAATCTATCTTAAATTTAGGAACATTCTTGGGCCTTGAACAATTATATCTCTGACAAATCTAGTTCTTATTTCTTCCCGAATATACTTTCCTGTTGACGAGTTAAACTGCAAGCTTTGCTGTTGTCTGTGGCTACCATTTACCATGAACCATCATTCTTGTTTTGGCTGCAAAGTTCGTTGTTGCTACATCCACACATGAAAATAATTACGTACTTAAATACCATCAAAAGTTCATGTCTCTTCCGAATGTTCTTATGTTCGTGTCCCTTAGAATTTCACTTCTGCAAAACTATTTCCTTAAGAAAAACTCGCTTCTCTGCCTACAGTTTACAATCTGTACTTCGCCACGATGAAAAACGTTTCTAATAACTTTTAGCAAATCTCTCCTCTCTGCCTGCAACATACGATCTGTCACTGCTCGTGTTTCAAACTCATCTCATCTAATGTTTACCAAGTTGACATCTCATTTGTTTCCATTCTTGGTTCGATCTCCGGTGTTCAACACTCTCTCATTGCTTGTCAAAACAAGTCACGACTGTCTTTTTTTTTTTTAAATAACAATGTCTCTCTCTACATGCATTGTTCTAATAAAATATTAATTTAATAATATTTTCATTCTGTCTTTTACAAATTACACGTTATGTATTGCCCTATCTTTCTTAATTTCCTGACCAAAGTTTATTCCGGAAGTACAAGAACACGTCGTGTTCTGATGTACTTCAATAAATATTGAAGGCAGGAGACGAGAATACAATCAATTTGTAACTGAGGTAATTTTAGGGGCTCATTGACGCATAGTAGTAGTAGTTTACTTAAATGCACAATATTAATTTTCAATGTTTATGTAAAAAGGAATATTTATTGTGTGTGCATGGAATTTGTCACTTGTGATGGGTTTTAAATGAACTAATCTTGATATGTTTATGGGAAAAATAAATATATATAAATAATTTTCATGTTTCCTTCTGTTTTTGTGCATAGGTGAGTTCATGTTTTAGTAGGTGACACACGATAGCATACTATTCATATTACACCTCCATGCCATTTTTATGTTCTTTAACTTTTTAATTATTAGAATTTTGTGAAATATGTTGAAACATGTTTTGTAGGTCAGTTCAGCTTTGATGGCTTTTTAAGGTACCTCATGAGTGAGGACAATCCCATTATGTCATATTCTAAGTTTGACTTGTCAGATGATATGGACCAGCCTTTGCCCCACTATTTCATTAATTCTTCACATAACACATATCTAGCAGGTAAGCTTATATTATGTTTGTATAACTCAGTGTGTAATTTTATTTATTCATAATTTTTCAAATGCAATTTTTAATTCTACTTATAATATTGTAATTTTGGATCATTAATTAAAGAATAGAATCAGATTGTAGGAAATTCAATGTGAATAATTATACAATTACAAATGAATACAGAGACACGTGAGCATTAAAAAATAAAAATCTAATTCATAAATTGCCTTGCTTACGGAGGGGGTTTTGTAATTTCATTTTTTACTATTAATTCTTTTAATTTTACACTGAGTATTGCATTTTATTTTTAAGTGAATAAGAAAAATATCACCCGACCTAAAAATAAAATTAAAAGGTAGTTTTCATATAAAAGTAGCGATATTTAAATAGTTATTGAATGTAGATTCAATTAATTTTATTGTAATTTTGCTTTTAGGACATCAGCTGACAGGTAAAGCGTCTGTTGAAATGTATCGACAATGCCTGCTGGCAGGCTGTCGTTGCGTGGAGCTGGACTTCTGGAACGGTCGCACAGAAGAACCTGTCATAGTGCACGGCTACACTTTTGTACCTGAGATATCTGCAAGAGTATGTTTTTCAATTTAGTAAATTTAGAGTATGTTTTTCAATTTAGTAAATATTATAGTAAACACTTACAAATGTTAGGTTCCAAGAAAGGAAGAAGTGTTAAGTTGAAGAAAGGAGAGAAGTCTGTAAATTCAAACATTTGAATAAAAATACTTGCCAAATTTAAATAATTCAAATTAAAATAACTCTAATTGATACATTGAATTTTCAGCTGAAAATTGCCTTTTTTAAAATTTTATTGCATTTTGTCTGTATAGGAAGTCATTGAAGCAATTGCAGAATCAGCATTTAAGACATCCGATTATCCTGTTGTACTTTCATTTGAGAATCATTGTAATCCTCGACAACAAGCAAAAATTGCTTCATATTGCCGAGATATATTTGGAGAAATGTTGTTGGATGCACCATTGGAATCTCACAAAGTATGTTATAAAACCATTAGTTTTTACAGTAAATTAAATCATGCGTGATTTTTTAAATTAAAAATACTCATTCATTTATCATTCAATATAATCTTGCTTTAATACATGAAATGGTTTTTGAAATTCCTGTTCTGCTATCATGGTGTTAAGAAGCATGTTAGAGAAATAAGCTCACCTTATTACAAATTTATTTTTAAGGAATTCTTATTGAAAGCGATCTATTGAATTAAATTTAACTTTTGAAAAATTTTCTATAGTTGGAGCCAGGCCAGTGCCTTCCACCACCCTCCCTGCTGAAGCGTAAAATTATCATTAAGAATAAGAAGAAACATCATCACCATCACCACAAGAAGAGCCGGGCCAACTCTCAGTGGAGTTTAACTGCAGGCGAGGGAGCTGCGGCGGGGGAGGGTGATGGGGCCGTGCAGGGCAACGGGGACGTGCCCCACATGCCTGCCGCACCACCACGCCAGGGCAGCAAAGATAGCGGGCCCGAAGAGGAGGACAATGGTTAGCCCCGTGCTGAGCTTAAGCTCTATGTGCATCACTGTGGCAGGTGACAAGAGCTCTGTATTTTGGCTTGCTGGCATATCCACTCCACCCTTCACCCAGAGTAGCATTAGGGTGCAGCATTTTAATTGCTGATGATAATTGCTAGTTCAGGGCACATGCTGGTAAAACCACCTTTTTCCCCAGTCACAACCCAAGCCACAATGCACACTCTCTGGGTAAGTCGTGCTTCACTGGCAAGCAGCTGAGTATCTTTTTAGTTCTTGTCACATTAATTTTAATTTTAGAATTTAAAAAGTGCTTATAAATAGTAATATCTAGTCATCTATTAAAATTGAGTTTGTTATCTTGATATTTAATTCATTAGGCAGCAACATTGTAGAAAATAGTGGTATGGAGAGTGCTATTTAGTTTGTACAAGTGACTATGTAGAGCACAATTATGTTACTTAAATGAGAATGACATTTTGCATGAGTATATTAGCCATGGCGCACGATCTCATAGGAAACTGCTTGTAAATTGATGACTTTTTATTAATATTAGAAAGTAATTTGAATTAAATTATTTTTTTAGTGTGATCTTTGAGAAAAACTACACGTGCATGAATAGACTTTAATTGTTAAATTTACTAATGAATTTATAATGGCATGAGCATTGTTATTTATATTTTAAATGTTTACTCTACTTACTCGGGATATTTTTATGATTATAAATGATATTTCCTTTTCTTTTCTGATAATCAAGTTTCCCTACATGGTTGTAATTAATTTTATTGCCCATGTACTCTTGTTTCAAAATAATATAATTGGTTTCACACAAAATTTCTTCTAAAATTCATGACCACCAAGAAATTAATTCATTGAGAATTTTGCATGTGGAGTTGCATGTGTGCGTAATAATTAGATTCACTTGGCTTGCCAACGTTTCTGAATTTTATTGCTCTCTCATCAATACTGTAGATTGCACATGAAATATATAACTGCACTTAATAATACAAGACATATAACATTAAAAACATGATTCTTTGAAATATTATTTGTATATTCATTATATATGAAAACGTGCCTTGTGATTGCATTGCATAGTCACCTATAGTCATCAGCAAGCTAAATGAATCTAGTTATAAAACTCTTCATGAAAAGTTTTCCACATTAAAAAAGTAATTCAGTCATTTATTACTCAATTAGAATATCTCAATTAATACACATTAATGTCACACTTTTTTAATTTTTTAAAATTTTTATTTTATTTATTTATTTGATTTTATTCTTTCCCCCATTCTCTGATATTTATGCTTCAAAGCAGAAAAGCTCTGCTCAACATTATTCCAAAAGGATTTAATATTGTGATTTAGAATGCATTGCTATTGATTTGTGTACAAGACATTGAATCTTGTCTTGGTGTTTAGAAGTAACATGAAGCTTATACTTTTCATAGTAGATGAATATTTAATTTTAATGGTGCACCCTTTGGTTTCTCTTGCTTGTTATCTTTAATAGATTTTGCTTTTAACATTTTGACAGTTTTCTGTATTACACAACTAAAGAGATCAAAAAAGCTGCCTGGCAAGAAAACTCTACATGAATGCAATTCCTGTAAGAAAATTGGTCTTATGTCTTGTATATGATGCTTTTGTTGCTTTGCTTTGAATAAAAAATCTAGTACATGTGACATAGCACTTGCATGCTTTTGAAATGTCATATTTTTGTGATTCACTATTCTTAACAATGTATGATAGCATGAATTTATTGTGATAATATAATCCGACTATATGTGTTCATCCAAATTAGCGAATCTTATAAGTACTACATTTGTTCAAAAATTGTTATAAAAGTATTATTACGAGGAAATTAATCTTGGAAAATTCCGTACCTCCAGGGGCAATACAAAACCATAGGAGAAATATAATGATTTGATTAAAATTTTTGTATAACTGATGGAAATGTGAGTGGCTTGCTAATTGAGGTGATTGTTATAATGTTGTATAACAATGTGTTGAGGTGATTGTGCCATTGTAATTGCGGGGCCTAATCGTCTGTTATTCTCATAAATTCTTTTTTATTTTGTGATGTACAACAGTTTGGTATGCTGTGTTTGCATGCAAGATATCACTGGTCTGGTCTTTGAAGTTGACTGAGGAGTGATGACAGTGAACATTGAAATAAGTGAAGCTAAGCTAGAAAGTAGATGGTAAACATCAGTTCAGCTACTGCAGATACCATCCTTTACTAAAAGTATGTGTAACTGGCAATATAAATTTTGCTCAAAACTAGTACTTGCCTTATAGTTCAGTTTAATGGAGGATAATGAGTTGATGCTGAACTTTGAAATATTGTTAATATCTGTGCTAGGTAAGCAGAAAATTTTGATGTAATAGGCAAGTGAAAAAGCAGGATAATAAACAACTTTTTCTTTACTGTATGTATTAGCAGTCTCCCATTTGCAGGGTTAGCTATTACTTTTCCACTGTCACCTCCAGTTTACTCTCATTACTTCAGGTCAACATCTGGAGATAAATCGATGTTGCATTAAATTCAATTCATGGGTGACAAAATTAATTTTCAAACTTAATTATAATTGATGATTTTGTGTCAAGTAGAAAGAGTAACTTACGTTAAGAATCCTGCTTGAGATTGTGTTTGTAATCTTTAATGTGTGATTTTCATATTGAATGCTAATTGTGTGTTGTATTTTGCTTACGTGCCATGTGTCAGTCTTTTAGAGAATTTGGTGTTGCTTCAGTTCAGTATCGTGCTTTTGTCTGTGTTTCAATGTGATGTCTGTTGCAAAATGTGTCGACATCAGTAAACTTTGCTGCCTGTTTTTATGAATAGTGATATCTGCTGGACTTGTTTTGTTGCAGAGGATGACGATGAAAGCAGCAGTGGTGAGGAGTTGGAAGATGAAAATCCAGAGAAGAGTTTGCATGAGAAGAGTAGCCCTACAGATAAGTCAGTTACAGCTCCAGAAACGGAAGCTGGAGATGAAATATCTGCCCTTGTCAACTACGTACAACCTGTTCATTTCTTATCTTTTGAGAGTTCAGAAAGTAAGTCTGAAAGTATAATATAAATATGTATATATGTGTGTATAAATAAAAATACATACAGATGGGGGCTTTCTCAAGAGCTGAAATAATTAACTCTTGAATTTTAAGCACTACTACCACTAAGTCAATTCTACAGTAAAAGCATAAGTTCTAAAACAAATTTCATTAAAAAAAAATTCTCTCAAAACGAAATGTAAGCGAGATTGGCCAAAGGAATCAGACCCTGGTAATGAAAAAGTGAATAACTCTTTATTCTATGTGTAGTGAATTCCTTCATTGTGTAGAGATTACTTCTCGGTGCATGATCAGTCATCCCATCTACACTTCCTTTCCAGTACTGTTAAGACAACTTGGGATTTTAGCTCAAACTTCTGGTGATCATTCCAATATCTCTCGTAGAATTTCAATTTCTAACTCTCATAATGTTCAGAATCTAAGGAAAGCATCCAACTCAGTGTTTTCCCGTCATGGCATTTCAGTTAATATAATTTTTAATCACTTGGGAACATTGTTTACTAAAAATAGGACCATTATTCCACTTTTAAAAATAGGACCATTATTGTTCATTTGCCTCCCCATGAAACTTTAAACAACTTGGTAAATTTATAATAGTGGTTAAATTCACAGACTTCCCTCTGACATGTGCAAAACTAATTTCCTCTTTTCAACCCTGAGATTTTCCATTTCAAATTTGCCTCTTCACTATGTGAGACATCCATATTTTGTGCTTGTACAAATATTTCCTCACTAACAGCATTCTTTTACTGACTTTCTGCTCTTGTAAATAATGTGATTGATTCAGTGAGACTGAGCTTTGATGATTGTAATTGCTCTTCAAGTATCTGCTAAAAAGTGAAATTAAGCGCAAATATATGACAGATCCTGTGTCAAACCTTTCTCTTGTGGGACATTCTGGGCATTCTTCTTCTGCGACTCTTCTTCTGAAAAGCTATTTACCTCTTCAACACTGTAAATGTTCTCAGCTATGATACTTCACAGCCTGCGGCCACGTACCCCATCTTGTCAAAATAGGCGCTGATGGCAAAGACAGATTGGCACATCTTTTTTTCTAAGCTGCAATTCTAGAATTCGACTTTAAAAATACTTTCTTTATGGAGGATATTAAATAATTTATTTTGGGGAACTGGTTTCAAACCTCCTCTGCTATTCGGTGAAGTGCATGAGCCAGACAAGTACCGTGCGTAAACGCCCACAGCTGATAAAAGACTTTCAACCAGATGTGGGACAATTGTTTGCAATTGCAATTTCTTAGAAATTGTGTTCTATTGCTGAAGTTCCGATTTCGCATGTGGCACCTTAAGATTTTACTAATTGCTTTATTTATTGTTGCGCTAAGCCTAAATGACACCACGCCGCATTTTATCAAACAGAAATTAAATAAGTATTCAGGCGATGAAAGATATGTTGTTGAATAAGTAATTATTTAATGAATACAACAGTGTAGTGTATAACACCGTGTGGCCTCAATTTATTGGAAATTTATAAAAAAAGGCATTTATAGGCACCAAAAGGCAGAAATAGGCAAAGAATAGAAAAAGGGCAGAAATATTGAAATAGGTGCCCATAGGCACTATCAAATTTGCTTAATACCTTTGTAGGTCAATTGTATGTGTAATTATCTATGTTAGGCTCAATAGGCTGGAAAGGAAAATAATAGGTAAAAACCTAAAGATCTGAAGTCTATTCATTAGATATTCGACAGACTACAAAAATAAAGTTTGGGAATAACATCATAACTGCTTGTATGTTTTGTAACAAATACAACGTTAATTCTGTAACAATATTTGACAGACACGACATTATTCTTGTGAAGAATGCATTTGTAACGTGTTGTGAGAACTATTCACTTTTCAGACATTGCTTCTTTTGGACATTCCTCAATTTTGTTAAAACATTCATTCTTTGCCAGGCAACCTGCCTACAGGTTGCTGTAATAATGAGTTAGTATTGTGTCATGTTGATGTCATTGGGTGGTTTGTTGACATGGATCTTGTGGTGGTGTCACATGCTGCCATAATAGAAAAGCTGGTTTGCAACATTCTATTGAGACTGTTACAGTAGATTGTCTATTGATGTAGTCAATGTTTTCTGCATTCTTAATAACACTTTGTGTGGCCTCAAGAAGATAGGGGATAGACATTATAGAGAACCTTGTGTGGCCCCAAGGAGATAGGGGATAGACATAATAGAGAACCTTCATTGTGTATAAAGTCACTTGCAAATGAGGAGGGTGCTGGGAAGACAAAATATGTTTCATGGTTTACTAATTCATTGCTGTGTTTACGTACCGGAAACAAAACATGCAGTGGTATTGTTGATACCTTTGTGGGCCTTTCTGGGCAAATAACCTAAAAGTACCATTTCATCAGTACAATTCACACTGTTATTTTCCAAATAACTATCAAATGCACCATAATCATTTTCATAATTTTTTCGAGATTTTACTGGAAACCACTATCAGTAGCTTTGTTAGCTTTTGCGAGAATTTCCACTGGAACTCCACAATAGTCTTTCATTTTGTACAACAAATCAGTGCACCAATGATTATGCAATAGTATTTACATACACACACTGTTTTGTTTATATGACATCATATTGACAAATGACGATTACAATGTATCTTTTTAAATTTAGACGCAAGAAAAATTATGAAATAAAAAATACAGATTCATTTGGCAATTGTAGTGTTTGTCAGTACAATAAATTGGTGGAAGTTTTACCAAGGGGCCATTCCATATTAAATCAACACAGTCGTTTTACATCACCATCTCAGATTCAGATGAAATTTGACACATAGGTAGTACGAACGAAGAATAAGAAAAGTACAAATTTTTAAATTGATGTAGAACATCTCCAAATTAAGATAAAGTACTGGAACAGGTGTCGTTCTTCAGCTTTCTTTATGGCCTTTTATATGATATACAACTCAATAGAGGTTGCATTCAAACCGTTTTTCAAGATTTGAATTTAAAATTTTGATTTTGAGTTTTTTCAAAATGCTCATCTTCAAAAAAATTGAAAAAATTCTAAAATAATCCTTATATGTTTCCAAACAGATGGTGCAAGTTTAAAAATGGGACTGCAATGGGTTCATATAGTAATCTTTACTTAAATGCACATTATTTACTTACTCCAGATTTTACTGATTTAAAATGCATTTTATTTCAAATTATAAACCCTAATATATGCAAATTATTAATGTAGTGTTTTTTGTTGGCGATTGTGTTGTTTATTATTATTATTATTACTATTATTATTATTATTATTATTATTATTATTCCATTACATCACGACTAAAGATCTTATGAGTCGGCTGAATATAAAATCTACTCCAGGTTGCAACCAGCTACCTAAGGAGCAGATCCGGTGACTGTTGGTGCTTCTACAATACTTTGCGCAAAATGTGGGCTGTTCCAAATAAAGCGATTTCTTGCACTTCCCAGTCTTTTGAATTACCTGGGAGTTTAGACAAGTTCTTACTACAAATTTTGCGGAACAAATCCCAGAGCTCTGATAACTATCGGGACGACCTGTGCTTTTACGCCCCACATTCGGCTGATCTCGATTTCCAAACTTTTGTATTTAAGGCGTTTCTCTGCCTCCTTGGTAACGACGTTTTGATCGCAAGGTACAGCAACATCGACAAGTAAACACGATTTGTTCTCCAAATCCCGGATGACTATATCCGGTTTGTTTGCCGCTTATCGTGCGATCAGTTTGAATTTGTTGGTCGTACAATATCGTACACAATCCAACAGACAGTCACCGGTTTCGGTGAGTGTTCGTACCACTTGGGGCATGTGTTCGGAACTTCGAGGGCCGTACAGATCTGCCAGTGGAGGTAACTACACACCCTGTCGTGTCTTTTCAAGTATTCAGGTCTTTGCTAGGATTGGACAAGCTGAGACAATATGATCAATTTTTTCTATGTGTTCTTGACAAATGCGGCATTTATCATCTTGGGAAATTTTGAGAACCGCTTTATCATAATGTCGTGTTCTCAAGGCCTGATCTTGGGCAGCTATTACAAGTGCTTCGGATTCTGGCTTCATTCTTCCCCTTTTAAGCCACATAAATGATTGATCTTTATTGATCTGCACCTTGTCCATTCGTTTCAGATATTGTCCGTGGAGTGGTTTGTCTCTCCACGAATTTCTTTAACTTTTTTTGTGTCTCAAATTTCATGTTAAGTATCATCAGAAGTCAGTGTCTCTGTCATTCTGGGTGTCTTGCATAGTCTTGTTCGCAATGCTTCTTGCTACACTTACAATGCCTCTGTTTCCCATTCTTCGGTCAGATTTAATGAGCTGCCTCATTAGTTGGTCGTCTTGATGGCCCCGGTTATTGCATTGTGCCAGGAGGCTTCAATTTGTCTCAGGCCTCTTCCTCCTTCTTTACGTGACACATAAAGTCTATGTACATCAGCTCGGGGGTGGGCAACATGATGCATTGTAAGCAGCTTTCTGGTTTTTCGATCCAGTGATGCGAATTTCCTGCTCAGTCCAGTCTACTAGTCTGAAACTGTATTCGGCTTACAGGCACCGCCAAACTACCTATTGCTGATATTTTATTCCTTGAGTTTAGAGCACACTGCAGGACAAGTCTCACTCTTCTGTAATACTCTTATTTCTGTAATACTCTTTATTATTATTATTATTATTATATTATTATTATTATTATTATTATTATGAAGAATGCTTATCGACTATGATTATAAATGTATAGGCAGGTTAACAGGGCTTGGTCAGTGCTAAGAAGAATTAATATACAACTTTGTTGTTTGCGAACATTTCGGAAAATGTATTTCCTTCATTAGGGCTGTATACAAAACGATAGAGAAGACAATGTAACATATAAGACTACCTAAGAACAAACCAATTAATATACCCTATCTGGATATAGTGAAAATTAAATTTAAATTTGCATATAAACAACCATACAACATGACTTCAGCCGGTGGAGTGTTGTATGGTTGTTGTGAAGTTTAGACGTGTTTAGACGATCCTCACCATGCGTGGGGCAACTCAGGATCCAGAACATGTAGCAGTTAGTATGTGTATAGTCAATTAGATGTTGTAAGGTAGTGTAAATTGTTTATATGCAAATTTAAATGTAATTTTCACTGTATCCAGATAGGGTATAATAATTGGTTTGTTTTGTGGTAATTGTATATGTTACATTGTCATCTCTCTCATGTTGTATATAGCCCTGATGAAGGAAATTCATTTTCCAAAATGTTGGCAAACAACAATGTAAATTAATTCTGCTCAGCACTGACCAAGCCCTGTTAACTTGCCTCCACAGTATATTATATTATTATTATTATTATTATTATTAGACCGCGGAACTTCATGCAATTGCATATTTTTACTGACTGTGCGTATGGAAAGGAAATGTATATAACTCTACCTATTACCAAAAATAAAACAAATCAAGATCGCCTTTCAGTTGATGAACCAGATACGTGAAAACCTAAACCTTCTTTATTATTTTCACGAGATTCTCTTCTCGATCAGAAAATGTCTTTGGGCGTTCTCCTCCGGGTTGCAGTTCAATCGCCTATTCATTGATGTACCATGATATTATGTGCACTCACTGTGCTTTCTTCATTAATGACATTTTGCAAAATTTTGGGCATCATTAACCCTTTGCATCATGGTAAATAACCAGCTGACGCTGCTCAGAGTTGGTGTTCTTTCCTCAACGATTCATTTCGCTTAAATGTTTAGGTTTTCACATATCTGGTTCATCAACTGAAAGGTGATCTTGATTTGTTTTATTTTTGGTGATAGGTAAAGTTAGATACATTTCCTTTTGATATGCACAGTCAGTAAAAATATGCAATTGGCTGAAGTTCTGCGGTCTAATAATAATAATGATAATAATAATAATAATAATAATAATAATAATAATAATAATGATAATGATAATAAACACAACACACTCGCCAACAAAAAACACTAAATTAATAATTTGTATATATTAGGGCTTATAATTTGAAATAAAGTGCATTTTAAATCAGTAAAATCTAGAGTAAATAAATATTGTGCATTTTAAGTAAAGATTACTATATGAACGCATTGCTGTCCCATTTTTAAACTTGCACCATCTGTTTGGAAAACTATAAGGATTATTTTAGAATTTTTTCAATTTTTTTGAAGATCGGCATTTTGAAAAAACTCAAAATCAAAATTTTAATTCAAATTTGAAAAACTTTTTGAACGCAACCCTTATTGAGTTGTATGTCATATAAAGAGCCATAAAGAAAGCTGTAGAATGATACCTGTTCCAGCTCTCTATCTTAATTTGGAGAAGTTCTACATTAATTTAAAAATTTTCGGGAACCCAATTTTGTAAAACTTTACATGACTGTGTTTCAGAAACAGGTGGAAATATTTTACTCAAAATTTGTACTTTTCTTATTCTTCATTCATACTACCTATGTGTCAAATTTCATCTGAATCTAAAACGGTGAGGTAAAATTTTAATTAAAACTGTGTTGATTTAATATGGAATGACCCCAAGATCTTTATGAAATGCACAATGAGTACCAAGAAATGTCATCAGGAGATGAAGCAACAATGATGAATATTCATACATTCTTTCTCGCAGCAACCCACCTACCGGTTGCTGTAATAATGAGCTCGTATTGCATCTCGATGTTGTAGGGTGATTATTTAACACGGGTCTTGTAGCAGTGGCATGTGTTGCCACCACATCCATGTCCAAATCCATGTGGATCAAATTGGGAATGAAACCTGCTCCAGCAATATAAAGTGACCAGTCTCACCACTATTATGAGGGTTGCCCTTGAAGACTTTATTTGTTCTTTAAACCCAGTTAAAACTGTTTATGTATGTGAGTGAGTGTGTGCGTGTGCGTGATTTTCCCCTCCAGTAGCCAATATCGGTCATTAATTTCCTTTATTTCTTATTGTTCTCTCCCCAAGCTCAAATCCAATTTTTTTTAAAATATTCATTAGGTAAATTAAACTTCTTCCTTATATTATTTTTTCAGAAAAAAATCGTTATTATGAGATGTCATCATTTGATGAGAAACAAGCTACAACTCTTTTGAAGGAAAGTCCTATTGAATTTGTTAATTACAACAAGAACCAGCTGAGTCGAGTGTACCCTTCTGGTAAACGTTTTGATTCTTCAAATTTTATGCCTCAAGTATTCTGGAATGCTGGCTGCCAACTTGTGGCACTTAATTACCAGACTCTTGGTGAGTATTCATTGCTATGCAAGGTTTTAAAAATTGCATATCTCTTGCTAAGTTCATTAATAATTTCTTAATTTTTATATCAAGATAATTGTGGATAAGTTTCAATACACTTCAGAATTTGAAATTTCTTTCTGTGAAAATTCTTATCTGTGTGTGTCATTAGTAAGTGTTTGTAACCTTTTCGTACAAATTATCTACATAAGTCATGATGTGTTAGGTAGACATTTGGTGTAACAAACGTTTATTATTTGTATAAACTCTTGCTCAATAAATTTTCAAAATCAGGATTACCTCTTCCATTCAACATATTATTTTAAATATTGCAGTGAAATTCACATATTTCACTACACCAATTCGCTACAAAGCATACACATTTTTTTAAGAAATTCACAAAGCCTTCTTCTTCTTTAAGAAACTTACAAAGACAAGATTCCATTTTTGATTGCATATTATATTTTAACATAGTAGAAGTACGTGGCAATTAGTCTCAGTAGTCTTACTCAATCATCCAAACTGTGGTGTTTTTCAATCACCCAATCTCTCAAACATCTTAATGAATCTGTACTTTATGAAGATGTCTAAATGAGCATTTACATTTTGCTATGAACATAAAATTTTCTCCAACTTATTAGATACTTCCTATAATTATTACTGTACTTTTATTTTTCATGTAGAGTTCGACAATATTGTAAAGGTATTCAGGAATTTTTGTTAACCCCTGGAGATTTCACTGATTTGGGAATTCATATGCATCAGTACCATTCTTTCTAGTGTCCGGGAAGAGGGCCATATGGTTACTTCACCCACCTGCCACCCCCAAGCTTCGTATTACCACAGAATGCTTTCGAACAAAAGTATGGGACCTACGAGGGATAATATATCCATAACCACTAAGAGTACTTGGTGTCTCATGTGAAATGTTGAATGCATTAGATTATTTCAAAATGCTGTGTAATTAATTTTATTGTTATTTAAACTTCTTTTTCTCTATATTTTTGGGATTAAATGTGATAGTTCAAAAAGATTATATTTTTGTTTTCATTTTCTCGTTCAAAAAGTGGATGAAAATTGTTTTATGACATTTTTTGTGACCTGCATTTGTGACTTACAATGTACCAATCAGAAATTTCTGGTTTTGTTCAATGTATTCAATTATTTTTATTACTTCTTTGTCAAATTTATAAAATAATTTTGAAGACTAGAATGATAAGATCTTTTGTTTTAAAAACTATTAAGAAAAGTTTGGCTGGTTACAAGACTTTAAAGAAAGTATTTTTCGTGGCTTTTTGAAGTGAAGTGATGCTTTTAACAAATAAAAATTCTTTGTTACTATTTTTATCATTTAAACCTTCTAGAAGGCTATAAAAACTATTTGAAATTATATTTAGAAAGCCAATGCCTCTCAGGTACTATGTCAGAACTTAGCTCCAAAAAAAAAAAAAAAAAGAAAGAAGAGATGTCGGACACTAAAAGTTAATTTATTACAATATTACTATTTTTTTTCTAGACTTGGCTATGCAGCTCAACCTTGGAATCTTTGAATACAATCATCGCTGTGGCTACTTACTAAAACCAGAATTCATGCGTAGACGTGATCGACGCTTGGATCCATTTGCTGAATCTACTGTTGATGGAATTATCGCTGGCACAGTATCTGTGCATATAATATCGGCGCAGTTTCTAACAGATAAACGTGTTGGAACATTCATAGAAGTTGATATGTATGGTCTACCAGCAGACACTGTTCGTAAGAAATTTCGAACGAAGATTGTTCCAAATAATGGAATAAATCCTGTGTTTGATGAAGAACCATTTGTATTTAAGAAGGTATTTATTTGATTTGTTTTCTTGTGGTACTGTGCAAATATTAATGTAGCTGTTTTGTCAGAATATATTCCAATAAGCCATATTTACTCAACTATAAGATGATTCTGAATATAGGATAATTCCCTAATTTTGAGAATTTTTTTCATTTTTAACTACATTCTGACTATTCAGTTACAAACAAATTGATTGACTAGAATCGATAAGAAAGTGGTATCTCGTGTGTGTGCTATCACTATTTTCTTATTCTTTTTTTAATCATCATCTTTTGTCTTAATGTTTTTTGTCATTACCATCTGTATTTTCGTTTGTATGTCACTTGTCAGTGTTTCTTACTTTTCGGTCCTTCTCCCTTACTAGATTGCCTCTGACGTTTTAAGACCTCCCCTGAAAGTATTGCATGTTGAATTTGTGTTGTTTTATCTGATGCCTCCTAAAAACTTTATTGTCTGTGACACCAAATTTTCTTCTTCCTGCTGTTGTACTAAGCCTCTGCTTTTTAACATCCACAAAATTAAATTTCTCATTGTTTATGTAAGGTTTGCATCATTGAGTTGTGAAGAATGAACTCATAAATTTGCTCAGCAACATCTTGGCCACTGTTCTGTTTTCCATTTCACTTATTACAATGCCATTTTTGTAGAGATTCTCTCTTTACCTGTGGAATCTCCTAGCACATCTGCTATGGATGCCAAGAAAACTTCTGCATTTAATTAGAATAGATTTGTATACACATGGTTTATTTATTGGCTTTGCTGTTTATTGTTGCATCATCGTTAGAGATTTTCGGCTGGGAAAGGCAAGTATGAAAGCATTAAACTCAACAGACCACACTTAATCTGCAAATCTAAGACCACACATGTTTTTTAATGAGATATTTAGTACAAAATTTCCTCTTATATTTGGGTAAATATGGCATTCTGTTTCTCTAAAAATAATTTCCTTTTATCAAACAGAAAATGATTTTAGGAACAATCATGGATACAATGATACTTTGAATATCTAATATTGTGGATAAATTTTCTTTGAAATATATTCATGATAAAATCTGTACTGCGATTTTCATAACTTTGTCCCTGACAGGAATCGTCTGTTTCGCTGCCATCCAATCAGGAGCTTATATTTCGCGACAGTGTGGTGACGTTCAAGCTCCCAAATCAGGGACAAAGTTACGAAAATCACAGTATACATCATTGCACCAAAGTTGGGCAAAATACTTAAAAAAATTTATTTCAAATACAGAATACTTCCTCAAAAGAATTTTAGATACCAAATACAAAATACTTCCATAAAAGTATTTTAGATACGAAATACAAAATAGAATTTTAAAATACTTTTGAAAATACAAAATACAATCAATAGTGATCCAGTTTCACAATTTATTTCTCAAAACTTGGTTATGATTTACTGTTGTGTACAGTTGGATATGTTTCCTTTCAACTAGTTTTTCGAACATTGTATCACTAATATTTCTTCTTGTAAGGGGCTGTCCATAAATTATATAACGCAAATTTGGAGTATTTTGAATACCCTTCTCCCCCCTGTAACGCACCCATAATGCATGCTTGAACCCTCTCAAATAATTATGTAACGCTTACAACACTCCTCCTCCCTTATGAATGCAAGAAGTGGGGGCAAATTGTAAGTGAAGGAAGGAAGCAAAGCAGTGAAGTGAAGTGAAGGAATGTGAAGAAAGGATGAGAGGTGAGAAAATTTTTGATCTCAAACCATGCTCACGCCGTCATGGGCAAGTCTTCTGCACCAATTTTAATGGATTTTAGAATAAACTACATAAGTTTGGAATATTTTCTTCGCAATCTTACAGATTCAATAAAAAAAATTGATGAAAAAATATCTCCATTGGTGACAATTTAGAACTTATAACTGTAATTTATTTTTGTTTTTAAATTAGTTACCTAATATTTTAATGTTTTAGTACAATTTTCAAAAAAGGGATTATTTTGGCAATTGTTGAAAAAAAAGTGTTACATAACAATAAGCTACTACCCCCCTACCCCCATCTGACGTGGCGTAATGGAGCCTCATTCCATTAACAACAAATTTTGTAACAGGATCTTCAACTTTTAACAAACGTAAAAATAAATCACACAAAGTTTCTTAAGTTGTGTTTAGACAGTCAGCATTTTATTACATAAAAACGTCATTCTTCATGTTACAATTGCA
This sequence comes from Acheta domesticus, assembly GCA_031308135.1. NCBI lineage: Eukaryota > Metazoa > Arthropoda > Insecta > Orthoptera > Gryllidae > Acheta > Acheta domesticus. Next base: position 78,478,180 of record JAHLJT010003656.1, read on the forward strand.
AAGAAATTGTGATGTAACATGAAGAATATTACATAGGGAAACACATAGGATAATTTTGAATTTCTGAAATTACTGGAAAAAACTTCTTAAATCTAAACTTAATCTATTTTTACTTCCTTTTTACCACTTGCTTAATAGTACGCAGTAGAGAGAAAGTCATGTAATGCTGCAAAAAAATCTTATTACAGGGTCCTGGTGATGAAAAATTGGGTAAATCCTGTTGCTAAATTTAGAAAAAAGAACTATAAAATGTGGTGTAGCTGGAATCCACATTTTGTGTGTCCTTCACAACAGTGAAACAGTGACAACAGAAACAATGTAACAGTGAAAATACTAACAATGCCACCTCTATAAGTGAATTTCACTCTATTCTTACAAGAAATTTAAAGAAAAAATTTGGAGCCATTTTTGGGGTAATTATGAAAATATCCCACGGGCTTCATGTACAGTACCCACAAAAATTTAGGATGGTTTTCAAAACCCCAGTGTTTCGAGCGGAAACAGCTCGATCGCGGAATATTCATTTTGGAAAAAAACATACGAATAGTTTTGGCGCTAGTGTTATTCACGGACGACGGGAAGTTTTGAAAGAAGAAAACCAACCTTTTTCAGTATCAGGGGACCCCCAAAACATGTATTCTGTTAAAATCTCGGAGTCGATTTTCTGCAGCATTACATTACTTTCTCTATATTACGTATATACTTTACTTTACTACTACGTATATACATTACTTTACATTACTTTCTCCATATTACGTATATGTACGTATCCGAGAAAGTAACAATAGGAAACACTGGTCAAAATACTAAAAGCAAAATTCTGTGATTTATTGAACTCTGCCTCTGGCAGATGCTGGCGGTTTCATCCAATCGGGAGCTTGAAAGTCAACCATCGTGACATCACAGAAGCTTCTGATTGGATGAAACTGTAAACAGCTGATACCTTCCAGAGTCACGGTTACAAAAGTCGCACTATAGGTGTCTTCCTTGTTGCCAAAAGACAAGAAGCTTACCGATTGAGCTTTCTTCACGAGAACTTCGCACACCTCCCCCCCCCCCCCCCCCGCCAGTGACACGGGTGTTGCGAACCCCTGCTCCAGCCTATTTTAAGCACGTGTCCCAACCCTTATCATGCTGAGGAAATTCCCAACACACCTGGAGGAAAATTCCACGCTTTGTCTCTTACAAGCGAGAAGAAACGGATGGCGGAGAATAAAATCTTGTCCACTATACGCGTGATTCTCTTATAACAGGGTCTCTTATAGCGGGTTTTACCGTATCTTGAGGAGCATTAAGTAGTGTATGAATAGAGATAAACATGAAAAGATGATAGAAGCTATTACTAAAGCATGTGGAATGGATTTATTTTTGTCAAAAAATAAATTACAAGACCCACCCAGTAATACAATTACTAAAGTTTTGAAACATGACTAAAGTATACCTTATTTCAAAATTTACAACCCTTCAAGAACAACAACAACAACAGCAACAACAAGTTCTGAATTTCTTGAATTCAGAACTACCTTAGGATATTTATGTCTAGAGCCTCAGCAAATAACCCCCTCCCCCCTACAAAGAACCATCTTATTATATAATAAATTGCCTAAAAATATAAAAGATGTAAGTGAAGAAAGAAATTCAATGACTTGTTGAGTATTTAATAGGAATGAGCCCCTATAAATTAAAAGAACTAATGGGATAAAAAAACATATTAGTTTTATAATTTATTTTATATGTATGTGTCCTAAGTACTTGATGTGTTTCTTATAGATTGTATATTATGTGTTAATTTTTGTTTTATACCATTTTTAAGTTTTTACATTTTTTGACAATGCTTGCAACTTATCACTGTGTAAGTCTATTGGCAAAAAATAAATTATTATTCTTATTATTAAATCTTTTTTTGCTAGACGTCCTGAAATGTTTTACTTGGCATAAACTGTTATTAAAAACATTAATGATTTCTTCTGTTCAGATTACTTTAATTTATCATGAGTTTTATTATGTCTGTGTTACAGGTAGTGCTTCCTGAGTTAGCAAGTATACGTTTGGCTGCTTATGAGGAGTCAAACAGGCTTATTGGGCATCGTGTTCTCCCTGTTGTTGGATTATGTCCTGGTTATCGACATGTAGCATTACGTACAGAACTGGGACAACCACTGCCACTTGCTGCAGTCTTCCTGCATATAGTTGTCAAGGATTATGTTCCTGATGGATTGTCTGATTTTGCTGAAGCACTTGCAAACCCAATTAAGTACCAATCTGAACTGGAGAAACGTGCTCAGCAATTATCAGTGCTTACAGATGATATGGATGTCATAGAGGCAAGTTCAGGAGATTTTCAGTCTTCTAAACTTCATAGATGGTTAAAACAGTTATTTGTTGAATCTAACAAATAGTCTACAGATTTTTTAGCAAATGCCTATTTCACTCTTTTGATGTCAATATTGAAATTAATAATGAATTCTTTTCTAAATTTTAGGATGTCAGTGTACTTAAGAAATTGTTCCTAAAAAATTCTGTTGTATTAATTTTATTATTCAGTCAAAATAAAATTTCAAGTTGGGTAATGAATTAGAAAATTGTTTTGGTGAGGTTACATCTTTACACCTGCACTATTTTATTGTTCCTTGAAATGATATTTATGTCTCAACCATCTTCATCTTCAAATGTTTTGTATGCACACCTGCACATGCACGTGTACTTGCTTGCAACAATTTTTATTCATTTTCATGTTGCATTCCACTTACTACAAAGTCATTCATTTGAGATTCTCTCTGTATGGCCTATTCAAAAATATTGGTCTGAATTGCCCTGCAAACAACTTGGAGGTTACCAAAAATTTGACCGCAATTATAATTAGGTTTTAAAGATACACATTGTATTTATCAGCTGCAGCTTTTGTCATCATTTTAGTTTCTTGACATGGAAAGGCTGTGTAAAAACATTTCATCCACTTAAACTGGTGATATAAGATTCAATTTGGGAAAACTTTGAAGCAGAGTAAGAAGAAAAGTTTTATCAATAACAAAAAACAGATTAAATAATCAAATTTTATAAATCATCAAAACCTAGATAAAATCAGTAATAATTCGCAAAATAAAAAAATGTTTTATCTGTATTTTTAGCAAGAAGATGAAACTTCCAAGCTCAATGCCAAACGCTTGCCTAGTGACAAACAGGAAGCAGCAGCAGCTACCAGTGTGGCTGCTGCTGGTAATCATGTTGTTAGTGTGAGTCCTGGACCAAGAGCATCCTTAGTAACAGCAGCTACCACTGCAGCCGCCACAACTGCAGCTGCCCCAGATGTAGAAACAAGGCGCAATACTGAAGCTGTGGACACCCAACCTCCAGCAACCGTTGTGTGTTTGGAGGCAGAACCCAGCACTGCAGGCCCTCCAGTGGAGCGACCACCTACAAGTAGTTAGTATTTTCAGAATTATTTATATTTAGTATTTTAAGCCTCAGATTCTTAGGTTTGATCCTTTTCTGTTTTGGGGCTCCTCCATAAGAATATCCATGCCTTTATGTACACAAAAACATGCAAATTCTGTAGGTCTTAAAAGATATAATTTGTGCCGAACAATTTAGAAAGACCTATTTTGGTGTTGAAATCTTAAGGGAATATTATTTGGAAATTGAATCTGTGTGTGGGTCATATTTTTTGAGGTTGGAAGGTACAAGAAGAATTTCCTTGGAATCCTAAGGCAATTGCCGGCATAAAGTTTGCACCTCTTACATCGTGTGATTCGGAGCACAGTTTTGCAGCTTTCAGGCAGATTTCAACAGAACTCAGAAGAGGTCTAACTCCTGAAAAATTTGTATAAGTATTTCAGTTTTGTGTTAAAAGGATTAATAAATAGATTTCAGTTACTTCAATAAAAATACTGGAGTGTGAATAGTAACCTACGTTGCATGTTATTTTTTTGCATGAATACTTATCATTACCTATAATTTGTAAAAGTTATAAAAGCCTAAATCATTATTTTGAAAAAAACCTATTTTAAATTTTTACTTCCTCGCATACTACATATAGAGAAAGTTATAATGCTGCAGCAAAAAATGTTGATTTTTCAGCAGAAAGCATTGTATTGTAAGTCCATGATTACAAAAAATTGGATAATTCTTGTTCTTACTTGTAGTCAATTACTTTCTCTTAACATGTGTGGCCAGAATCCATGTTTTGGGATCCTCAACATGAAAAAAAATTTTTATTGCAAAATGTACATATTTGTTCGTGAACAACATTAGTGGCTAGACCATCGACAGGCAACTTCCTATAACTACAGTAATGAAGATAGAGAGTTTTTCTTTAACCCATTTCTCCCTAATGTTGCGTATACGCTATGCAATGTTTGCTATTTTATATTACCTATACCATTCTTTGAAAGTATTTGTAATTTTTTGTACAGTAAATACAGCTCTAAATATGTCTAAAACTATTTTTATTTGATAAATATATAATATATGAATATTCGTTTTTAATTTTTTCTCCAGTCGAGACACGTGCTCTATTTTCACGTTTGTACAATATCTTACCGTCTTTTGATCTTAAAATAGGTGATCAATGTGGATTTTTGTTATCACATTGCAAAACATAATATGTACAAATAAAAGTGTTAATGTTTGAATAGAATGTGATTTCCAAAACGATTTTTATAGACAAATAAATGTTGTGTTGCGTTTACGCAACGTTGGGAGTTTCTCGGCAGAATTGGGAACGAACAAATTCCATTATGGCGCTATGTCAAATGGTTCATTGGGAGCTTAGTATTTTGAAAAAAGATGTAATATTAGGTAGAATATGCTCTCTTTGGTTTGTTCCGTTGATGGATATCCCAAAAGACATAATTTCTGTAGTTTTCTTGGCTCTAAAACTAGGCATGGCACAGTGAGGACTTTCTGTACGAAACTGTTTAGTGGGATCTTTCGAAGGATACCATTTACTGAAGAAAAGGAAGTTTTGAAACAAATTTGAAAAAATAAAAAAGGTGTCTACATACTTTGGTCAATAAAATCGTAGGTAAGAATGGAAAACTACGAAATTGAGCCAATTTTTTGGTGAATGGACAAAAAACATTTGCAATACATAGCGAATAGCCAGAACGTATCAGCACTTATGAACAGATAGTTTCATACTTGGGGCGACATTTAGCTAAAACATGTGAGTTATGAGAGGTTTGGTTTCATGATGTGGTGCGTATTGACTGGTGAAAAAATATTTTTGAAACCATTTAATGTTCATAGTGGAATATCAAAGAATGGCACAAATGTTTGGTCTTAGATGAATTAATTGGCAACGTGACGGAAATTGTTAAAAACATGAGAACACTACTCGCTGTTTCTTGGCAAACTTCTATATGTACCACATTATTTTCTGTCCTTTATCAGAAGCGGATTTCTATGCAAATAGAATTGTGGAAACTGAGAGAAAAGGGCATCAGACTGTTCGCTTCGAACCCAAAAAATTATTTCAAAACAAAAGTTGTGTATGATTACATGATAGAGAAGCATAATGAGTTTTTGATGTGTTAGAGATCCTGCTAAGCAAGGATTACTTACATTCTAACAACAGAAATTACTCTAAATGGTATTGATTTCGAGTTCAAACCAGTACTCTCTCTTCTTAGAAGTGCCATCTAGTACTCAAATTGCCATCTAGCCCACAAATTGTATTTGCCATCTGATACACACATTGAAATTTAGGGCATTATAGTAAAAGGAGAATAAGAGAAAGACTAAAGGTCCATTTTGATTATTTCAATTAGTGGTGATAAGCATGCATACAGACAACGTCATGTTCGTAAGAATCGGACAATTTTAGAATGTAAAAAAAAGTCAAATACATTTAAATTTCAGTTGGTTTTTACACCTTCATGCATAAACTTCAATTCTGTTTGCATTTCAGTAAAATTAGTAGATATTAATGGAGAAAATACCAACATTTAGATAAAAAGCGTTCAGTACACTTCCTTTCCGGAAAACTCCCAACATTGTGTATAGGCAATGTACCGCCCAGCTTCAACCAAGAATCAAAATATTCTTAGCAAACTGGTTTTGCTATCTCTGGAGACTTATTATCAATATTCAACTAAAATGTATTAAATAAATTAAGTATTTCACTGCTTGGGAAGAAATAGGTTAATGAAATTCATTCTTCAAAGACGGTTCTTTAAATAAGGTCATGTACGCGTTTTTCAAAATAGGAGTAATTTTCACTATTTTGTTTGAAATAAACGCAATTTAAAAACATTTTCTCAGAAACAGCTCCAAATGTTTTCTTTAAACATTTTGTGTAATCAGAGCTAAATGCATTGAATAACAGGACATAAAGTAACCTTTTAATGTAACCTTTTAGCTTTGCAAAAATTTCACAAATGTATGTTCAAAAATATTTTAATATTATGTAACCATATTAATAACCACAAATACAAACTAGTGCGTAGATATGCACAGATTGTGTTATTTCTCCTTACTAAATAATCATGAACAGTTTTTACTGTTTTTGATGATAAATATGTATAAAATAAAAAGTTTGTTCTGTACCATAGTTTATTAATAATTACTAGCTGAACTGAGTAACCCTTTCACACTTAGTATTAAATATGCCCTAAACTGCGATATCATGTAGATCCAGTATTGTGTGCAAATAAAAATTGTCTAAATATGTCATAACAAACAAGTACTTAAACCTATGATATTAAATTGCACAGAAGCACAGAATATCAGTCAATTCTACAAATAATTCAATATTTAGCACATCTCTGATCACCTGTGCCTCAAAGAGGGTATACCTACAAGTGCCAAGGAACCCTGAAGATTCTTCTGAATGTCTGCATAACATGATGCTGAAAACTTATACATATTTCAGTGATACAAGCACCTCCAAAACAATATTTATGTATTAACATTTAAAAAAAACATAAGAAATTTGAAGATGTAAAGATGGAAGCAAATCCAGGTTTCCTAAAACATTGTTGCCTGTAATGTATTCAGGAAATAATAATCATTGACAAATTTATAGTAGTGTGTTTTAAATGAATATCTAAAAAACCAAGGAAAATTAATATATTCAAAATCTGAAGACAATCTAAATATTTAATAAAATGTTATTTGAAAATGATTTAATGGTATTTATGGTTATATTGTTAATATAATGGCTTTTATAATAATGGTTATCCAAAAGAATTAGTTTTATGTTAAATAGCATGAATGCTCTGTGTTGTATTAATTCATTAAAAAATATAATGTTTGTTTGTAGAATTCATTGGATGTACTTCAGTTGAGCAGGATGTGTTACTCAATATGAGTTGTTACTAATATACAGTGTCTTACTAGTTTTATTAACATCTAACATACTGTATTCCGATTGAAACTTAATTGGCAGTGATGAGCAGGGATGCGATTTTCCAATTGGGAGTTTTGTTACATCTTAATTTTTGAAATTGAAGCTCCTGATTGGATAATCACATCCCAGCTCATCGAAAGTCACTTGCCCTACAATTTATTCCAAGTGTATGTATATTAGTCACTTCACTACTATTATTGACACTTCACAAACATTTTCCAAAGTAATTCTTCTGAATATGATTCAATTTATTGTGTGAGGTCACAGTTACCAGACAAATACAATTAACTGATGTCTGTATTTTTATTAATAGTAAAGTTTTTGTCATCATGACCTGTTCACTTTATCATTTCAGTCATCCTCATATTTTAAAAAAAATTTGAAGTCCATTAGTAGTATTAAAAAATGAACATATATTTTTTTAATTAATATCAATTAAAAATATTTGTTTAATTTTTAACTTTTTGCACACAGTAAGCGATGAGCTGGTTGCAGAACCATTAGAAAGGATTATGGAGAGTAAAGGTGTTCGTGAGAAAAGATTAGAACTGGATAAGAAATTAGAGACACTTCGAAAAAAACAGGAAAAGGAACGAATGAGAATCCAAATGCACAAAGGATCACAAGATGAGAAATCAAAATCAAAGTTTTATACTGCGAAATTAGTGAAGCGTCTCTCTAGCAAAAATATGTAAGTATGCTCTTGGAACTTTAATACTTTTTGCATCTCAACAATACAAAAGTCACAACTGAGTGAAAGTAGGTACATCATGCTGAGAATAAATAGAAGCGTTTATAGGGCATGCCTGTTATAAAATAATTAATTAACTTATTTACGTACATTTTAGTGGTGTACATTTTTTTAAAACTTCAATACAGGGTGATGTCCTTCAGAGGGATTGATGTTGTAATGCTGAAAATATTCTAGAAGAGGGTTTTTGATTGGGAACTGACTCTACTTTTGGTGCATAAAAGGCATGATCTACCAAAAATACATCATTTAGTACACAAACTACTTATCACTCATGAAACTACCTCTCAAAATACAGTATGTAGTACACAGTGTACAGCATTTCTCCTAACAGAATAATAATAATGATTATGACTATAACATCATTGAAGATGATAATCGTAATTGTAATAACTAGACCTCAGAATTTTAGGCACGAAAAAGAGATGATTTAGGCACCTAAAATAGATAAAAAAGTATGAAATTAGACGCTATTAAGCATAAAATGTGATGTTTTAGGCACTGTAAGACTTTGGCTGTGTTTCGTAAACTTCACCTTTCCAAAAGTAGGTTTTGTGTCACCTGTGCCTTTCCTCACTTGGATTGCATAGACAATGCTCCACAGCAATAAGTCTCGGCCTGTCAACGAGCAGCTGCACTGGGAATGGGTGCATTTGCCTAAGAAGTGCGTGCTGACAAGCATGAAACTTCATCTTTATGTAGACTTGCAGAACTCCTTACTGTTCAGTGTGCAGTCAATTGCGTATTCAATCAGGGAATACATATTTCTTTCTTGGGGAATTAGGGAGAGCGAAGATTGTTACTAGAATTAGTACCAAACTGCATTTTGATAAGATAAAATTTAAAAAATGAGTAATTAAAATACGATAATTCGTCAAAATTTCCTGTTTACGAAGTTTTATGCAAAAAACATATTAAAATAGTCATCAACCCACGTTTTAGGCACTATTAGATGCTTTCAGTTGATCCATTTTGTCATTGTTGGAGCTATCGATGGCACGCACACTAGGCTCTTGACGTACAGACGCTTCCCTGTCAGGTAACCACACTGCATTTCATTATGCCCGCACTTGCACAACTTCAACACAAAGCACAATCTGAATTGAATGTTGAATGTGAATGAGAGGGACAGAGAGCGGCAGAGAGAGACATACAGGGACAGGATGGTGGGAGGGAGGGAGGGAAAGAAGAAAGGGGAGGGAAAGAGGGAGATGAAGGGCAGAACCACGTCTGCCAGGTTTTCGTAGTATATTGTGATGCAGTGGCCCAAGATATTATGAAACAAATCCAAGTCAAAATAACGTGAATTAGAAAACTCGGTCACGATGATCACAAACTCTGTGTTTCAGAAGTTCCTATTGATACAGAAGATGTTGGTAGCAACAAGGCCCCCTGAACCTTTAATTTTTGTTCCCACCTTGCCTTCAGAAGCTGTTCCAATTTTGTACGGTGCTTTTTTTTAAAAAACAAAATTAAGATATATTCCTATAATGACTGAACAAATGCTATTATCATATTTGTTGATATAGTGGTTAAATATTTATCACTTCTAATTTGTCCTTTCATCGTGTGCACATTCAAATATGTGTGCAAATTTGTGGGAAATACAAAAAAAAGGTTTCAGCACTTAGTACCACTCCTGTCGAATAAAGCAAGTTTAAGAACATTACACTAATTTTATAAGCTTATGTTAAGTGATTTTTCATTTCCTGTAATAACTAAATATGGTACATGTTACCTGTTTAAATTCATCTGCTTGCTAATGAGAAAGCTTTGTGTTATAATTGTATTTGGTGGAAATTTGCCAGAGTTTAAACCTCTCAGTTACGTCTGTTACAGTGCTCGCACAATACATGTTCATGTGTATTTGGGAATAAAATGTGTTTCATGTTATTCTTTCAGTGATTTGCCCCCGCTCTCAGTTGCTTCGGAACCTGTGGATTGTGGTGAAAGCGGAGACCCATCTCGGTATACCCTTCCCAGGAGTCAGTCAGAGCGATTACTTGCTATCTGTAAGACTCATGTAAACCAGGAGCGAGAGCTGCAAGAAAAGTATCATGATTTGGTAATGAAGTCAAAGTTGTCTAACAATGTGTTTGTGTTAGCTTTCACTTATAATGCCTGTGAAAAGATTAATGTCTACAATAATTTTTTTTCTTGATATTCAAACTTGAAGGCTTTTCAGCAATACTTTCTTCAGCTTTTTACAATATTTATTTATAATAATTAATTATATCTAATTTTGTTCTTCACATTATATGTTTTATCAGGTCATTTATTTTTATTGGTTTCATAAACTTTTATTTAAGATTCAGTTGATTTGTTCGTCAGTTCTACTTACATTTTATTTTTTTTCTTTCCATACATCTCATTCTTTTCCTAAATCACTCTTCAATTTAATTTTCAAACTGGTCTTTTATTCAACAAATAATTTCCTCAAAATTTTAACTTTATTGTTGGCTTCATTCTTCTGCTCCAACTTCAAAATATTTGTGTGGTGTTTTGATTTGGATACATTTAAAAATGTTTATTAAATATTTCTTTAAAGAATTTTTAAGTAGAAAATTATCATATTTACCTGAAAATAAGGTGATAAAAAAAGCATGCTCTTTCCCCTCCCCCTGTTAGAAGTGACCTCCTGAAATTTTTAAATAATTCTTTTTACAATTTAATCAAAACAAACTTGAAAATTATCTCATTGACATGATAATGTTTTATGGATGAGAAAGTTACATGTTTTTGCCTGATCTGTCTCTATTTCCAGCAAGCCTAATCATCGTCAGCATATCATTGATTGTGTTTGGTCCTGCTCCCACACTAGGTCATCCTCTGACTTTTAAGTTCCCCCTCCCTTAAGTTTTGCACATTGAACTTACAGTCTTTGTCTTTCATTTACCTCCACTTAAGAGCATTCCCTTCTGTGTAACCTGATTTCTTCTTGCCATATTCTACTTTGTGACCTCTGATTCTCTAACAACCAGAAAATTGAAATGTGAATTGTTTAATATTCACCTGATCATTTTTAGTTCTGAACTGTGAACTCCTACATCTCTGTACCTCCACTTCTCAGGTAGTGTGGGAAAGAGTGGCAAAGTTTCCATTATTTGGGAAGTTTTTGTTAAGAATTATTTTTTCTTGATTCTTCCATCTCAGTGGTTGGAAGTACTTTCTTTCTTTCTCTTCTCTTTTCTTTCCCTTCTCTCTTCTCTTCCCTTCTCTTTTCTTTACTCTTCTCTTTCTCTCTTCTTTCTCTCTTCTCTTCTCTTCTGTTCTTTCTCTTCTTTCTCCTATCAAATTTTTTCATTTGAATATCTTGCACAACTTGGATTCACACTCACCAGGGGCCAACCAAGAGTGTGTGTCAATAAGGGCATGGAACAATTTCAGAACAATATTTATTCATTTTCATGTTACATTTTCCACATTGCAATTAATTTGATATCTTCTTTTCATTGGCTTATCTAAAATGATTGACAAACAAAGGGCCCCCTGGATAAGATGGTAAAATGTTCCCCTCAACCAAATTACATATGAGTGGTTACACTATAATTCTAACATAAAATAATATTTTTGAAAGGTTTCTTAGCCCCCGTTCCACCACCCACACCCATATACAGCCAAAAATGTGTTTTTTTATTTTAAATTTTTTTCGACGACTGAACACTATTTTATCAGACTGAAAAAATATGATAAATAAGAACACAACTTCTTCTGATAGTCCAAGTTGTGTTCTTATTTATCATATTTTTTTCAGTCTGATAAAATAGTGTTCAGTTGTCGAAAAAAATTGAAATAAAAAACAACACATTTTTGGCTGTATATGGGTGTGGGTGGTGGAACGGGGGCTAAGAAACCTTTCAAAAATATTATTTTTATGTTAGAATTATAGTGTAGCCACTCATATGTAATTTGGTTGAGGGGAACTTTTTACCATCTTATCGGGGGGACCCTTTGTGGAAGTTGTCTAGAATACATCTATGAATATTATTAGTTATTATTTTTTTATTTAATTTACAAAAGTCATGTGGGTTACTCCAATTAAAGGACTATCTGTACAAGCCTATACATTTATCATGAGGTATTCATAATTATAAGGCATTCAAATAAAATGTATTACAGATTATAATCTGTAATATTCCCAACAAGAGAGTCAACAAACAAATCAGTAGAGTTAGAGGCGCTGATATAATCATTTGTGAATTCCAAAATATTAAACAGCTTCACCTTATGGCAAAGTATGTCTCTAGTAACAGGATTATAAAAAAATCTAGAACAGCGAACATTCAAACATGGAATAGAAAATGGGATTTGAAATAATAAATGAGGAGCATGAATTATGCCTCTAATAATTTTGATCAAAAATATAATTTGTGACATTGGTCTTCTATGTCTGAAGGAATCTAAATTAAATTTGGTGTAAAGAAGTTGATTATCTATTCCACATGGAAGATAGTCACCACCAGACTTGAACTCTAAATATTTTGCAAATCTTCGCTTGCATCTTTCAATATCTTTTATGAGTCCAATTCTATCTGGTGACCATAACGCAGAAGCATATTCAGGCCTGAAACGTACAAATGCAGAATATAATACACACAAAGTTTGAATATTCTTGAATTTCCTACAAGTTCTCATTTGGTTTCCAACTCATTTGTTCGCACAATTAAGAATACTTTCTATATGGGATTTAAAAGTTAGTAGTAACTCAGTAAGAAATTAATAACATTTCCAAGAATGTATAATTAATTTTTTGTTTTTCTGTTTTGTAATATATCACTGTATAATTATTTTCAGGTATTTTCCACTGCCGAGAAGGCCCTCCGTACATCGCAAAGCCAGCAGTTAAAATTATTACAAGTTCTTCTTGAGCGTGAAACAGATGAAGTTATGCGAAAGCTTCAGGCTTTGCGCCGTGACGAAGTCAAAGCATTATCAAAGGTACATAGAGATAAGGATGAAATGGTTCGTATGAAGAGAGAAGTAGCTTCAGCTATGGTTGATCGAGGTGTGCAGGAACGTATGCGATTGACTCAACTATATCAGAAAAGAAGAGAAGAATTGGAACATCAGCATGAGTTAGTACGTACTAACTTTGAAGAAGAGAGAAAGAAAGTAAGTTCCTGAATTTATTTAATGAGTGAAGAACATGAAGCAGGAGGCACAGAAATAGATGATGAATGGTAATGAGCAATTGTTATGATTGTTCCTCATGTTGACAAATGCTGTGGAAGGGGCTGGACATTAATTCGCATACACACTCATGCACTTCTTTGGCAGCTAAACAATGCAATCGGGCCTAAGTCTGCGTAATGTCTTCTTAACTTATTGGATACCTGAGTTGTCAACATGTTGTCATTTGTATCTGCATTGTCAATAAGAATAATTTGCACATGAATCTTCACAGTCAATGAATTCAGAAAGACAACTTCAAAATCAGCTAACATAGTTGAGATGTTTGAGACTAAAACCTCTCAATTTGTCACCTTCTGTTACAAAGCCTTGATTAGATGCCTGAAGATCCGTACTCAAATTACATAACTTTTGTAACAAAGTAGTATGGTTAACTATGTCAAATTCTTCAGCAAAATCTGTGTAAACTCCATTAACTTGTGATTTTCCCTCCAACCTTCTGAAAACAAAACAAGTTGATTGTAGTAGATTCCTCCTCCTCCCCTCCAACCGAATCTGAATCTGTTATTCTTCAATAGAAACGGAGTTTAAACCATCATATAGATTGTTTAGAATCACATATTTGAACCACTTAGGAATATTATCATGTGTGTATTATCATTATGCCACAATCTGGCCAAGGAATCATTTTGATTTGAAATTTTTTTTCATTTTTCACACCAAAAGTGTGTCTGAGTTTCTTTAAGTGAAAACACCTTTATCTCTCTCTGAAGCACTGAATCTGAATATGTGAAATATAAGTATAATAAAGTAAAATGGCACCAGTGTTACATTTACAATTTTCTTAATTTTGCACAAATTAAACGTGTAATATATTTCAAGGGATAATTGTTTCTTAATAATAATAAAAACATTTTCTCCAATACGTTATCTAAAAAGATAGGACTCATAATTTTTATGATCCTATGAACCAAGAAAAATGGCATACTCCAAACCTATTAGTAACAGTTCAGAACATTGGCAATATATTACTTTACCTTATATTCCATTAATTAATTATCAACTCAAACAAACATTTTTAGAACAATATAATATTAAAATAAGAAATTCAATTTTAAATAAAAATACATACATAAAACACAAAAAAGACCCTGTATCCAAATTAGAATTAAAAGGAGTAGTATATTCCTTGAAATGCTTACAATGTAATAGCTGTTATGTAAGACAAACCTCTAGAAAATTAAAAGAGCGTGTAAGAGAACATAAGTACAATATTAAGCAAATAGAAGAAAGACAAAATTCTTTAACTAAACATAGAATTGACAAAGATCATCAATTTGATTTTCTTAACCCCACAATTTTAAATAAAGATTCAAAGTACTTATCCAGACTAACTAAAGAGACTCTTTATATTAAATTACAAAAACATACTTTAAATACTATGACAGAGCGGAATACTTTTATGAAACTTTGTGATCCCTTAATTAATGTATTTAAAAATAACAGTACTGTATCAATTTTCATTAACATAAAATTCACCTGTTGAAACAGCATTCAATTGTATACTACAAATCGTTTTCAAAATATTTACATTAAAATAGGTGGTTCTGGAAAAATTACATGAAACTGCTAATCATTTTCAAAATATTTACATTAGGTGGCTCTGAAAAATATAATCAATTGTTTTCACAATAAATAAGTGAAAGAAACATTACGAAAAATTATTCAGCAAAACATTTATTCAAAAATTAATTGATGCAGTTTATCTTGTAAGTCGTATTTTGTAAATATATTTTGTAAATTTTCTCTACATATGATCAAAAGAAATATTGTACTGAAATTGTGATATGTATTTACTAGACCCTGAAGAAGAAGGCCAAGTCCTTCAAAATGTTGGTAAAAATTGTTAAATAAAAATTGTTATCGTGTCTGCCTAAAAAGTATTGGAATGTACAAAGAACTTAAAATCATTAAAAAGGCAGTCTTTGAAAAATAAAATTGACATTACTCTCTGCAAATTAAGACATCCTTGATTTCTTGTTGTTCACAGATAATTTCAAATTATACTCAAATATAAGAATACATGAGAATTGTGCATTGCTCCAGTGTGAATGAAAGTCACTAACACTGTGGTGTACTGAAATGGAATATCACTTCATATTTTAAAATGTAATACTGTACCATTTGGACAAAAAAGGTCATGGCACAATTACACACATGCAATATTTCACATTCCACAAAATCAGCCACTCCCGATTTTGAATGTATACTGTTACTTATTATCTCAAACAGAACATGCAAAAGACAGGAAAATCATTCAGAAAAAGTTTAAGTAATAAATACTGAGAAACAAAAAAGTTTCAATCTCAAGACAAACTTGCACAAATATAATGTAAATTATATATCTTCAATTTTATTACATACATACAGGAACTAATAGGAAGAAAATAATAGTTCCATATATTATTGATATTCAAACATAAAAGGATTCTGAGGAAAGGACACTATCAGATGAGGATGTGTGTATTTTGGTTTTAAAAGATGGTCCATTAGAATAGTATTAATTTTTTTTTAATAATTAAAATTTTTGTATCAATGATTTTCATCATTTTGATTATTTTTGCTATGTATGTAGATTAAATATTTTATACATTGATTCACATCTTGTATTAATGGTTTAAAAGGAACGTGGTGGTAAACAATTTTCATTTATGTTGTTCTACTAATTTTTAAAAAATTTTATTCTCAGGCAAAGGCAGCACTAATTCGTGAATATGAAGGTCGGTACGCTCGAGTAGAGGAAGATGTGATTGCTGCTGCAACATCTCGTGCCAGTGTAGATGTCAGTTTTGAGAATTGACAAAAGTAGCTGAGTGTGTGTTGTTTCTTTACATCAGAATAGTGCTTCAAACCAAAGGTATGATCTTTCATTTATTCATATATACTTGGTATAACATTGTTTACTCTCATGCATACTGCTAACATACACCTAACAGTCACCATGCTGGGTACTTGGATTCTCATGAAATTTCACCAGCTGGTAGAACACCATGCAAAACCCTCATATCCTAAATTTTGAAATGCTATGGAGTATTAGAAATGGTGCTTTAGAGGTGCTTTGCATCAAGACCTTCAGGGACTTCCACACCTCCTGCAGAGAGTAAACTGTTGAATCAGCAGCACCAGGAACATCTTGCAACATCCATCAACCAGTTTATCAATCCATCAGCCATCCATATTTCTAGTGCATTTGTTCTTTCATGACTGATGGTAAAGGCCATTCTCTTTTTAGTTTGAAGTGCAGAGTGGCACACGTTCTTAATAATTTTACCAAAGTCAAAAGATACTTTGAACCAATGCTATTCTTAAGAAAACTGAAAAATAAATTTACATATGGTGCACCATGACATTTATGTTACACTAGGTTTTGACATTTTTTAATCAAACCCCATTATTGTGAAGTTTGTTTCTAACCGAAAAATGAAATGTATATATTTATTTATTTATTGATGTAACATTATATCGAGGTAACATTTTCAGGGACCTATATGTTTGCAATAATTGTATTCGATTATTCACGCATGTGTTCCAACCTTCTTGTCTTTCTGAACCTGCCTCATAAACACCCATTTTTGTCACCCTGCATGCTGCAGGCCCTCGGAGGCAATTGACACCCTGTCAATAGATAGGCTGATAGCAGCAGTGCAACTCATGAGTAACAGACTCTGGACCGGAGGCACGCAGCGATTTCCATGCTTTGACAAGCAGTAAGGTCATGAAAGGTCTTAATACTAAGGGCCTTATTCATAGTCGTCACTTATAATAAGGAAAACCTTATGGAGTTCCTTATAACGTTTTTCAATTCATAGTCACAACTTCTCTCCATACATAAGAAACTCCTTATAGAAGGTCCAGCTTTCACTTATAGCTATAAGTGAGCCGTCTCTTGGTGGATTGAAAATAGTCGTAATTTGAAAGAAATGGAAATGGACTACTATTTTGAACATTATAAAAATGTTTATGGTGGCATTGTTCTTCATAGCAACTATCTATATTTATGTAAAATGCACATCTGTCCAGAAATGCACAATGATCAAGAATATTTAAGAAAAGGTATCGTTATACCTGGACCAAGAACATGTTTTGGTAAACATTGGAGGCAAAGCCCAGCTATAACTAATTGAGGTTTACCGATTTCCCACTGTTTAAGATACTACCACTGTTTAAGTAATTGTGTAGGTTAGGTTACCCCATGGATGCCTACAGACGCATGCATAGGAATCATTCACGGCCAGCTTGATGGAACGTTTCAGGCAGGATTCAGGTGGCTGTGAACCACTCAATGCACTGTTGCCAAGCAAGACACTATTACAGTTGTACTTATGTTAAATATGGTCTATGAATACCAAATGTTAATAAGCATTTCCTTACAAAAGTAACTTCTTATAGCTTAAGTATTTTCTTATCCTATAAGTGACGACTATGAATACGGCCCTAAATGCCTCAAAAATACTACTTGCGATGCTTCATAGCACTTAAAAATTTGTATGCGTCTGTAAAGTTTGTCTGCGGTTTCGAAAAGTACTGAACAAGCTGGTAAAATCATATGACAATCCGACTATCTAGCACAGTATGTGTTGTGTGTTAGTATAAGGAAAGAATTGAAATGCTACAACACATATCTTGTTATTTCTTGAAGGAAAAGCTCATATTTTGTGGCCCTGAAATTGAAAAAGTATATAAATCTTGTTTCTTTGTTTAGTAAATTACTTTCTCTGACACACTGTGTAGTCAAAATCCATGTATTTTGGGTCCTTGACATCAAAAAATTGATTGACGGCTCAACAACTGTCTGTATGTCCATCTGTGGTCAACACTAGAGCCTAAACCATTCAGTTGATTTCCTCCAAAATCAATATTTGCGGATTGACTGAGCCAAATTTAAGGCTCTACGAATTTGAAATAGATATTTTGATTAATGGGGGTTCTTCACAAGAAGCCAACTAGGTTTTGAAATTTTCTTAAAAATGACTCAGAATTTTTTGATTAATTTTTTTCCTACAATTCACAAAAAAATTCTTTAAAAATTTGTGCAGGGCGCATTTTCATTGCACACTGGATTTTCATAAACTACAAAAGTTCAAGATTTGTTTGGCATCTTTCTGCAGTATTGATGATAAAGAGAGAGTGAGAGTGAGTGTGAGTGCGTGCGTGCGTGCATGTGTGTGGGGGGTGTTGAGAGCGCGCGAGCGTGTTTTGTTGTTGTTGTTGTTTTGTATTTTTAATAAATTCTGATCTTCAAAGACAGTTCTTTAATTAAGTTCATGTAAAATTTTTGAAAATGTGAGTAGTTTTTATGTAATTTTATTTGAAATATAGACAATCTTTAAAAAATTATTTTCTCAAAATTGACTCAAATTTTTTTCTTTAAATTTTCTTTTTTTTATGTATATAGCAAAGTACTCATATAAAAATGATGCAGATCCCATTTTTGGTAAACTGAATTTTTGAAAATAACAAAATAATTAATATTGCAAAAGTACAGTGTTGGTAGAGATTTTTACCTGAATGAAATATATTCTCAAAAAAATAGATCTTTAAATAAGGTCAAGTACCATTTTGTATCAAATTAGTAGTTTTTGCATAATTTTTGTTTAAAATACAGGCAAAAAAAATGTTTTTGCTTGACATTTTCTCCCCTAATACAACAAACAATGGGTTAAAAATTTGGAAAAAAACAAACAGTGCAGGACTAATTTTGGACTGAGTGACAAGAGTCAGTTTCTGACTGAATTTTTTTATGAATTTTCAGCAATTGCAAATGTTGTAAATCACGCAAAAAAGTATGTGCTGTTGAAGTGCCACTAGTTTCTAGTACAATTCTTAAATATTCATTTTAATTTTATTAAACATGCTAGCAATATAACGAGGGAAATTTTGAATGTTTCCTCATTATAATTTCTTACTTATTAGTACAGGGTGGTTATAAGTAAACTTTCCCTACAGAACATATAACAAGGAAACGAATTATAGTACAAGTACCAAACTTGCTAGAATTACTGTTCAGAATATGGGGTGCATGATATCTATGCATCACAGCACCATTGGCCAGTTCCAAATATGGCCACCAGATGCCATGATCAGGCATAGTGCTGAATAGTTGCACACTCCGGACCAGTCACCATGCACTTGATGAGTCAACATGGGTTTAGACAAATGCAGCATGACATTATTGGTGAAACTTTTATCAAAACAACAGCTGCAGCCTTACTTCCAGAAAATCACTGGCTGAAAGGATTACGGGAAAATCCTCTTTCTCCACCTGCTTTGCGGGTCATGATGAAGAATTTCAAATCAACTGGGGAACTGGGTGTCGCTCTGGGAAGAGTCTGACAACCAGTGGAACCACAGGTGGTTGATGAAATCAATTCCCGAGCATCAAGAGTGCATGTGCTGTGTCTGGATAGTTGAACATCTCAACCATTCTCAAATGGTATCCATACAAGATCCATATACAGCTGCTTGCACCACTGGATCCACAACAATGGTAATTTTTAAACAAAGTCAACATGTTGACCTGGCTCTCCACTTTCTCGCAAGGATTGAAGTTGACGAGGACTGGCCTTGGACCATCATGTGGACAGATAAAACATATTTTTCTCTGACAGATGAGATGAACTCACAGAATTGCCGAGTATGGGGATCTTCACAGCCAGGCAATGTGCATGAAGTTCCTCTGCATGGTGAGCATGTCAGCAACATATGGTGTGGCTTCATGGTGACATTCATCATTGACTTATTCTTTTCTGAAAAGGCTGGCCCTCAAGAACCAAAGACATGCAGTGTGACAGGCTAGCGTTACTACGATATGCTTCACCACCATGTCATACCTGCCCTAGGAGAGAGATGCATTGAACTCAACATTTTTTATGCCCCATCGCATATCGCTCATTGAGTGTAACTGGTTCTCCGCAACACATTCGGTAATGATCATATTATCAGCTGATCTTTTCCAACAGCTTGGCCATCGTGATCACCTCAATGATATCACTCCCTGTGATTTCTGGTTGTGGGACTACCTGAAAGACAGGGTTCACCAGGGAAATGTTCACATGTGAACTGATCTGGAGCAGAGCATAGCAAGAGAGGTATCAAGCATATCTATGGACATGCTTCGGCATATGCACATCTATGCAGAATGCAATCCAATGCTTTCAGTCTCTTCTGGACACTGATGGGCAGCCTCTTTTGTGGTGGTAATGGTCCCGTTATGTAATGGTCTGATGCGGCACATTAAAGATGTTTCCATTGAATTGCGTATTCCTTCTGTCATTCCCTTCCCTATGTCCTTCCCAATGTTCATAGTACGTTTCCGTTGTGATCCCACACTTGACACAAATAGAGAAAGTTTATTTGTAACCACACTGTATATACAGAGTATAGATAAAAGTTAGTAATGCTGCAAAAAACGATGTCAGGGTTTTTAAGCAAATTCTTTTTGAGGGCCCCTTATTCTGAAAAAGTATTTGTTTCAAGAATACTCTTGTGTGTCACTTGGTCTTTCCAGTCAGAAACAACACAGGCGTATGAGCTGAACTAATATTAATATTATGTGATGCAATGGATGTACCAATTCGTAAAGAAATGAATCAAAGATATTCCAATTTCAATCTTGTTTCATCTTGCAAGGAAACCAAAGCTATTTAATTTCACTAATGTTTGTATACTTTTATAAATTATTTCTTGCACTTTATTTCGGCATGTAATTTGTGCATATAATGAATTCAGATAAAAAAAAGGAAAATTTTCAAGAAAATTATATTAAAAAGAATTATTGATTTAAATCATAGCGACTATCACACCTAACCATATATTTTAAAAAGAAGAAGAAAAAGTATGTTGTTTGTTGGATTTAATTGTCATATGTACATATCAGATATTTATTTTAACTTGCAACCCATGTCTGGTAGCATGTAGTGGTCATTGTGTGTGTGTGTGTGTGTGTGTGTGTGTTTTTTTCCCTACATTGTTGGAGCAAACAAATGTATCACTAGGTATACTAGTAAAGAAGTCAGGATTTGTCATATATACAAAATTATGTATTTTATTAGAGTCAAAGGAATGTAAAAAGTGTCATATTTTTCTGACTCAAAAGATTTCATGTGTGTAGTTGTCAGTCTGACCCTAAGGTAGCGATGAGTTTCTTTCTCCATCTTTCAAGGTTCTCATCTCGGACCACTGTTGTTCTTAAATGTACCTCAATGATCTAAAGTCTATTCTACCATCAGTATAATTTTTTGCTTTACGCTGATGATCTGAAGATATTTTTGGGAATCTCACCAATAAACGATTGTTTATTATTGCAAACCACATTGGATAATTTATCTTATTGGTGTACCCTTAATTGACATAAAATTTATTTATTAGAGGTTTCAGTCTTCTGTATTATATCTGTATACAATTAATGAAGTTATACTGGAAAATATGAAATAATTCAAGGATCTTGGAGTAATTTTCTATTGCAAGCTAAACTGTACTGATCATATTGAATACATAAAAAATAAATCCTTGCAAATGCTAGAGTTTGTTAAGAGGATATCTACAGATTTAGAAATATATTTTACTGTGTCTTAGAAGCCTGGAACAGGCTTGAAAAAAAATATCAAAGGTTTCTCTTAAAACACAAATTGTTGTGTATTTTTTTCAGATTTTTTCGATTGCTGGGTTGCAGTTAAAAAAATAAAAACCATTTTCCATTGGGTGCTACAACAATATATACAAATGTATAATAAAAACTAAAATAAATGCACAGAACCGTTGCAGTAATTTTCAAAGTATATTGAAAGTCCAGGTGTTTTAAAGGCGGGAAAATGGTTTTTATTTTTTAACTGCGGCCCAGCAATCGAAAAAATCTGAAAAAAATACACAACAATTTGTGTTTTAAGAAAAACCTTTGATATTTTTTTCAAGCCTGTTCCAGGCTTCTAAGACACAGTAAAAAATATTTCTTGATATTTTTTTTTTTTTGGAAAATATTTTTTTGTGTTTGAATTTGGGCCTGAGAAAAAATTGAAAAATGTTTTTCTAATAGTAAAATTCGTGTTCTTATTTATCATATTTTTTTCAGTCTGATAAAATAGTGTTACGTTGTCGAAAAAAATTGAAAATAAAAAAACACGTTTTTGGCTGTATAGGGGTGTGGGTGGTGGGACGGAAGCTAAGAAACCTTTCAAAAAAATATTTTTATGTTAGAATTATTGTGTAACCACTCATATGTAATTTGGTTGAGGAGAACATTTTACCATCTTATCGGGGGGGACCCTTTGTGAAGAAGACCTTACAGCTAACTGTAAGAAGTGACCTATTTTTCTGAAAGAGTGGGAGATCCAGAAGATCCATGTAAAGGAGGAAGTGTCTTTTCTAGGAGTAAAACATCAGTCCCAACAAAGAATCCTGTCAATCTCACTCGGTTCTTCTCCAGTGCCATGGCGAAGATGGCTAAAATTTACAGCAAGTTGCCAAACCTTACCTGCTGCCCCCCCCCCCTGGTTTACTTCTGTTGCCAGGTTCCTCCTGTGGACATACAAGAAACTGACCAAGAAAGGTACTCAGTCAACTACATCAATCCATCAATCCAATTCTACTCAGCCCCGCATAAAGGTAGATGTCTTTCAGCCTTCCATCCCAGACTTGCAGATAAATGATCCCACTTCCAAACTAATTGTACCTCAACCTCAACCTACCATCAACTAGATACACCATGCTGGTATCAGCTTCTCAACAAGTGTGTATGGCACTAGCCAAATTGAGAGCTTTCTACCTGAGGCTGAGGAGCCATCCTTAGAAAGAATACTGGATGTTCTGTTAGCGTCTTATGGTGCTAATGTATCAGGACTCTTTAACCCTTCTTGTCGCCAAATAATTATCCGTTTTGAATACAAGACCTCATATATTCTTCAAACATCACTACCTCAGCCTCCAGGTATTTGATTTTGAAATCTTCTGTGGGACCTAATGGTCTCCCCACCCTTGTGAGACCCCCATGTTACCCCCCCAATCTCCCTTGGAAACTCCTCCGCCCCAATATTGACCTCAGACTCCCCAATCATCCCAAAGAAACTATTGGTCCCCTTGTTTACCAGATACAATTTCAGGAAATGAGGGCAGCCTACCCAGATCATATAAACAGATCTTATACACAGATGGGTCATCGTACAGTGATGCAGTGACTTGTTTTTATTGTATGAGGGTCACTAAATCATATCAGCTTCACTCTCTGAGCAGTGTATTTGCTGCTGAGATGTGTGCAATTCTCCAAGCTCTAAAATACATGGAGTCAGCATTGTTACAACAACTAGTTCTCTGTTCTGATTCTCTCAGCTCTCTTCAAGCTGTCTCCTGTTCTTCCCCAGACTACTTGATGAAATCAGTTCAATATTTGATTCATTGTCTACTGTCTCACAACTATGATCTCTCTTTTGGGTCCCAGGCCTAATGTGAAAATCACAGGGAATGAGCTGGCCGACCAGGTGGTGAATAGGTCTATATTACATGTTTGTTTTATCATCTTGTTCGTTTTTGGCTTTCTCTACTTGTATATTTTATGCAGAACTCAAATCCTCTTTTCAGATTGTGTACATGCATTAATGAGTGAGGAGGGAGGTTGCATTTGCAACACTCGTTTCATTAAATCTATCTATACAGTAGTTGAAGTGCCCTCTAAATCTCAATTAGTCAATTGAGGCAGCAGAGGAAGAGGAGGAAGTGAGCATCAGGTTAAAAGCTGCCACAACTTTCTGGTTTCTGTGTTTTTTCCATTCCAGAGTTTAGGCAGGCTCTCTCACACCAGACTCCTTTCACACTGCAGAGGGTGGCGTGGGTGGAGACATAAGCTGGCAAACAAAACATATCTTTATGCGATTCCGTCCAGTATACTTAAGAAACATAATTATAATATTCAAGATGTGGAGGGAAGTTATGATTGATTTATCAATTTATTAAAAGCAATGTAACTATAATTGTTATTTAATGAAAGCCAGCTCAGAGAAAAATCAAAAAGATATCTCACAAAACATTACAGCCATTATTTATGACAAGTTTATATTATTATCATTATTTATGTCAAGTTTATATTATTATTATTATTTATTAGCTTTCTCAACAATGTTGGACATGACATAATACATCGGAATTTTTTAGGATTCAAGATGTATTATATAACATCATATAACAAGTCTGAACACAAATTAAATGTAGGTACATATAAGAACATAAGTCAAATCAAATTTAAAAACATATAAGAACACACGTCAAATTAAGTTAAAATTATTATTATTATTATTATTATTATTATTATTATTATTATTATTATTATGGCACCTACAAAATGAACAAATAAGAAAATCCATTAAAAAAACAGTTCCTTTTTAAATTAAAGACATTCAGCTTTCTTTCTTCTTTTTATTATTTCAATTCATTAGAGTTGGAGTTGGCAACATTTTGGCTATCATGCAGCCATCTTCAGGCTTCTGGTGTAAAGATAAATGTTGCAATTTATAATACTGTATGCTAAACAGATAAACATTTTTGTACAAAAAAGTTTTTCTGTATATTTTCCACCAGCTTTCTTGCTTTAAACTGAGGCCTGAAGATGGCCAGAAGATGATAGTTGAAATGTTGCCAACTCCAACTTTTATGAATTGAACAATAAGAAGCAGAAAGAAAGTTCTTTGTTTTAAAAATGAACTTATTATGTTTTTTCTTACTAAAATTAATAAAAATCTTAATAAAATGAATAAAAAAATAATCAAATATAAATAAGTATTAAATTAATTATTATGGGAAATAAATAATAAAAAAGAAAATATTATTTACTTCAAATATTAATAAACTGACTGTAGAGTAAATGCCCAAAGTAACCACCATTTGCTTAGAGAGAGAGGCATTTATTCTTTTCAGTGTAGTGGCTGCAACACATTGAAGAGCAACAGGGACAAAATAAGTGCTTTCTCTCTCTTACAACTAAAATTAGACACATTCTCCCAAAATCTCGCCAAAATCTTGGCCGGAAGTTATTAAATGAGAAAGGGATGTCAAAGGTATGTCACATGTTGCCAAATTGCCAAAACAAGAGGATTTGTTCCCAGAAATTGGTTGCAAGTTAAAGTCTGTATGTGCTTATCTCCTTGCAGGCACTGCTCTCTGTCAGTCTTTTTATTTTCTCTTGATGTTTCTCTAAACTATTTACTCATTGTTTGCCACTGTGTAATTGTTTTCCAGAAAGTATCAGCTACCTTATGTATTTATTTATTTGTGTCTGTGTTTTTCTTAACATTTATTGTTTTTAGTAAAGATTTTATCATGTTCGTTTTCTTATTGAGACAGATGTGTAGCTTCCATGCTTGCAATAGCATGGGGATAGCACAGACAGTGCTAGGCTGCAAGTACTCTTTGAAGCAAGTGCTTGGCAAGAGTGGTGTTCAACATGGGTGCATCGGACCAGCATTGATGTGACTTCATATCCAGTCACTGTTGGCACAGTGGTTCATCAGACATCAAAATAGGACAATCAATATAAAACACTTGTTCTCAAGCAATACTCATCCAAAATGTAGTAAGTAGAATTTAAAAATAATATTCTCTCCTTTACTGACCCTAAATATACAGATTATAATATAATACAGTGTTGAGTTGGAATGTATGAATTATATTTGAAATTATTGGTAAATGTCACTACACCCCCATAGATATTGTGAAAGTATAACATTTTTAAAATTTAAGATTTGTTTTCATGTTTTATAAATACACAAACATTTTTGTATTAATATTCTTCAAACAATTTCTCTTCTAAAATTTAAATAATTGTCTGATGTGCACTATCCTAATTTTTTTGATGTATTTGTGTATTTTCCATAAGTAATTTTCAGTACTGAGAAAAGAAAATATACATGCACAAATGAAATATGTAGAAAAGTTTTCAACATTTCCATCAATATTAAAGAAAGTAGCATTAATAATAGGGATGCGAGCATTGTCAGCAAAGTTAATTAATTTTGCTTGACAGTGTGAGATTATTGCATCTGCAATTTCTTTAGACATTGTGTCTTACAGTTACATTTCTCTAAAATCGTATTGTGGAAAAATCTGTACTTGCCATTTCAAATTTTCTTCCTACTTTATTCCAGCTCAGCATTCTCAATTTTTTCATGTACATGCTCTTGCATACTCATGAAAATGTTAATCACACTTACACTATCTGTTGTAAATTGGTACACTTTTGGATGGGTATTATGCAACTTCACTTGTTGAAATTTTGAGAGATGCATAGGGCACAATTAAAGATTGGTACCAATGTTACATACGACAGTGACAAAATGTGAAATCAGACCACTTATATCATAGCATTGTGTGTATTCTCTTCTTGCAGTCATGAATGTACTTCATAGTGCAAGCTGACAGTGACATGTAGCCCCCAAATTTGTAGTAAAAATCATGACTGGTGGAAAATTTGAGAATATTAAATGCTGATAAATCCTCTGGCAAAGGAATACAGTGCCCCCAAAGCATATAGAATGTGGTACAATTTCATACTTGTCACATAGTGTATACTCACAAACTAATTTTTTATGAATTTTTTAATATTTTATGAACAAGACAATCAATCCCATAGTTAGTGGCTGTGCCTACATATAGGATACAGAATGAAAGTAGAAAATGGGTAATAAAATGTTTCCAAAACAAAATTAACTATCAAATCTGTAGAAGTAAAAGTGTGTTTTGGTAATATTCTGTACAGTGTATCCATATTTTGTCTAAGTAAATTTGTAGGTTTTTATATTTTCTATATTATCCACTTCTTTCTGTCTGTTCTTGTGTGTATATTCTGTAGAGGTGGAAATGTTTAAACATTGTCCTATAGCTTGAGTCGGGGTGTGGGAGGGGAGTCAAAACATTTTAATATAGACTGACCAAAGTACCACTGCTTTTCACAAAAGAATGATATTAATTCCATTTCAGTTTTTCATAATACAATATGAATTGTTTTCAGAAATGTGTAGAACTGGTGTAGTTTAGGACCCAAGTAAACTTCCAAAATTTGTATGCAATTTTTGTATATTTGCATGCTTCTTGAAGCTGTTCCGTGTTCACAGAGACAGAAAATCTCTACATCTATTTTACAAGTTTAATACAAAATAATTGTAGAATTTTCCCTTTTATTCTTCAAATAACTTTTTCTAATGTTATGGAAATTTTCTTAAATTATAAAGCCTTTTACGGCTTTGTGTATACATTTCGCCCTTCATGTCTTTATCAGAGGTAGAGAATTCTTGAATTGGAATTATAATTGCACAACTTATTTCGCACAATTAATAGGATGTGATTGTCTTATGGAAACGTTTTTGTTCCTATTGAATGTATTAGTGATTACAAGGGGCATTATAAGTTTATAAACCTGTTTAGCACAACATTCAATTTGTCAAAATTGGTGTGAAGCCTAGGATGTCAATGTACACAATCAATTGTTAATTTGTTGCAAAATAAGATGAGAAAAATGCAATCTTCATTTTCATTTTCTTGCAGTAAAAATATGTCTGTCTTTGTGATAATAATGCAACCAAATATTTTCAGAGTTTTAAATTAACTTACCACTCATTAAACATCTTGAAAAGTCAAGAGTGTATTTGGGTAGTCCTACTCTGTGCAGGGTATTATACAATGGTACATACATTAATTAATACTCACATCATTGCATTGTTTATTTTCTTGCCAATTTACTGTGATCATAACTGTACAACTTGTTTTTTGTTTTTTTATCTCAAAATGAGTGAGAATGCATGTGTTCAAAACAATCATACATGCTAATGTACTTACATTATCCTTCAATACAAACATTTCTTTAAAGAATATGTTAGTGACTAAATATTCTAATGGTCACAATTACATTTTATTTCCTAATGGATGTTGATTTACTATTATGAGACGTTAAGGAAATTCTAGCTGATCAGTGTGTTGCATGTCTAGAAAATTAATTTGCATTGAATGCATTTAGACTTGCAATAATTTCAGTATTTGTAGAAAAGTTCTATGTATTTACAGTTGCTAAGGTCTAGAAAGGAAAATCATTTGTTCAATAGATGTTACAACCACTCTACAGTAATTTAAATTCTGCCTTGAAAGTTGAGTATTTACATTTTTGAAACATGTTTTTAATTCATATATTAACTGTTATATTAGTGAAACATAGTTTTAAAAGATTTTTTTTTCAATGAAATGGCTGTAATACTGGAAATTGCCCAGTTGTTTTTTTATTTTGATTGTGTATCTCATTGATAGGTGTGTAAATTACAAGTTCAAAGGCTAGCTTTCATATTTTTATTAATTCTCCCTTAGATCTTCAGAAGTTCTCAATCTGTTTTTAATTTCATTTCCTTCTTGTGTCATTGTATATTATTAGTTTTTTCTTCTACATTAACAATCTCTGTTATATCCATGAATTTTAACCCATGGTAGATTGAGCCTACTCGTGTCACACTGTAGGACAGAGAAGAGAATGACATTCACTTGAATAATTCATAACAAAAACTACTTAAGTGCATGTTAAAGAAAAATTTACAATGCATTTTCCATTTTGTTTGTATGTAATTCATATAGCTCAATAATGTTATCCTTTATGAATTTTTTATATTTATTATTATGTGTTATTATTATTATTTTATACTTTTTTACTTAACTACATTTTCATTAGAAATGATTAAAGTGAAACTTGCGGATTGAAAATAGGAAAAAAGTAATTCACAACAGGGCATATACAATGTAATACCTATAAACTAGTAGTGCTATAAAAATTACACTGCGTAATGTGGGTCTTGTCCTTGGGCCATCCGATATTTTCCTATTGTTTGGATGTAAAATAAAGGAAAAGATAGTCATACACTCAAACCTGCTTTTGAGATTAGGGCATGTGAAAAAACATTTATTAACTGTTTCAATTTATAAAAAATAAAAAAAGGGAAGGAAAAGAACCCATATGCATTTCAAAATAGTAAAAGACCTTATAAATTGTAATCTAACTTCCACCTTTTTGTCAGTTTTTTCTAATAACATTTAACCAATTTGTGCTTTGAAGCAGTTCATGTTGCTTAAATCCAGATTAGAATCAAAAGCAGAATTAATGTTCAAAAATACAATATTAAAATATCTTTTTCATAAAATTCTAATTGTATTCTTTCATAACAAAAAGTACTTAGTATGCTTAATCTGTAGGTCAAGGATGTGCATGCTGCTCACTTTTTCTGCAGTCTGACATCATTCTATATCGTGCACTGAGTGTTTGCATCAGTTGTTTAATCAACTTCCTTTCTTTATTTGTATTTCAAATAATAGCTAGAAGCCACCACAGACTGATAGAACACTTAAAAGGCTAACGAAATATGAATGTGAGGGCTGCGCTTACTAGAGGTCTGCATTCTCCGCGATTTTTACCGACCAGCGCTCGCTCGCCTCTCTTCTCTCGAGACCACGCGCTCGACTGTCCTTCGCAGCCGGTTGCGGACTCCCGGGAGCCGGCGACCGACCGAGACTCGGCCGGTCTCGACAACCGGCGGACCCCGTTCAAGCGAACTGCGCCACGTAACAATCGGCCGACACGTCGGAGTAAATATCTAATGCCAAGTTTGAGGAAAAGGAAGGAGTATTGAATGGTTTTTAAAATAAATGACCAATAATTTCGTTTTTTCAAAATTTAAAATATAGACGAATTTTAATATTAATTTTCAAATAATAAATTTTAATATAAAAAAGAGAATAAAAAGCTTTAAAAATCGACTCCTCGGACGCACGGGAGAACCTCAAGTGGATCTATTGCAGTTCTGCCTGTGACTTCAAAGAAAAGGCACTCAAAAGTTTTAGAGATAAATTCCGTTCTTTGTAATGACTAGGTATCGGATGCTTCGGAAATTGCCTATTTTATTCTAATGAACATAAAATTATTAATTTTCCTTCATTTTATATGGTGTAAATACAAATGCTCTGCTAAATTTAGATGCAAGTGCAATGAAATATATTAGTACCTTTCCCTTCCAATTTTGTATTTTTGCCGTCTTTTTCCAAATATTTTTGTTGTTGGTGTTGTTGTTGTAATTTTCAGGCATCTGAAACGCAGGTCTTAGTTTCTTAACCCGGCAGTAGGCGTGCGGGGTGCCTCAGTCACCTCAGCATTGTTTTGAGCTCATTGTACTTTTAGTTTTATTTATAATCTTGCGAGCTTCTGAATATCTTTCGAGGAAAGCTTTGTGCCCATATCTCGACTCTTCTCTTTCAACTGCTTCCTGCCCTTTCCTGGAAATTTCGTCGCAAAGGCCGATGGCGCGCTGCATGGAAGCCACCGAGTCACCTCGCACAACCTTTGTTATCGCTTCCTGCCACGCTGTTCACAGTAGTTCACCCAAAGGAAGGGGGTCTCGTGGAGCTTCAATACTACTCCACAGAAGTCAATGATTCACAATTTCAGCTTTTACGATTTTTTAATTACAATTAATCGCTTATCTTGTATTGAAACGAAAAATAATGGAATAATTGAAAAACATTGTACTCGTACTTATAAAACTTAATATGCATCATTTCATGTATACATACTTTTGACGAATTTAAATAATGTTAAACGTGTGTATATAACAGTAAATAATGTATTTTGAATTATTGAGTTGAATAGGCTGATGTGCCGTGACCGCTGTTGTTTGGCCGCCGACTGAGTCGCCAAATACAGAGGCCATGGCGGCTTACATAAACTATTTCACAATAAATTACTATGCCCAATGACGACAAGACGTTTTGATGCAAGGAAAATAGTACCCACCTCATTTTTGTTTAGCATATGTTTTTTTTTCTTATATACTCGTGAAATTATGACCAAATATTCATTGTATTTAATAAATATGCCTTATATTCGGGTTTGTAAGAAACTTCAATGACATTACAATTGGTACGCAACGAATTATCTTCCCTCAAGCACTATAAATATAGAAAAAAAATAAAAATTTATTTTCAGAGTCTTTGTTTGCCTTAATTCTTTCAAAAAATGTATTGTTTCTCTCTATAAAATTATTTCCACTCAATCGATAAATTGTTACTTTTCAACAAATTAATCGTTTAATTAAAATTGTATTTTCTTTCGATTACAATGAATTGAAAGTGTTGCGATCACTACATGCGGCGACTTTATATCCTGTACATGCATTGAGGGGCGAAGCTACTGTGCACTCCGGCGCTTGGCCGAGCGCCCGGGCGCTCGGCGACTCCCGCGTCTCAGCGGGAGCCGCAAGGCGGCCGGTCGAAATGTCCGTTAAACAGCCATCTCTTCCCCCCCAAGCAAGGTCCTCCTCACCCTTCGCCGAGCGTCGGCGCGGAGACCGAGAGTCTCGAGCGGTTGTTTTCGCCTGATTGCAGAGCTCTAGCGCTTACCCTTTGACCTACAGTCTTAATGGCTTTCTTCAGTTGTGATTGAAGTATACATCCTGGCTTTATTGATTTTTGTTGTGATCTGTTGTTTTTTTATTACTTTGTGTATTCTTTTACTGGAATTTTTATATTACATTCTGATATTTCTATGTAATGTAATTTTCTTTCAAACCATCAACACGTATTCTAGCAGTGATCATAACCTCCTGTCTTTCATCTTTAGAGAATCCCACTCTGTGTCAGATAGAAGTGGGAGGCATACCATCATCCCTCCCCATTTTTTTCTGAGTTAACCCCTATCCTTACAGATTCCTTCGATTTAGCAGTTATGTAAGCTTAGCACACTGCATCATGCCCTGGTCTGTGGACTCTGTTCACCTGAAGTTCTTGCTTGGAGTGAGAGCCAAAACACCCTGATGTCTGTGATGAAGGGATATAATTTACATTAGTATAAATTATTTTGAGTTGTAAGCTCAGGAAAGAAATTAAATGAAACCTAGTCTTTGAAATTATGTTTAAGCTCCTAGTTAATACATAAAAAATATTTTATTTCCTTTTGGTAAAAATTAAATTCAAATTCATTTAGTAGTAGTATTGCGAGTATTTTGCACCATGGGGCATTTCTCGCATCCCAGTTTCCATTTTAGTCTGTCACTGCAGTCTTCAGCAGTTAATCCTTTTTTGTCCATTGCCTTCTCTACTCCTTCAACTGCAGCCTAAATTCAATTAGATGTAACTAATTCTGAGGCCGAAAAAACAAGTGTGCCTAGTCAGATTTACCAATAATCTCTTCTGTGAGTGAAGGTACCGTACACCCAATCAAGCACATTAAAGACATTAATAATACATTTTTTTATATAACCTCCAGTTGTGCTGCAGCCTAAATTGGGCCTTGGCCAACATTTAATATTCTCAGTACCATCAGAGCCTTTCTATTTCATGGGGGGTGGACCTTATAGGCATAGAGAATCAGCCCCACACCAAGCTGTGAAGTTGGGTGTGGGATCAGATATAGGATGGAAGAATCACACACAGTCCCTAATCCATTCTTAAGTACAGTATCAGCATCTGACTACAATCGACATTGAACATACTGCTTACTATAATATAATGGAATTAGTGTCAATTAGCACTACACAAATTAATTCATATGAGAGTGAAATAAATGTTCTTGAATTAAAGTTCAATTTCAATTTTATTTATAGTCCAATACAAATAGCCAGGCTGTCTCGAAAAACACATTACAAAATTAGTTGCCTGGTGTTCCAAAATCAAAATCCAAAAAATACAGCAACATCGACCACAATAACCTAGAGAAAATACCAACTTAACGGCCTTAAGTACTATAGCAGAAGTGAATGAGTTCAACAAGTGCATGAACCATAAAGAAGGTGAATTTCTCTCTCCTTGCTCCTTATATCTCGTCCTCGTCAGGGGAAGGGCTCTTTTCTCCTCTTTGCTCTGCATCGTCTGATGTACCTCTTTGTATTCTCCACCACTGCCCCTTCCTCTGTAGGGAAAAGGGGTAGCTGTTCCACCTGGCTTGTGGGTACCTCAGATACAACAATATGAAAGTTACATTGGACTGAGATATAACATTGAATTTCTTATTTTTCCTGATATCTTGAATTAATAGCAAATCAAACGAGACATTTTTCAGCCTTGTGGGCGTTATGGCTCTCTCTCAAACATATCCCATTACTGAAATTATATATAGAGAGGTTAGTGAGTTGTTGGCATACAAAAAAACAAATTTTTCATTCATTCAGTAATACAAAATGTCTGCAAAAATTCGCATAATGAATAATCATCTACCTGTTTTCTTAAAAAATGTATTCACTTTCTGATTATTAGTAAGTCAATAACATGTCTCACATTTGTGAAACAGCATCCATTGGAATATAGATACTAAATAAAGACTTGATCACATAAAACACAGCATATTTCATGTGTCATCTAATGCATTGCTCGCTGAAGCAGCCTTCACTGAACAAGCTGATAATGTTTGTATATGAATGTACATAAATGTAGCAGTTATTGAGTTGATAGATGTCCATGTTGAGGAATTGTTTTGTCATTGAATTATGTTTGTACCAAAGCATTACAAGGAATTAAAACCTTTTGGTAAAAATTGAATTTCCTGGAAATTATAATTCCAACAAATAGGAACTGTAATCTATATTAAATATTTCTTTTACATATATCAGTGCTGCATGGGAGACAAACTAATTGCAGCCAAAGAGACACAAGTATTTAATGTTGAGTTTTTCTACTTAAGCAAATGTATTTGCCTGTTTCATTTTTATTTTAACTGTGAGGCTGTGAACTCTTCAGACATTGGAATGACTATGCTGTTACTTATGTGATTGGATTACTGAGAAAATTTTATATTGTAGAAGTTACTAAAATGCTCAAAATTTTATTTCTCATATCAAATGCAAATGTGAATGCAATTGTGTTGCCATGGCCTAAAGATTTTCCATGTATTGTATGGCTTATCATACTGTACATTTATTGTATATCTTAGTGAAATTATTTTAATTACATAATTATTATATAAATATTGTTGTCAGAGTTAATAACCAATATGAGATTCATTATCTCAAGAGAAGTTGTGTACTTTATCCCAGACGATAAACTGTCAGCGAAGAAGTAAATTTCACTAATTTTAATACTCCTGAGTATTTTTTAATGTTTTGTGTCTATGCAGCTGTGTGCATAGAAAATTTAATGTTTTTTAAATTATTATTATTATTATTATTATTATTATTATTATATTATTATTATTATTATTTTTCATAATGAAATTTTGAATAACTAACTTTATATACTTTAGCAAAAGATTGAACTACAGTGATAAAACATGATTTGATGTTAATGAGAAGTTTAGGGACCATTAGATAGATTTACTTCAGTTTCTGCAATAAATGAATATTTACTGTTACGTTTAAATGAAATGTTCATGACAGCTGCATAGACTGATGCTTAAATGTTTGTGACATTTTGTTTTATTTTACTGTAGTTTAATTAATTATTTTTACACATTACTTTATTAAGTTGCTAAATCAAAGACGATAGCATTGGAAACGAACTTACGTATTCTTAGCAGAGTGACAAACTGTGGGTAATAATGTGCATTTTAGATATAAGTGTAGTTCAGTATTAATACACAAAGAGAAAGAGTTGTAGAATAGATGTACATATTTTTGAGTGTATTGTTTGCCATGAGAGGTGAAATCTACCAGTATCTAAATTTTAATGTTTCATCTGTGTTTTCACACCAGAGGTTGTTCTTCCCATTGTAATTCTATACTTGACATCTTTGTTGCTTTTATTCAATATGTATGTAGGTATAAAAAGGTAAAGTGAAAGTTTTCTCTTGCTGTGTATACCAAGCATTGTTGGCATACAGTGTGTGTTGTTATAGATGGATTTTCAATCAGAATCTTTAAATGTATGGTTTTATACTCGATTTCGGAGATTTTGTGTAGGTATGTTGTAAAGCATACCACTCATGGTCTCACTTTATTGTAGGAATGCTTTTGCAGTGATGTTTGCTCTTGTGGGCCCTAGATCTGTGTGTTAGCGCAAATTAGTTTGAATGTTGAAGGATAAATAAGATTTGTTACTCGTTAATTGTTGGTAATGTTATTGTTAATGTAGACTAGGAGTATATTTGTGGTGTGGCTGTGGAGAGAAATATATTTTTTAAGTTTTCTGCAGCCTGAAACCAGAAAGTTTTGACTTTCCATATGTTCTCAAGGCTACTTCCTTGTGGACTGTTCTGTGTCTTGAATGATATCGGCCTATTTTTCCATATCCTCTAGTTTACATGACAAAGTTATTTATGACTGTGCAATATTAAAATATTTGATAATAATGATCTGAACTCTGTTCTTAGAATGAAATCATGATTTAAGAAGTTAACTTCGAAGTGATTCTCTACTATCAGATGTCATATTCATTCTCTGCTTTTCTTCCACTATCCTAATGTTACAGTTGTCTTCCGTGGGTTATTTTACTTTTACATATTATGTATTATTTGTTCAGTGCCAAGAGTATAAATATTTTCTTGAAATATTGTATAAAGAGATTGTAAATTAGTAACTAAAATGTTTCTACTATGTTAATTTTCTTTTGTATAATATTTTTATGTCCTTGCAGTGATTTTATCTGTGTTATTTCTTTCATAGAAATTTTGTCTTGTGACCTGCCAATAATGTAGTTAATTTTTTATTTTAAATTATATTTGATTTTTTTTAATGTGCTATTTTCTTAGTAATATGTTCCTCTGTGTTTAATTTTCTGTTTGCTGAAACAACAAGCATGCTTCTTAAAGATTTTTTGTTTTACTGTTATCTTTGTAATACGTTCCTCCTTTACTGTAAAACTACGTCACAATTATTTGTACTTGTTTGTAAATCTGTATTTTTTAAGTGCATGATTTACTTATTAAGTATCTCAGGTTTTTCTTGTATATTTCTAATGGTTTCTTCTTGAAAATATAAGACATTTTGTTCTATAACATTTGCAACTTCTTTTCTGAGAATAATTTATTTTTTTGTTGTTTCCTCAAATATCAGTTTTTCTTCCTTTGAATGAATTTGTTTTAGTGTGTCTGTGTAGTGTTGTGATGTTACTTTTGAAAGCTTTGATGTTTTTTTTATACAACTCTTGCTCCTTTTGATTCACATTACAGCTTTCCATCAGTGTGGTGAATAAGATACACTAAATTGACTTTTTAATGAATAATTTATGAAGATATTTTATTACAATTCTCTGTTGTAGGCTTTTTAATATTTCATTTAATTTTATTCTTCATTAATTTCTTCCTTGAAGAAATTCAAATTAAATTGGTATAGAATCATGAACAATTTGTTAATTGGAAACTTACTTTCGAAAGAATAGCATTTACAATCACAATGCTCAATGCAGTTGTAAATTATCTGTAACTGAAAAAAAAAATTTGCATTACTTTTTCAGTTTTTAAAGTAGCTGGTATTGTATCTCAAGCATGTTAACCTAGTTTCCATTCTCAATACTATGAAGCAAAAGGAGAGCTATTAAAATTAAAAGATAGTGAACTTGAAAAAAAAATTAATGATGAACTCACTATTAACCATACATTACTCAGGGATGAACCAGAAGTCTTTGGACTACATGAACTGTTTCACTGAGACAAATGATTATTTTAATGCATATTTTGCTCGTGTGCATTCTTGGAATTATCTTAAAATTCTACATTAATGTTTACATAAATTTCAGTGAAGTTTCATCCAAGAAAAAAAGTAAATTTTTATCTATGCTTTCTTTTCTTTTCTTTTTTTTCTTCTTCTTTTTTTCTCTTTCTTTCTTTTTTCTTTTTCGTTTACAGCTGCATTAAGCAAGTTTCAGAAGTTTATGATGTCACATAATCTCAAGTAAAATACAAGATGATTTTCTTCCCAATTTTACTCAATGATAAATTGGGTATATTTATACACAAATTATTTTACCTTTATATTTTACACAAATTATTTTTAATTATAAAATATTTTCAATCCTTCTACAGAAGTTTAAACTTAAAGATTAGGGTGACTATGTTATCAATAAATTTTCTTAATGCCTATTAAGAAATTTAGTTACTAAAATTTTATCTAGCACTTCTTTAAAAAGATAGTTTGGAAACAAGCTAAAAATCCCAAATATATTTTCACTGGTAAGATAGCTGTTGTAATTCTTTGAACAGTTCATTCATTTAACTTCAGGATTTTCATCTTCTTATTGCTGCTCATGATGGTTCTTTACATTATTAGTGGGGGCAGATATGTTTTTCTCTGATATAAAAGATTCTTTGTTTTTTCTCAGAAATTATGGGGAACATGCCATTTGATTTTTGATTCTCTATTAATTTATTGAGTCTTAAAAGTGTTCAAATAGTTTTAAGAAATGTGATAGTTTAGTTAAGATATTTAGAAAAAATATGGTAACTATTTTGGCTCTGATGATTATTAATTTGTAGTAGGAAAAAGAATCAATCTTGGAGCGAGACTCTGATATGGATTTAAAATTGGAATGTGGATTCAGTAATAATCAGGGTTGTCAGGATGATATCTTCAATAAACTTTTGAAGCAATGTTACATTTTTGGCTATGTAGTGTTTTATCACAAATGATTTGACATGAATGATTAAGAAAAATATTGAAAGAAATTCAGATTAGTTCTTCACCGAATGGTTGAATTTGGTTGTTTGTATGTTTCTTTTTGGAATTCTGTTGTGAAGAGAAAATTATAGGATTTATGTGTTATTCATTACTTTAAAAATATATTCTTTGATGTTTTTAATCTGCATTCTATTGTATCCAACAAATAATTTTTGGCTACTACATGAATGGTATACAACATATAGGACACATTGTTAATTAGAAATGGAAATAAATTATTTTAAACCATGAAGTGATGTATAAATATTGTATATGGTGTTAAAAAGATCATATAAAACGTAAATTATCTTTTAATAATATTATTTATAATAATATTTGAGAATAATGATGAATTTCACAGACTGTTTTTTGTCAGTATCTTAAATATTTCAGGGGAGCCGTAGAGGTTATGGACGTAAAGCTTTGTGATTACTCTATCAAACATTAATTTTACATTTAATGCACTTCGATGATTGATAAGGAGACACTTTTCAGTCTGGGTGGGATAAAACATGTTTTTTAAACCCTTGATCATAGTGATTTATTATCGGAAGTATTTCAGTACATTTTGTACTAGGGGCTTTGTTATTTAGATGATAGGGATCTGATGCTCGTTATATGATATGTGGTTGAGATCTCATAATTATCCTACTTCCAAGGACCTCATGGGTACAAAAATAGGGTGATGTGTGGGATTCTTTAACTTAATAATCTTAATAATATAATATTGAGCTCCTCTCACGGGTGATATCCCTTAATAGTTTAAATATACTGTATCTGTGCATTTTGCCAGTAATTTATGAGTGACTATTGTGACAGTATTTAAATGTAAGAAATCAGGTAATTAATGACATTTTCAAAGTTGCTGTTGTTTCTTTCTTCTTAGGTAATATAATTACCATATTCTCTTTGGTTTTCAGCTGTTCAATAAGTGCATTTATTCTCATTAAGTGTGAATGGTTTTTTGTTGTTTTTTTTCATTGATTTTTATAGTATTTTTATTCCTATTCCAAAATTATAGTGAGTAGTTATTGATGTGTGAATGTTAATAAGGGCATATAAAGGGAAGGCAAGAAAAGATATGCCCTGGAGAGACTTAAAAAGATACCAAATCATCCCGAAACATACCTGGAGAGATTGAGGGAAAATGTCATGAAGTTAGGCTGATGTGGATGTTGGATCTTCTAGATCCAAATTCGAAGAGCTAACCATTCATTTAACTTTTTTGATATTTTTTCCTGTGCGCCATCCTAGAACTTTCCCTGCAATAGTTGATTACATGTATATCAGTAGATTCAGCTGCAGTCTTCATCAGTGGTGATATTCTTTGATTTTTGTAATGTATCCTTTCTATTTGGGATTAAATGGTACTAGAAGTATTTTGTGTATTGTCTATTTACTCCAAGTATTCATAATTTTTGTTTTCCCTGTATGTGCACTTCTTCACTTGTATGATATAATTTTTAATGCATGAGTAATTTCTTTTTTAGTTCTCATTTTAATTAAATTTTATTTTATTCTATGTGTGTGTATATATATTTTTATATACATCACACATACATAAACATATAATTTTTTCCACATTTTGTCAAAATTGTATTCTTGCATCTTTTAATATAGAATGGTTTAGACAAAACTCACTGAGTTTATAGGAGTTGTTGGAGTTGATCCCTTTAAATCCTACCTTAAAGAAATTATAAATTAGAATATGTACTATTGCGTATTAAAATTTTCAATTGTGTTCATAATGTGCAAGTACCATATTTGTCAGTTCTCAGAGAGCACTAGACAGTACATTTTCAGACAGTTTTTAAAAATAAAATGTACTACAGGTAAACACAGCATAATTTTGTAAAGAATTTTGATTTTCAGAGCCCATCAAATTAGAAAAATTCATTGTTCCTAATTATATGTATATATACACCCACCCACACACCTATCTTATATGTTGGTTTCGTATTGAGACATTTTATATGACATGAATATAAATGAATGTGGATGCAAGTGTATAAAATGTTTCATAATTATTTATTTTACCAAGGATTTTGGTTTTGGGAGATATTATATTAAATAAAAAAAACAAAAATTAAAGTATAGTATTTCACAGAAATGTGCACAAACAAACAGCAGTTTGTATATTTTGAAACTCTCAAATGCAATGCAGAAATGTGGCACATGTATAAATCAAAATATAATGTGGACCATTACAAGAGGTAATCATTTTTCACATATGCAGACTTTGTTAATCATCTGTACCGTTTACTTCACTGCTTACAAAGCTCACATTAATGTTTCTGTAGTGCTTACCTGTGTGCTGGTGAATATATTGAAAATGGGCTTTTACAAGAAATTGTTACTACCACAAATGGAAAAATTTCCAGTTCTGTTTTTTATTAGTTTTCATAGCGTTGATGTATAGTGACTATCAATTTAATTGTCCTTTGTTTTTTAACAGCTTACTATCTCAGCATGATATTTAGAAATAGTATAAATTACTGTACATTGTATATGTTATAGTTTAGCTTGCTAACATCTGCTCTACAAGCACTGTCAGAAACTAGATCTCAAAGAGAACTAATAAATGAGTTTGGCTCTTACTACTGATACTTCTTCCCATAAGGAACCAATATAGTGCCATAATGCAATGATTGTTGAAGCTTTCATGTGTGATAAATATTTGGGACAGAGTCCCATTGCAATGTTGTTCCACTTTTGAAGTATTAGTGCTGTTATTTGGAGTATCACATAAATTAGGCATCTGAAGTGAGAGGGACATTTGAATTAGGCAGGAAGTGAAGAAATCCTTTATTTGTTTAAAATTATTTCTTTTAAGTACAAATGTGAATGGTTAAAATGCTACAGCATTTTATGATAGGATGGTGCACAAATTATTACAAATTTGAGGAAGCTGAATAGAAGAAAAAATGTGTATATTGATTTATGTGTTAATTATAATTGTATTATTGGGCCTGATCTTCCCTTGTTAGTATGTATTTTTAAATTCAGTTTTATATTTGCAAGAATACATCATTCTCTGTAGTCAGTGAAATTGAATGGTATCTTTGCACACTTACGAGAAAACATTCTTTGTAAGTGCTTGATGAAACTGTATAAATGATTCATGAGCATTGCTGTATGTAAGGTATTTCAAAAATGTGTGCACAGTCTGTAACGAATGTAATTCCTCCTTTTTTAACTGCTATTAGTGTTACTTCTGCTTACTGCCATGTAAAATGGAGGAATATGTTATAAGCTTCTAAATGTCAATCAAGGACAGGTATAAAATATTTTTTGATTAAAATTATGATATACCACTAATTCTCAAGTTGAATGTGATAAATGTAATGATTTTACTATAATTTTTATTAGAATAGGAATTAAATTTTCAACACCAAGTCTGTGGTAACACCATCTTTTATTCA
The DNA here is from genome assembly GCA_031308135.1 of Acheta domesticus. Taxonomy (NCBI): domain Eukaryota; kingdom Metazoa; phylum Arthropoda; class Insecta; order Orthoptera; family Gryllidae; genus Acheta; species Acheta domesticus. The sequence continues at coordinate 78,519,469 of JAHLJT010003656.1, forward strand.
TATGTGGTACCTCTGTGTGACTAGAATTTTTTATCAATGTTATTGCAGACTCAAAGTAGTCCAGTACATAATGAATACTCCTAATGTGGTTGTCCTGGTCGATTGTTTAAGTAAGTGTTGTATCTGCTTCAGTAGAATGAGAGTTGTGACAATAACTCCACAAAGAATAAATACCAATCTCTGTTATTTAGTCTATTTGTTGTTCAAAATATGTTCATAAGTCTATCAAAGATAGGAAGAACATATAGATCTTCCTATTGTTTAAGTTTATATCTTGTTAAAAATACTACATTAAAAATTGTTTCACAGAGTGACCCTTGACATACATTCCATGTTAATTTTAAATGTATAGATGTTCTGTTTCAACTTTCATGCTAGATATTTGTGTAACTGTGTGTTACTGTAGTTAATGAGCAATAAATCGTAAACATGTGTGTTACCAATTAAACAGTTTGAACTTTTTTGTGTAGTTACATCTTTAAATCAACTTTCTTGAACCAGTATCTCATTCTCTTGACCACAGAAATACTAAACATTACTGTAATTCCACAAAGATGATGACTTGGATTAGATTTGTGAAAATTTCAAAGAAAACTCAGTACCTTTATAAAACCCTTCCATTCTATCAAAGTCATGTCCTGTGTTTTTCTGTTTTGCTATTTCAACAGATGCAAGAATTACTAATGTTTTTCTATACATAATTTATTGCAAATAAGAGATAAATAGGTACTCAGTTGGTTCCAAGCTGTTTTAGTTTGAGCTTGCTTGCCACCCTAGGCAAGACACAAATTACTGCCCTCCGTCTCCACTACAACATGTAATATCACCAGTGCATGTGAAAATTACTGGCATCATGTAAGTTTAGTAAAACTCCTTGGCATCAGGCATACCAATACTATGATAATTCAAAACATTATTTTTATGGAAATTGTTCACCAAATATCAAAACATGGTTGAGGTAAAGCTAGTATCTTAAAAGTAATGTTTTGCTCAAAATTTTGGTTGCTGAAAGTTCTCTCATAAACAGAAAACTTTGGAATTAAAAATGAATGTGGTTTTAATTCAAAAACTGACATGCTCATGGGCGAAAAATAATGATATTGACAAAATCAATTATAATGTGCTAAACTCAGGACATATTTTGTTTGTTAAATTACACGTTGCCATTTGTGAATTGGTTAAAAAAGCTTAAAAATTTAATTTAGTGTGACATTTAGTATAAGGTTAAAACTATTTTTAAAATCTCTGGTTGTAAATAAGAGCACTAACATTAAAATAAAATTGTTTCATTGTTTTTTTCTTTAGAAATTATTCACAAAAAATACCCAAAACATAGTGGAGGTAAAATCTTAAAAGTAATTTTTTGTCTAGATTGATGATTAACTGCTGAAAGTTTTTTTAATTAATTCATTAATTCTCCATTAATATGATATGATGATTCCAACCATTAGAGAAGAGTAGTAGTAAAACTCTCTTTAATTAATTTTGTAGCATATTTAAAACTCCATTGACCATTTATACATCACATTGAATTTCAGAATATTGGTGACAAATGTTGACATTGAATGTTCACATGAAAATAATGTTCTTCTTTCTCAACCTTATGATTCATTATGCCGAATCCAGAATCAAATTTCAAAAAACTTTTACAAAGCAAGTGATTCCTCTCATTATTCACTTTTGTTTCAAAGAATCATGGTGGAATCTCGAATATAAAGGCATCTGAGAGAAATGCTATGATTTGTGGTCTTTTTCAGTGCTCTCGTAGAGACAATCTAGTCATTCTTGTCCCAGTTGAGACATAGAAAATACGCAGGTTATTCTATTTGTTTATTATTTATTCTTCAGGAATTGTTAACAGAGAGATGTCGATGAGACCCTATCCAAGACAAGAGCCTGGAGCCCTCGTCAAAACAGGCAGAGAAGCCACAGTGGTTGGAGGGCTGTTATCCCAATACTTTTAATCAGGCAGTATGGCTTACATTGCACAAGGTCATGATTCTGTTCTAAAACATGGAAAAAAATTGGTCAGGGTATTGGTAAAGTATTGATGCTTTCAAAATGTACCATTTGGAGAATTTCTTAAAGCTTTTGATTCAACCATTCTTACTATTAGTGCCTCATTAATGCTTCCTCCTAAATTGAATATTTGAAATGATCATAATGAAATAATCATTTTCTGATTAAAGTGGAACCTTCATTTGAATTAGATAGGCAAACTAAAATATAAATTATTAAAAATAGACTGGTTTATGAAATAAATGAAATAGAAGAACAAAGTGGTTTTCGAGAATGCAGATCCTGCTTAGATAATATATTTACTACATTTCAATAAATTTTGACAGATTGCATTTGAAATAGTAAAACATGAATATAAAAGACCCAAATTAATGGACAGGAGTGTACATTACGAATGTGTGATATCCCCAGCATAGAGTTAATAAGTTTGTGTGGGTGTGTGTGAGTTTGCAAATTTCAACAAAAAATCCACAATTATGTTGCAAATTTCATTAATTTTTTCGTAGTTCAGTTTTAATTGAAGTAATGTGTTAATATAATTTCTAAAATCTTTTCACGTAGCTGTAAAAAATTAAGTATTGTAAAAATTAAATGGTCAGGACATAAACTAGTGGTGTTACAGAATGGCACAGACTTTCTTGTAGTAGTTAGTTTTCTAATTTCTGTGGTGTGACCTAGCTTTTCTGTCTTGCCCCATACTGTTCCCAGCTGCTATCTGTCGCTGCCCAAAGTACTTTTTTTAAAAACATTCCTCAATTTTTCAGTTTCCTTATAGTAGAACCAAAATATTACTTTATGAATATTAAGAAGAGTAGAACCTCATCCTAAATGGCAATTTTCTTTGAAAGATTTGGAGCCGTTTCTACGAAAATGGCATTTAAGCTTTACTGTAAATGTGAAATTTGAAGCTCTTTTTCACTGAAAATTTTTGAGTTTTAGAAAACTTGATAGGAAGTTATTTGAAGCACTTCCACTCACAAATGCAATAGTGTTTATGTATTGCAGAAAATGTGTGAATATTAATGGTGCGAGATATTTAAAAAAAATTACATTTGTGTAATTTTTGAGAAAAAAATACAGTAGAATGAATTTCATGTCATCTCAAAGAGAGCAATTGGCACTATATACACGAAAAGTTTGAAGAAAAAATTTGGGGCCATAAAAAAAAAAAATGGCAATTGAGCATTTCTGAAAATGCAGAATTTTGAGTTCGTTTTCACAGTAAACTTTTGAGTTTTCAAGAAACTTTATATGACATTATTTAAAGTGCATGTACTCATAAATGCAATAATTTGAAAAAAATACTGCTAATGTAAATATTAATAATGTGAGAGACAAGTCAAAAAAATTACATTTTTGTAATTTTTGAAAAAACAAAAGAATAGAGCAATTTGGCATGTATGTCAACTCACATTAGGCACTTTCCCTGCCAAAAGGTAAAGAAAAAAATTGGAGCCGTTTTTGAGAAAGTGGCATTTGAGCATTTCTGAAAATGTGAAATTTTGAGCTCGTTTTCACAAAAAGCTATTTATTAGACATAATTTGAATCAAATGTACTGTTAAATGCAGTAATATGAACGAATCACCGCTAATTGAAATATTAACATGAGAGGCTAGTGAAAGAAATTACAGTTTTCTAATATTCGCAAAAACAAAACAATAGAGCAAAATGGCGTGTCGATCATAGTCATTTGAAGGAAATATCTCCCTCTTTAATTTTGTAGTTGTAAGTTTGTATTTGGAAGATGCCAAAAAAAATTTAACATTTTCAAAAATTTAGAGTTAACCATGAAAATCGAACCTGTGCTACCTTTATAAGTATATTTAATTCTATTCTTACAATAAATTTAAAGAAAAAATTTGGAGCCGTTTTGAGAAAGTTTTTAAAAGGTCACAGGGGCTTTATGTCAAATACCCCCAAGTTTTAAAGAATGTTTTTCAAATTCTCAAAGCTTCAACTAGAGCCAGATTGACCAGGGAATATCCATTTTAAAAAGAAATCGTACGTATGGTTTAGGCGCTAGTGGTGTTTGCAGATGGAAGGACAGACATTTTGAAGATAACCACTTTTTCGGTATCAGGGGACCCCAAAATGTGCATACCCTTTGAAATCTCGAAATTGATTTTCCACAGCATTACATAACTTTCTTTATACTACATATATTACTCCGTATATACATATGTATAGGAGAAAGTAATATTAATCAATTTGGATGTATCTTCCATTAAATGTCACTGCTTTGTGCAGAATGTTCAGAACATACAGAAACAGTATTTCAGCTTATCAGATTACAAAACAATTCAAAAGCATTGCCATCATAATGGTTTCATGGAAACTCCAGCTTTCTTTTAAAACTAGGCATGCCCTTAAACACATTAAAAGTTTATTTTAGTATCTGTCATTGTAGAGAACAGTTGTGTATTCTGAGTATAACAGTGAATGTTGAACTACCGGGTGTTTTTTTTTCTCTTTCGCCGAAGATAACGCGCCGCTTGCCCGGGGGATCGAGCCGTCGGTTCCCCGGCGACTTGTAAACAAGGCTCCCCTTTCATTCGGTGCGTTCGTCGTTCGGCGCGTCCGGCCGATACACCAGTGTCCCGAGAGCGTTCAACTGTGCAACAGGAAATTTTCTTTGAAGCAGAGAATATTCCTTTAGGGCATCTTCGTTCGACTGAAGTCTGCCAGTAAGTACCGCAGGAGGTTTATTAACAAATTCCCGGGCGTGAATTTCACATCGGTCAACAATTTTGAAGCTTGTAAAGAAACTTCGCACCAATGGAATTTTAATTGACAAACAAAAGTGTCGAAAGCGCCTTGACCTGACACAAGTGAAGGTGAACGAAATCTCTACCAGGTTACAACAATCTCCAAGAAAGTCTCTGAGGCGTCTCGCACAACAGGCGCGTGTATCCACGAGCTCAGCCAGAACAGCCACTAAGATTTTAAAGCTCCGGCCATACAAGACCACTGTTCATGCGTTGCAGCCTCGTGACCCAGAAGCCCGAGTACGCTTTGCGGAATATTTTTTGCAGAGCGTACACGACGGTGTTCTTGATCTAGCTTTGACGGTTTTTTTTTTTCTGATGAAGTGTGGTTTCACCTGAGTGAAGACGTCAACAGCCAAAACAACCGCTATTGGAGTGCAGAAAACCCTCACCTGCTTCAAGAACAACCACTTCACGACATAAAGATCGGAGTGTGGTGTGCTTTGAGTTCCACAAGAATTATCGGACCTATTTTTTTGAACACCACCGTTACTGCTGACGTTTACATACATCAAATGTTGGCATTATTCTTCGAACAATTGACACCAGAAGAAAGGCACAATGGTTACTTTCAACAGGATTCGGCAACTGCTCACACTGCTGTTCGATCCATGAACTTTTTAAATAATGTTTATTGTGACGATCGTAGAATTAGTCGTGGGCTATGGCCTCCTAGATCACCTGAGCTATCTCCTTGTGATTTTTGCCTGTGGGGGCGCTTGAAAGATCAGGTGTATGCAGAAAACCCGCATTCGGAGGAAGAGCTCCGGCGCTCTATTGAAGAGAAAATCGTAGCAATTCCTCGAGACTTACGTCAAAGGGCAAATCAGAATGTGTTTCGGAGGTGCCAAGAATGCATTCGAGCCGAAGGACACCACTTTCAGCATCTTCTTTAAGGTACGTTAAGCGGCGCAGCGTTAGTTCTCGGATAGCACGGGAGTTGAGTCAGCGGTTTGCCGGGCGAATGAGCCCTCGACTACCCGGGCGACGCGGCCGGAATCTTCGGCGAACGATAAAAAAACACTGTAGTTCCTCAGAAAAGGACTTGGCCATCTAAGTACCCACAGAAAGGGCTGCAGGTACAGAAAATGTTTAAAAAATATAAATCCTTACACACCTTAAACACTAAAAATATTTAACACAGATTTGCATGAACTGATCTTGCTAAATACTTACAGGTAGCATTAGATCTTAAATTTCCAAAATTTTTCTTCAATTATTTTGCAATTTTTATTTTTGAATAAATGATTGTTCAATGAGCTTCAATAAATTAATCATGGACTTCTGTAAGAACAATCAGATCATGAAAACAAGTAAATGTTATAAAGTTAACAGTAGGTGATACTCTATTTTCATAGAATTTTATACCACTGAATGTTGTTCAATAATAATTGTTATAATAATTTTCATTATGTACCATTCACACATGCCTATTACAGTTCAATAGAAGAAGGATTCAAATGTTGGAATTTGAATTATTGTAAAATAAAATGTAAGAATGTACAAAAAAATAAAATTGTTATCTTTAACCAAAGGAATCCAAAATTAATTTTGCAATTTGGTATCGGGAGCTGAATTATTCTTTGTGTTCTCCAGGTACCAAATTGGCATTTATATGTGAATGGTAGAGGTAAATAAGAGTGGTAGCGAGGTCCAAATTTCGAATTAGCGCGGTTCAAAGATCAAATTGGCGAAGTTCCAAGTTCGAGCTGGCGGAGTTCGAACTTCCAGTTGGCGAAGTCCAAAGTCCCGCAGGGAACATTTCCCGATCGTGAACACGTAGGTGGGCACAGTCTCTGGTGAAGAGTTGTAGACGATAACCCCGACCTTCAGTTTCACGGTGTCACTCACGCCGTTAGCCTCAAGGCAGAGGCAGTGAGTGGGCGATGGTTGTCGGTTAATCCCGGCAACCCATCAGTTGGGCCCCTGGCGCATCGACCTCAAGGGAGGATTGGGTGAAGGAGACCCGCAAGAGTGTTCTGGATCCCACAAAAAGAAGTCCGGCGGTTAACTCACCATCCTCCAGGTTGCCTTGGTTACGGCCCAACCCAGGTCGGTAGCCTACCGTGTAGGCAGTGGGGAGACGGGATGGGGGCCCCGAGCCGCCCGAACCATAGTTCGGGTGGCCCCAAGTGGCCTCTTGGTTTCGTCGTGGCAGTGGATCAATACTCTGGGCAAAGAGGAGGGACTTGGCGTCCCGGGGTACATAAGTGGCGAGTTGCCCTACAGGTGACACTGACTCCGGCACTAACCTGGAAAGCTAGTAGCTCTGAGCTACCCTACCCAACATTGAATGGGGAGGTTGCCGTGAGGGCAAACTGGGTAACGGCCGGATCCGGTTAGCGGCCCGTCGGCGGGGGGTGAGGATAAAGGCTAGCGCCTAGAGGCCTACCCCGGGGACTTGTCCCCCCGGTAGAACAAAAAAATGTGGCGAAGTTCAAAGTTCGAGATGCCGAGGTCGCACACCACTTGCGTCCAACCGCGTCCGGTGCCTGTTACGTTCCCGCGTCGCCGGCGGGGCCGAGCACGTGGCGCGAGAGCGGATGCGGGCGCGGATGCTTGAGTGCGCCGTTGGCCGAGGCCGCAGAGGCGCGCAGGAGCGACGCGCTGCCCGCGGAGCCCGTGCTGAAGTCGCGGAAACGCGCGCTGCTGCCGGCCCCGCGCCGCCCGCCTGCCCCGCGCCCGCCGCCGCCCGCGCGCAGGCACGCCCGCGCCAGCAACCCACGGAGCTCCGCGTTGAACGCCAGGAAGATCCACGGGTTGGCGCAGCTGTTGAGGCTCGACAGCAGCGACATGATGGTGAATGCGGCCCCTGTGCTCACGAAGGAAGGTCAATTAGATTTTGTGAAGACGAGAATCTTTCGGAAATTCTTTCGGAAACGTTCGTATAGAATTGGAATTAGCCTATCTTAGTGTATAAGGTATTTTACAATCTGGAAGGTAAGGAGTCCCATAAATAATTTGTAGACAATTGGCATAATTCTTTATTTCAAATGACGAGACTCATGAAATGAATTGTATCATTTGTCTCTAAATTATTTATGGGATTCCTTACCTTCAAGATCGTTAAAATTATCGGAAATGTGACGTAAGTCTTGATGTGAGTTTAGGCCACCAACTGCAAAAAGCTGTACTGTTCAGCACTGGTTATATATTGCGAACATGGCCAAGCGGCATGTGAGGTAAGTCATATTTCAGCATACGGACAAATGTTATTCACATGTAAATAAGAAGGCTGTGGTCCTTCCGTGTCAATGCGAGATCTTTTACCCTCTGGTGCATGCATTAATAAAACTAAATTTTCGTGAAATTGTCTTTTTCCTGATGTCAGCTGCCTGAGTACTTGTCAGTCTATATATCTGATTGCTTACAAATACGGTCATTTAAATTATCTTTAATTAAAAGTATAAGTGCCTCAATCTGTATCTGAAATGGGCCACTTTTGTACCTTACCCGCCTATAATGGCCCCTCAAAGTTGGTCCAGCTCCTCATGCGTCCCTTCTTAATTTTCGAAAATTGACAAAGTTTAAAGCGATGGAGAGACATGTTTCTTCAGCTAATGTCGAGCTACCACAAAAACGAGTCCTTTTGTTAATTTGTTATAAAAAATATATTAAGCAAAATTTTATATGTTGTCCACCAAATGTTAAGAAAGTTCTAAAAATCTCTAGTTATCAAATAAGATCCTATTAAAAAAACACGTAAGAAATCCTTTAGAAAGAAATAATTTATTGTGCAGACTGCGAATGCGTAATATTATTAGCTACCTGCTGAAAAACTAAATGCCAGGTTTGGTTCCACTGCGAATGCAGGGCACAGATTTCCAGAGTCCTTTTTGTTGATTTATTAGGACAAGAGAATGATCATGTTCCTTTGATTTTTTCAAGGCTGGTCAATAAAAGGCATTGTAAGCTGTACTCCGACTTAAACACAGTGACACTTAAGAGTTGGACGCAGAGAGGGACACTGTCATCCAATCGGGAGCTTCGTTACGACTTAAATTTTTGGTATTGAAGCTCCCGATTGGATAACGAGTCTCCCTCTTCTTCAAACTCGAGACCATGAAGTGCCATCGTGTTGAAATCGGAGTCCGTCATCTTGACTTCACCTGTGTAGAAGGCGGAGTGGTGGCCACGCGGGTCCCAGGCGGCGCAGAGCAGGGCCGCGGTGAAGGGCGCGGAGCACAGCACGAAGAGCGCTATGACGGCCACCGTCTGCTGCACGGTGCGCACTTTGGCCCGGGAGACGACCGGGGCACGCCCCCCGCCGCCCGCGCCGACCCCCGCCGGCCCCACGCCGCCGCGCCCGCGCAGCCACAGGCGGCGGCAGATGCGAGCGTACGTCGCCGTCAGCACCAGCAGCGGCACGATGAACGACGACACGCAGTACCTGGACGAAGCAAGCAGTCGTCAGTGCACGATGATCGACGACGCACAGAACCTGGGCAAAGTAATAATTCAGCACTGCACGATGAATTATTACGACGCACAGGACCTGGACAAAGCAAGGACTCGTCAGGGCACGAGGTTCCTGGGCAAATCATTAACTCTTCAATGCACGATAGACGATGACACACAGTGCCTGAGCAAAGCAAGAACTCATCAACGCACGATGAATGATGACACGTAGTACCTGGACAAAGCAAGGGCTCGTCAGGGCACGATGAACGAAGGCACGATGTTCCTAGGCAAATTATTAACTCATTAAAGCACGTTGGGCGACGACACTCAGCACCTGGTCACAGAAGAATTCCTCCAAACACGAAGACCGTGAACACGCATTATCTAGTCACACAAAAACTCGACAAGGTGCGATGACCGTAGCAGTATCTGCTCACATTAATGCACGATGAATGACGACACGCATCTCCTGGACAGCAGGAAAATTCAGTGAAGCACGATGAACGTCACCAAATACGTGGTCAGAACGATCAAGGACGCAGTACCTTGTCACAGCATTAAATCTTCAATGCACAATGAACGACACGAGGCACCTGGTCACAGCAAAACTCCTCAAGGCGCTATAAACAGTGACAAGCTGGACTTGGTCAAGATCTCAACAATGCCCATTGAACGACACTCAATATCTGGTCACAGCAATTACTCTCTAGCGTACGCATTTAAAATTAAGAAAAATTTTCATACTAGAAATCAGCTCCAAATTGCCAGGACCTGGACTGCGTATTGTCTGAAAACGACTGATGCTGTGCATAGGTAAACATTCTAATATTCATAGTATTTTGTTAATACACATGTATTAACAAAACAGAAAGACTTAGACCCATGAGTTTAAACTTGCACAAAATACCAAGTAGTCGGGGTTTATATGGGACTCGAGATTCCCCACGTTTCCAAGATGAGAGGACCAATACCCATTTCCCACCCCTAATGCTTTAAATGACACAGCGTCGCCTTCCTGTCTGTGGCTGCCGTCATTTTCTAAGTTCATTGTCTGAGCGTTCTATTGAGGAATGACCTTTTAAATCTAAAACATGCATTTCCTTAACGTCAATGCATTAATAAAAATCGCTGTTTTACGTCAAAATTCCGTGGATGTACTCACTTCCTTCGACGCCATTCCCCTCCCCCCTCAAGCTTATATATCCCCGTGCAGCATCACACGGGGCCAACTGTGGAAAAGATGGTTTGGATATCCACGTTTTAAAAAGTCCGTTCCTTACTGGGGTTATTATTCAGGGAATATTGACCAGTACAATACACTGATACCGACACTGACACATATACTGACACATCCAAAACGACCTATTGTTTTTGTTTGTTTAGGATGAAGGGAATTTGCTCTTTCAGTAGTTCAATGCCAGTTCACATTCCGCCGTGATATGTAATATGCAAAGCGTCCGTCAGCTTTGTTTCCATTAATTTTCTTGTTGTAAATTGAAATTAATTTACAAGCGTAACGTGGTGGAGTGTAGGTGCCTGCCGAGACACCACCTCTGACACTCGCGTATGACAAATTGCCTACCCTCAGGCGACTTCTCATTATTAAACCTCCTATTTTAGGACAAATGCCTATTGGTTTTCCCCGTAGCCGAGATCACTAAGCCAGTAGTGCCGGAGTGATCTTGGACTGTGGGGTCGCAGGTTCGAGTCCCGCCGGCCATGGTTGTATGTCTTCGTCTTTTACCCCCTATCATCACCATAACGTTTCATCCTCATACCATAACGTTACATCCATAGTGGTCGCTAATGACCTAGTAGTTGTTGCGACCTTAAATAACAAAAAAATACATATTTATTTCTTTGAAGAGATTGTGAAAAATAATTGCAGATGTTTACGAATCATGGAAAATAGATCTGCTGGAAGCGTCTAATAGTGCTTAAAATGTCCTAAATGGGCGTATGGTGTCTATTTTGATTTTTACTTTCCCGTATACGTACGTATACACGGAGTGATATACGTAGTATAGGGAAAGTTATGTAATGCTGCGCGAAAAAATGGCCAATTTTCGGCGGAAAAAAATTAATTGCCGGGCCGTGAAAACGAATAAGTGGATAAAACCAGTTGCTAAATTACGAAAAAAAATCCCCTAACACGTGGTGTGGTCAAAATCCATGATTTGTTGCTTCTTTATACTTAAAAATCGATTGACGGCATTCCGTCCGTCTGTCCTTCTGTGGTCAACGCTAGCGCCTAAACCGTTCGGTCGATTTTCTTCAAAATTGATATTCCCCAGTCGATCTGATTCTAGTCGAAGCTTTGTGATTTTGAAAAAGATTCTTTAAAATTTGGGGGTACTTTATATGAAGCCCCCGGGGATTTTCAACATTTTCTCAAAAACGGCTCCAAATTTTTTCTTTAAATTTCTTGTATAAATTTAACATGGCATAGGTCCGATTTTCACGTACAGCTCTGAATTTTCGAAAATTTTGAAAGTTTGAATTTTATTCGGCGTCTTTCTCCAACTACAAAATTGAAGATAGAGATTTTTTCTTCAAATAAAATTTGTTCTGCATATTGAGTTCTTTAATAAAGGTCATGTAAATGTTTTTCACAATTTTGGTAGTTTTCGTGCAATATTGCGTGAAATATGTGCAATTTTAAAAAATTACAAAAACAAAATTCTCTCAAAAACGGCTCCAAATGTTTTCTTTAAACTTTTGGGAGGGATAGTGGTAAATGTACTCTATCAATGACATAAAAGCCATTTTGGTCTATCGGTTGGTTTTTTCAAAAATTACCAAAATGTAAATTTTTTTACTTGTCTCTCACGTCGTTAATATTTACATTATCGGCGATTTTTTTACATTATTATATTAACGAGTATATATGCTTTAAATAATGTCAAGTAAAGTTTCTCGAAAACACTACCGTTTTCTGTGAAAAGTAGCTCAAATTTCGGCATTTTCAGAAATGCTCAAACGTCATTTTCTCGTATATGGCTGCAATTTTTTTCTTGAAACTTTTGTAACGGATAGTGCTAATTACACTCATTAGTATAGCGTGAAGTTTATTTTCAGTTTTATTTTGTTTTTTCAAAAATTATATAAATGTAAATTTTTTGAAAGATCTCTCACATCTTTAATATGCACATTTTCCGCAATTTGTAAAGATGATTATATTTGTGAGTGTAAGTGCTTCAAATAACTTCAAATAAAGTATTTTGAAAACTCAAAAATTTTCTGTGAAAATGAGCTTCAAATTTCGCATTTTTAGTAGTGCTAAAACTCCATTTTCTCTTAAACGGCACATAATTTTTAAAAGAAAATTGCCATTTACGGCTAGGTTTTTGTGTTCTTTAATATTCTAAAATTAATGTTTCTGTTCTACCAATAGGAAACCGAAAAATTAAGAAAATGACAAAAAATGTACTTTTGGCGATGATAGATGGTAGCTGGCAAGAAAGAGTATGTGGCAATTCCGAATAGCTAGCGAAGACCCAGGAAAATAGAAAACTAATACGGGAAAGTCTGTGCCATTCTGTTTCTGTTTTTTGACAAATAAATAAATAAAATAAATACGGTCATGCTTAATTTTTTCAAAATACGAGTAGTTTTTCTTTAATTTTGTGACAAACGTAATAGGCCGCTGTAAATTTACTGCGCTTCGGACAGCTGGATGCGTCGTAAATTAGAATGTGCAATTTTGTATATTATTTTTCTTCGTTTCTTACATTCGAACTTTGTTATAGACTTACACATTAATATTTTAGAAATTGTTTATTTTGAAATATTTGAAATAAGTAAAAAGAATTAATAGCTCTCAGAATAGCGACAATGCAGGGTCTGCAACAATAGAATTCACTTTGCGCTCGCGAATATCTGTGAATTAGTGTCATTGTTGTGACCTAATGGAGCTGTATGAAAAGGAGTTATAATTGTCTAATTTATGTTGATATTTGCAGGCAAATATTTAGTTTTGCACCAAATGCTGTACCATTTGTAGTGAGTAGAGAATTTGTTGCATGGTTTTAAAATACTCTTCCCTAATCATGGCCCAATGGAAGGCATTTCTATATTTCCAGGGTATCAGGCTTCTTTTTCCAATACAGGGTTACAAAACTTTTGCATTCTATTTTTGTGAAGTTGTAGAATTCACATAGTTCTGACAACACTGCAATGGAAATAGTGAGTTCCAAGCGAAGATGTTAGTAGCGCATAAAGTGCAATATTACAGTACTACTTAGCTGTTTCCTCTAATACGGGAAAGTAAGTGCTGTTGTAGCACCACTAGTTTACTTAGTACTACATGAGATGAATTGGGTTTTTAAGTTAAGGTGGATAGCACAATTCTTTTCTATAGTCTGCTGCAACATACATGTTCAGATTTTGATAAATATAACTCATTTCAATTTCATTTTCAGAAACGAGTTAAACTCTATGTTCACAGTGAAAAGCACGTACATTGTTCCAAAATATGTAAATCTCTCTCATTTCATTTGTGCAATGTAATCACAGGAGTTCAGCTAGTCTAATTTATATTTTGATGTTGATTTGGTTGTATCCTAAAAAACTTTTTGTTAAATTAAATTTTAAATTGTGGTTAGTCTACCGAGATGGACCCAAATATCTAAAGATATTTGGCTAAAAATAAATAAAAGATTGCGGTATTTTCGTGTAGAAAATCAAATAATTCCGTGAAAATTTGAGCAGGAACGTGACGTTGGGGATCTAGAAACCTTACAGAGTTAAATATAATTAATTTTTGTAAAGTATTTCTATAGAGTAATTTAAAAATATTTTAAATAAATATTTTGATCAGAGGACATTATTGACGTAGACAAAAAAGATTCAGTAGAAGAAGGACCGAACAGCATCGGAGAAGCAAATGAAACAATGAAAACAAGACACAAGCGACTGCAAGATGAGCTTCAGAAAGTAACTAGTGGTGCTACAGAATGGCACAGACTTCTCCTATTAGTTTTCTATTTCCATAGGTCTGCACTAGCTATTCGGAATGCCACATATTCTCGCCAGCTGCCATCTATCGCCGCCCAAATTACGTTGTTTTGACATTTTCTTAATTTTTCGGTTTCCTAATGGTAGAACGGAAATTTTCATTTCAGAATATTACAGAACACAAAAATTTAGTCCTAAATGGCAATTTTCTTTTAAAATTTTGTAGCCGTTTTTAAGAAAATGGCGTTTAAGCGCTACTAAAAATGCGAAATCTGAAGCTCTTTTTCACAGAAAATTTTCAAAATACTTCGTTTGAAGTTATTTGAAGCACATACACTCACAAATATAATAATATTTACAAATTGTTGGTAATATGCACATTAAAGATGTGAGAGATCTTTCAAAAAATTACATTTGTGTAATTTTTGAAAAAAACAAAAAATAACTCAAAATGAACTTTACGTCATATTAAAGAGTGTAATTAGCACTATCCGTTACAAAAGTTTCAAGAAAACATTTGCAGTCATATATGAGAAAATGGCGTTTGAGCGTTTCTGAAAATGCGGAATTTTGAGCTAGTTTTCACAGAAAACGGTTGTGTTTTCGAGAAACTTTACTTGGCATTATTTAAAGCACGTATAGTCGTAAATATAATAATGTAAAAAAATCGCCGCTAATGTAAATATTAACGACGTCAGAGACAAGTAAAAAAATTAATTTTTGCAATTTTTGAAAAAACAAAAGAATAGAGCAATATGGCGTTTCTGTTATCTCATAAAATACATTAGGCACTATACCTACCAAAAGTTTAAAGAAAAAAATTAAAGCCGTTTTTGAGAAAATCTGGTTTTTGTAATTTTTTGAAATTTCAAATATTGCGCAAAAACTAATAAAATTTTCAAATAATGTACATTACCTTAATAAAGGAACTCACTTTGTACAACATTTTATTTAAAAGAAAAATATCTATCTTCAATTTTGAAGTTCCAGGAAGACGCCGAAAAAGTTTCAAACTTTGGCAATTTTCGGAAAATCAGAATTATCCGTGAAAATCGGATCTATGCCACCTTAATAAGTGTATTTTACTCTATTCTTACAAGAAATTTAAAGAAAAAATTTGGAGCCGTTTTTGAGAAAATTTTTAAAATGTCCGGGGGGCTTTATGTAAAGTACCTCCAAATTTTACAGAATCTTTTTCAAAATCTCAAAGCTTCGACTAGAACCAGATCGACCTGGGAATATCCACTTTGGAAGAAATCGTACGTATGGTTTAGGCACTAGCAGTGTTCACAGAAGAACGGATGAGCGTTTTCCTTTCAATTGGTTTTTCGGTATCAAGGACCCACAAAACAGGGTTTCTGACTATATCACTGGTTAGGGAATTTTTTTTATTAATTTAGCAACTGGTTTTATCCACTTTTTCGTTATCACGGCCCGGCAATGATTTTTTTTCGCAGAAAATTCGCCATTTTTTCGTGCAGCTTTACATAACTTTCCCTATACTACGTATATCACTCCGTGTATATATACGTATACGGGAAAGTAATAAGGGAATAAAGGGATTATCTCACTACGTATTATTTTACTGATGAAAAACATTTTATACTCATCACGCTTCCTAATAGACTGTATTTCGGTTCTCTCTTCTATCTTCACAGTTTTGTAATATGCTCCAGTACAAAGTTATTTCAGAACGCCGTTGCTTAAGTTCGTAATAAAAAGCAAACTGATAGTAAAAACAGAAGTGCAGGCTGGAACACGCTAGTTTAGAGTTAAGGATTGAAAGGAGAGTCAAGAAGATGAGTGGGAACTGGTTCAAATAGCAGGGAAGGAGTCTAGACGGCTTATTAAAGTTGTCGTCCTCCAAAAGTCGCTTTTTGAAGTCACAGAACTACCGCTATTTAACTGTAGCGGAACATTACACCTTCCCCATTCCTCAACTATTCCAATTCGTATGATGCATCCATGGTGTAAATAAGGAATGAAGCGTTGCCCACCTATATGGATAGAAGGTGCTGCCAGCATTAACGGTTATCATCATTAACCTGTATTAGTCGGTAGGAGTATTTCAAATATAAGGATTAAATAGAAATGTATGGATCTATTTATTACAAAAGAAACTCAGCTTATAAAATATTACAAATTTAATAACACTATGCTAACATTTCATGAATCTAATGGTTGATCTCTTCGGAAATGGAACAGTATATTTTGTTAGTACAATAAGCAATTTAGTAGGGTGTAATGCTGTAGATTGAATAAATAGATCCATAAGGACATGCTATTTTTACTCTCTGTAAATTTCCGGTTGCGAGATATGCACAAAATGGACTTTTCAACTGTTCATTCTGGACAAATCATTTGTGTGCCGGGGAAACCTCTGGCGGTGTATAGTGGAAAACCGTGCAGATCGTGTAAACACAATTTTTGAATTTTATACTTCTGGTATGAGATATTGAAATTTCTTTAAGAAAATCTGCACGAAAACTGTATCTTGTAAAAAGGCCTTGACCTTTATGAGGGTGGTCACTGATAAAGGTTCAGGAAAACAGTAAAACGAAAAAAATCATGGAATTTCATTGCTTTGGAAAAGGCAGGGGAATTTGTGAAATAATTATTAGAAGACAGGGAGAAAATTGAGATAGTTATAAAATGAGATATTACTTATTAAAAGGTAGTACAGAATTCTTTTTTGCTCTTTTTTATTTGAGAATTTTTTAAAATTGTGAAAATAGAGAAAGGCGAGATAAGAGACAATTAGTTTGAAGCTTGCTTTAATATTTTCTTTAAGGTAGAATGTTCGAGTCAGTCGCTAGTCAAATACTCAATCATTTATTCCATCAGTTAATTAACAATAGCTGCTTGTAACTGTTAATGGAATAATTAAACAATGATTTTGAAATATTTAAAAGAGGAATTTGGAAGTATTGATTTAGAAAAACAATGTTCGAAATTAAAATTAGTATCTCGTATGATTTTTCATTTTCATAAGTTGGCACAACTAAAATATTTTCGGGTGTCTTCGACTTCACTGAGAGTATCGGTAATAATTTCAGTTAGCAATTAAATTATTCGCCTTTCTTTATTAGAATTACTAGTTATTTTAGTTGTTTTTTTATGGACTAATGTTTTGACGTGAATACAAAATTTGAATTCCGATCATTCCCGAAGAGAAACAGTGCTGTCAATAGCATGATTTGCGACGCGAACCTCGTCGGCTGAGAAACGTCACTTCCGGCTGCCATGAATTTCACGGTAGTTTTTTATTAATTACTCCTCAGAATGGTCCGTGAGGTGGGTTGAATTAAATACCATCTGATTCCTCAAAAAATTTACTATGTACTGAATAAAAAAAAAGCGAGTTTTCACCGTATCACTTCTCCGGTATCTTGGAAAAACCTATGCCCGCGAAAGTTTCTCCATAAGAGCCTGTGCTAATTAAAACTTAATTTATTCAAAAATTAGGCCGGTAAGGGGCTAGTTTCTTCTCACCAACTTGAAGAACAGCGATTTTACTTTCATTTAAAATACTTTTTGGGGGTATTTCACCGTGGTCGAAATAACGAACATACTACCTTAAATAGTGTGAAATACTCTACAAATCTTACCATTGAAAAATGTTAAAAATGCTGTGGGAAACCGGGAAAAGTCAGGGAAATTCATTTCATGGGCCACCCTTTTTATACTTGGGTTTTTATTTCTTGGCGCCTGAGGGCCTGTATTCATGACGGAATATCTCACGGCATTTCGCATCTTTCTCTGTCGTGCCGCTAGATTTCGCATGATCGCCAGCCCTGCTCGATACAGTCGCGATCATGCGAGATCTAGCGGCACGATAGAGAAAGACGCGAAATGACGTGAGATATTCCATTGTGAAGACAGGCCTCCACTTGCCAAGAAATAAAAAACCCAAGTGTATTCTGAGTCACCTGCAGGCAGAGCCGCCGCAGAAGAGAGGGCGTCGCGTGGTGTGCGTGACTCACCACGTGACGTAGGCCTGCTGGCCCCAGGCGGGGCTGAAGGTGGCCCAGCAGTCGAGGGGCCCGCCGGGGGCCACGCGCTGGTACGAGAAGACGGCGAGCTGCGGCGAGCACGAGAGCGCGGCCGCCGCCCACGCCAGCCGCACCAGCAGGCGCGCGCGCCGCGACGACCACGCGCTGTAGGTGAGCGGCCGGCAGATGGCGTAGTGGCGGTCCAGCGCCGTCGCCACCAGCAAGTAGGCGCTCAGGTACGCGCCCAGCGGCTGCACCAGCTTCACCGCCTTGCACAGCACAGGCCCGCCGCGGAACCTGGCGCAGCGGAGCAGCTGAGGTTGGTTTCGACAAGGGACGTTGACCACCATAATTCCTTAATGTTTCCCTCCCCCTCTCCCCATACCTTACATGCACTACTCTACCATACATGTGGACCAGTTTAGGTGGCTCAGAACATTAATTGATGTCACTGCGGGGCTTCTGGCCGGGAGGTGCTAGGGTTCGAGACTCGGCTGTGACAGGATTTTCGACACTAGCTAGATAGCTGAGTCGAATTCAGCTGCTGTCTATGGCAGCAGCTGCCCCAGCTTCACCGCCTTGCACAGCACGGGCCCGCAGCGGAACCTTGTGCAGCGGAACAGCGGACGTTGGTTTCGACAAGGGATAAAGCAGTATTTACTGATACTGATTACGTTTCTGCTTGTTATTGCCTTCGATACGGAGCTCGATATACACTGCATAACTACCTGGATCGGGAGGATCGTGGTTACGAGGGAAATATGAAAACGGTTGAATGAAGCTTCATGTTCTCTTATGGAGGGAATTATGGGAGGGAAACATAAAAAGACGAACCGAGTCAAGTTAACAACTAGTTAATTAGTAAATAAGTAAATCCTAATTATTAAAATTATGTAAAAAATAAAATCATGTATGTTCCACGTGCGTTAACAGCTTCTAATGAATTCGGGCGACACGAAGCCCTCGGCCCAAAGGCCCTGTTTTTTTCGTCGCCCCTCGAGCATTAGAACACTTATTACACCCTTGGTGCATAAATAACTATTTTCCTGGAATGTTTAGCAATACAGAATTTTTTTAACAGCGGAAGGGGTGCTGGTCGTACGCTCTAACCATTCTAGAGGACCAGAGATTTCTTCTTCGAGTTTACCTTCCCCCTAGACCAGTGTTATTCAAACTGTGAGCCGTGCCTCCTCAGGGAGCCGCGAATGCCGGAGCAGTACCCTAACAAACGGGCCACGAACCGCACGTGATCTTTCCTTACTTCCGTCACTGACGGGACTAATGACCTTAGAAGTTGACGTGTCCGGAAACACCAATCAATCAACATATGTCGAGATATCGGCGATGCCCCGCAGGGAGGGATATCTGGAAAGAAGGAAACCCCGCACACGACCAATGTATATGTCGGTGCTGGATCTCACGTTCCAGCCAGGAGGAATACCGCCACCTCCCGATGTTTTATATGCACTACACTTAACGTACTGATGATGTAAATAGTTGACGAACCTGGAATCAACAAGAACAAACTCATTGCGACGAATTCGTGTTCGCTCGAACACGACCGTTTGCAAACGAATATTTCAAATGGTCATTAGGGCGCAGAGACAGTCGCAGCGATCCAAGCGTTCTGCCGAACACCGTCCAACTTCCAGAGCGGCAGGACGGTACCAAATAAACTTGGTTTATTCGGCTGAATTGAGCCAGTGAACGTGGACGCCGAAAAATGAATTTCTGTAATTAATGAATGAGGAAGTAGACTTTTGGTTGACCTGAGATTCAGGATACCTCAATAAGGCCAGAAAATTATGATTACGAACGATTAAATTCCCTTGTTAATTGATAGTATTAGATTTCACATCAATTTAATGATACTTCCGTGCACCTAAGCATCATAGAAAACTGTAATTTTGTCTTTTATAATTTAGATAATGATTATTCTAAGATGACTAGGCCCAATGACACCACTAATGACGCGGATTTGTTGTGTTTTAGGGTCACATAAAAGAGCTTCGTGATCCTACCCGAATACGTCGAAACGCTTTATGGATCCTAAGCTATTGACTCGTTCACCTCGAAGAAATATGTTTCGCCACGGGGCAAGGATGTGATTAGAGATGGCCTCACCGAGAGGAGGATACAGACGTCTGAAGTCGGGACAGGGAGAAGCTGTGGCAAACGCAGTGACCTTTAAAAAACGAAGAGCTGCCATCATAGGCTGTACGATGATTGGACGAAACTGGGAAGTGGTCAGCGAATGCATTCGATAGAAAAAGGTTTCGCAAAAGGTGTCGAGAACAAAACAATGAAGATAGAGTAAGGAAATTAATAATATCAGGAAAAGAAAGCACCAGAATGTTTTCAAGTATTACAAAAGTCTTTTTATGCAATAAAAGTAATCATTACAATAATTGTTAGAACCATGTCAGTGTCTAATCTCACTTTTAAAAGGAAATTATTTTCCAGGTGGCGAAACTAAACAAAAATTATTCGTTAATAAACAGAAAAAGATATAAAAGGAAATAAGGAATTAAAAAGAAAAGATATTGATTTTTTGCCCTTCTAATGACATTTTAATGATTCCCATGACTTTGTGATGCAAGGGAAAATATTTGTCGCAAAATTATATAAATATTAGAAGAGAACGGAATAGGACAGGACTGAGTGTGATAGGGAGAGTTGTAACTGGCCAAAACTGATCGGGAAATTAACGAGCGATGTAGAACGATTTGTGAATATGTGGGAGGGTTCGACGCGCATTGGAAAGCATGGAAGTTAGTAAGGTGTAAGCACGCCGGGTCTTGTAACGGGTTGGGACGGCCGAAACAGAACATTGAGGTTTTGGGACGGAATGGGTCGGTTTAGACTTGTGGAAGGGATCCAGACAGATCGGGAAGGACAGATTAGACGCCGGCGGTATGCTTCAAAGGAAGCCTGGGTCGAATACAAATATACCGCAAAATTACACATATACCGTCCCGCACCACACTTACGGGACAATTGACTTCCGTAGTATACGCGATCAGAATGTACATTCACTCAATCATTTACCAAAGCAAGTTGGTGTCAGGATAAGAAGAGACTGGACGTAAGGGTTTGGGGAGAGTCAATATAAAATAGTAGAGGTTTGGGCGGGGTGGGATGGTTTCAGGTTAGGTGGAAAGGTCAAGTCGTAACGTGGAAGTTTGTTATCCAGGTCTAAGAAGGCTGAATTGGGTGAAAGCAGATCGGGGAGGTTTGGTGCGTTGTGAGTGAGTTTGAAGCCAATCGAGGGGGGAAGGGACGAAGCGGGAAGCTTTAGGGTTAGTCGGATCAGCGCGTTCGATGCGGATGGAGTCTCATCTTTGACCGGGAGGTCCTAGAGCTCGAGTCCCGTCAACAGCGGAACACTGGCTACATTCTCTTGGTCGAATTGAACCACGGTGTGGAGAACAGCTGCCGGTTGTTCTGATTAGTAACTTTACAAGGTGAATTCCAAAGCAGTACTGTAACAAATGGGTCACAAATTACGTGCGAACTTTCCTTTCTCATCCTTGACCGTCCCTCTCTCCTTACACACACACACACGCTCTGCACTGCCGCACAGTGCGTCTCGATAGGCAAGTGGCCATGTAAAAGAACTCTGGCAGGTGTCCGGCAAAATCAAAATCCCCTGGCAATTTCCCGCTCTAACCAGATCTCAAGTTTCCCCTGACAGTGTTGGGAATTACCTGAGGCCAACCACCGGCGGAGAAAATGAGAATCACTCCCAGGCGTTTATGGGGACGCCCACAGAGCGCGTCTGCTCGAAGAAGGTCTCCTAGACCAAAGCCGCCGGGAGGGAGAGGGGTCAAAGGAAACCTGAGTCAAATATATGGGGGTGGAACTATGGTCGATGGGCGTGTCCCCGCAAAATGGCGTGTGCACGCACTACACTTACGGGTCTAATGACCTCAGTAGTATTCGCGTTCAGAATACATCATTGAGTAGTTAGTGATTCCGAGCGTGTCAACTGCTAAGGTCATTATTCCCGTAAGTGCAGTATGTTTTATCGAGGGAGATGGCGGTGATCTTCCCCTGCTGGATGGCGAATCCAGCGCCGTCGGCTGGCAGAGACATTACCCAACCAGTTATCTCCCACCAGAGTGGGGCTGTCCCGGCCGGGGAAAGCTGCCGACTGGTCTCCCAACAATTGTGGTACAGTAGTGAATGTGAGTGTAAGTAAGGGGGCGAGGATAGGTCAAACAAGAAGAAGGAAATATTGCGCGCAGTCTGTGGCCCATAGGGTACTGCTCCGGCATCCGTTTGGTGTAGGTTGGAGAAACTACGGAAAACTAACGATCAGAGCAGCCGGCCGCTAGAATTCTTCTCCAGAGAGCAGCTGAATTCGACCTAGTTATGTAGCTATTATGGAAAATCCTGGCACTGTCGGGATGGGAAACCTACGAGAGATTTTGCACGCCATGGCGGACAGCACTATCGATCTTTTACGCATGCGCAGATGCACAAAAGTGCCGCGAAATTTGAACTGCGCATGCGCAGAAGATCAATAGTGCTGTCCGCTATGGCGTGCAAAAACTCCCTCTAGTAGAACTTCCCTGTCAGAGGCACTGCGGTGACATCAGTTGTTACCCTGAGCCCCCTTTGCCGGTGTTCATCGTGAACAAGTCCCCCGAGCTCACCTGTACGTGGCGTCCCAGGCGAGCTGCGGCAGCACGTTGAGCAGGGCGCTGAGCAGGTCGGCGACGCACAGGTGGCAGATGAAGAAGAGCATGCGCGGCAGGCGGCGGCCGCCAGCTGCGTGGCGGCGGAGGGCGAGCGCGCACAGCACGGCGCCGTTGCCCGCCAGCGTCAGCGCCAGCACGACGCCCAGCGTCGCCAGCTCCGCCGCCGCCAGGCGCTCGTCGCGCGCGTCCCGCTCCGCCCGCACCGCCACCGACGCCGCCGACTCAGACGCCCCCGTCGCCGCCGCCGCCGCGGTCGCCGGCACGGCGTCCGGCTCCGACGCCGCCGCCACCACCAGGTCCATCACGCGGGCGGGCGGTTCTAGCCCCTGTCCAGATGGCATGAGGCAGCGCATTATTGGTGTCATGAAACTGATCTCACACTTTTTTTGTAAATTTTAATTAATTAATTTATTTTTTTCCTTCCAGAATTCCTGGAGAGAGATACTCAAGGGATGAACTTTGACAACGTTCGCCGCGGTCGGCGCGGTCGTCAACACGCCAGGTCCATTGCGCGGGGGGGGGTGAAGGCGGTGCCCCTGCGCAGATGCAGATGCCGCGCATTATTGGTGTCATGAAACTGATCTCACACTTTGTTTTGCAATTTTAATTAATTTATTTTTTGCCTTCTCCTCTCCAGAATTCCTGGAGAAGGATACTCAAGGGATGAACTCCGACAGCGTTCGGCGCGGTCGCCGGCATCGCCGGACCCGGACGCGCCGCGGCTTCAAGCTCCGACGCCGCCACCGCCACCAGGTCCATCGGGCGGGGGGGGGGCGGTTGTAGCTCCTGCGCAGATGGCACCATGCCGTGCATTATTGGTGTCATGAAACTGATCTCACACTTTGTTTTGCAATTTTCATTTATTTATTTTTTGCTTTCTCCTCTCCAGAATTCCTGAAGACGGATACGGATAAAATACCCAAGGGATGAACTCCGATGACCAAAAGTTCGCACATCTACGTATAGTTTTGTTTTCTTCATGGAGAAGGTTTTTACACTGTTTATTTTGTTGTAACTCCACTTCAAGATGGCGCTCCAGTTAAATGCACTTCCCGATTCACCTGGGCTTCATTGTCGTGTGACGAGGGGGGGGGAGATCGAGGAGGATTGGAGGGTAGGGCGGCGAGGGATGGAGAGAGGAGAGAGAGGGAACAAGAAAGAGAGGGAGAACAAGAGAAAGAGGGAACAAGAGAAAGAGAAAGAGGAAACAAGAGAAAGAGGAAACAAGAGAGAGTGAGGGAACCAGAGAGAGGTAACAGAGAGGGAAAAGAGAGTGGGAAATAGAAAGAGGGGGAAAAGAGAGGAGGAAGGAGAGAGAAGGGAGAAAGGGAGAAAGAGAAAGAGAAGAACAACGTCTGCCCTGTTCTGCTAGTAGTAATATAACAATAAATGCCGAATGCTTGGCAACATGCCGAACTTCGTAGAGGAAATTAAATCTTGCTTCTCCGAGGCAGCCAATGGTTATGGAGGGAACACACCTCTTTGAAAATTTGACACATTTTCTTCCAGTGAAGCAAATGCTTTTGGAGATCGATTTTGATTTCAGCACTCAATATTCAACGATCATTTCCTGTGTCAGCGAATTTCAAATTGAGTGACAAAGTTAGAGAGCTCATATAGCCTGTGTCTCCTCTCATCTGACTACGAAGGTCAATTTAATTCAGTACATTATCTAGAGCAGTTCTGGAGACACACGGAAACAATCGATACTGGTTTTACGTTTAGCCAACCTGTCATGTAAAGTGCATGTATTTGAAGTTTTCTTTGTTCATTTATCGTTTTGGAAACGGTAAAAAACGGAATGTTACTTTTGGGAAGTAGAAAAACATTTATTGCACAGAAGCAATTCAAAGGGCCATGCGAGCCTTAGTGAAGTGTAAATAACTCCTCGTTAGTGCAATTTATAACATACACGTACATAGTTTTCTTGAATATTCACCGAAAATCCCATCTTTTTTCCACAAACCTTAATCCCATCAGATAAGGATCAGGACTTTTACAATTCACTTCTTTTTTTTACTTCCTTTGAAACTTATTACTGCGTTCGAATTTTCCGAGTATGTTGGTTCAAAATTTGCATTATATATATATATATATATATATATATATATATATATATTCAATATTTGCTTTTAATATTTATTAATATATTTATTATTAGAAATTTTAATGTTGTTTAAATGCGAATTTCATGATGGTTTTCTTTGATTGACTTAATAATTCCATCGTATCGCGACACCAAACCGAAAGCAAGTTCATTAGCAGAAATGACAGGAAGACGGAGACAAGAAACCGCGTTGCTAATGCATCGTACTGCCAGAAAGAGCCATGTTACGTTCTGCAAAGGTTATTGGAACTTTCTACCGAAGTTCAGAGGAAATAAATGTTTTCACAAATAACCAATATTCAACTACTAAGCTTATCGGTATCGGCGAATTGGTATCGTAATGAATCAAATAAACGTTTTCAACAATAATAACAACAACAACAACAACATAATTTTAAATTGTTCAAAAAAGATGTCAGTTTCAAATATTCCTAACTCGATGTTCACTCACAAAATTTCATAAAGAGGCACAATTTCCATTCCACAAAACAACTACGTTGTTTTATAACATTTCCAGTTAAATCCAATTCATTATCACTGAAAACTACAGGGAAATGCCTACAATAAAAAGTTAAATTTATAAAATCATTAAAAAATGTCGAGGGAAAGTTTTATAGGGGTCTGTAATGCAATTGAGTTTCGTCAGAGCACATTATAAATTAGTTAAACGCGTTTGGAAGAAATGATCAATTGATTGATTAATGATTCCGAGCGCGTCAACAGCTAAGATCATTATTCCCGTACGTGTAGTGCACGGTTTTCCTCGGGAGGTGGCGGTAATCTTCCTCTCTAGAAGGCGAGATCCGGTGCCGACCTACCCGTCGGCAAGCGGAGTTTTCATCAACCAGGTATCTCCTACCAGAGGGGCACCGCCCCAGCCAGGACAAGATCTAAGGTCCCCACTGGTCTCCCAGAATATGTAGTAGTGTAGTGAATATAAGTGTACGTGTGTGTAAGTAATGAGTGAGGATAGGACACGGAAGAGAAAAGAGGGATCGGGCTCAGGTCCGTTGGCTAGGGTACTGCTCCGGCATTCGCCTGGTGTTGATCGAAGAAACCACGGAAAACTATCGTTCAGAGCAGCCGATCGCTAGAATTGTCCTCCTGACAGGGACTGAATTCGACCTAAACTATGTAGATAGTGTCGAAGATCCTACCGGGACTCTCGGTAGGGACCTCCCGGTCAGAGGCACTGCAGTGACACCAATTGATGCCCTGAGGCACCTCTCCCGGACTGGAAAAATGCACCGCCGTGTTCCTCGAGAGGCAGGCCGATATTTTTACGCAAAGAAAAAATGACAGGCGTGGAAGCTGAAATTGCTGGCAAGAGTCGCTTCATGGAGCGGCGGCGCGGCGTTCGCTTCCTGTGTCGCGATGGCGTGCAGGCCGCTGGCCACGGCCGACCTTCACAGCGTCACGCCTTGCACGACGCGTCTCCGCAGCAGCGGCGGCAGGATGGGCAAGTGTTTTTCGTAGGAAAGAACTGGGTGGGGTTATAAAATGTAAGGGTGCAATAAATTTTCAGATTTTGACATGCTTCTACATGAACACACAAAATTGATTCAGCTTTGTTTTTATAAACGTTTAGTACTGTAATGAAATAGATGTAAGCAGTTATTATATTTTTCTACTCCCATTGTGTAATGCTGTCATTTGATGGCTGCAACCAATTGCATAATGATATCCATTTCGATACAGATTTCATTATGATACAGGTTCTTGACCAATCACAGAGAAGTTTACAAACCAAGTATTGACACTTAATTCATTATTGAGAATCGTTCTAATAAATGTTTCATTCTCTTGTGTGCATTAAAATAGCATTTGATATTATTTTATGGTTGTCAGTCCTAATTTATTTAATTAGTAGTAATTTTTTCGTTGAATATTATTTAAAATAAATTGGATTGTAATTTCACTTTGATCCTATTTGACTAGTGCATTACTCCCTCGCAGGTGGAATGGTAGCGGCAGTCACTGGCGACAGCATGCGAGGGTAGGTTAGGGAGCTGTCCGTTTGGTGGCCTTGGCTGAATCCTGCAATTTTAACTGCCATGAAACAATCCAATGTAAAAGTTAAACTTACAAAAGTCGTAGAAAAAGTACCGTTTGAAACTCGATGTAATGGGTATTAATACACTCGTGTGAAGTTTACGATAGTCGCTCGTTCCTCGCTCGTATCGTAATATCACATTCGTGTATTAATACCCATCACTACATCATCGTTTCATAATGTACTAATGCGTCATTATCAAACAAACGAAACTAAGCCAGTTATCAAAATAGGATACAGAACTCACAATTTTCAAGATGCCATCAGTACTTCAATATGTCAATTTCTTGGGTCTGCTACATTCCGTTAATTTAGTATGTATTTTTCGTTAATGGGTAGGCAGTATCTCATTGACTCACCTCACAGTGCGCCATTGGATGCGCATATGCGTGTGCCTTGTTCTAGTGCTGTGGTGGTTTATATTGATTAGTCCGAAAAATTAGCGTCAACTGCTAAGGTCATTAGACCAACAAGGATTCTGGCTACATCACGTGTTAGGGAATTTTTTCTAAATTTAGCAACTGTATTTATCCACATTTTCCTCACCAGGGTACGAAGTCCCAATGCCATACTGCATTTTTTATAAGAAGAGTTTTTCTGCCGAAAATTCGCAGCATTACGTAACTTTCTCTTTTTAAAAAGATCCTTCTTAAGCGCGAGAAAGTAAAAATGCAGTTCTATATATGCGAACCGGTTAACATCACCTGGTTGATGATTGGATTTCCCTCTTCTGTTTTTAAAAACAGGTCAGAATACTCAATGAACTTTTAAAAATCTTCGAGATAACAGACGTTGACCTATCCCTTAACATTTAAATAATACATAGTTCGTTATTACTAGTTGGATATGTAACAGCACCTCACTACCCCTCTTTATTCTTATTTTTATTGGATTGGCTAGCTCGGCTTTATTCGTTTAATTGGACACTTTTAATACTTACGACCTCAGGGCTCGTCTATTTCTAACTTGTGGGCTGAAAATAACGCTCGTTCGAGGATTCGGCTGGGGAACATTTCTACTTAAGTTTTGTCGATTGATGGCTAAACGTCTGTCTCTTCGTCCGCCAGTCCGCCCGTCCGCGCATTTGAAAAATTATAATTTTAGCAACAATATAATTAAATAAATTATTGAAAACATAGAAAAAGAAATATTACAACAAAATAAAATGCACTGGAAAAAATAAAATTCTCCAAAACGATATGCGTTTTTTGCAGTTACAAGTCAGCGGTAGGAGTTCAGCGAAAGGAGAAAAGAACAGACACTATATGCTAGGAATGCAAAGTAACTCATTGCCTTGTTCCCTACTTTTCCAAATTTTATTTAAAATAATTGTAATTATTATCCCTTTTTGAATATTCTATTGTCTCATAATTAAAAGTATAGAAAAAGATTCATTTTTCTTCTCAGTGTTATTTTCTGTCATACCCAGAAAGACCAATGAGACAAATATGTCCCACCAACAATATCTAAAAAACTAAACATTAACAACAATTTTCAGAAATCAATAATGAAGTAGTAATTAAATAACTTAAATACAAAGTTGTGTTTCAAAATTCCGAAAAACAATTAAATCTGTCACGAAAGGCGTTATGTTGCACTGATAAGAGAAGACCGTAATCACTACAGACTTTTCTTTCGCATTAATATAGTTTTATTTAAGGCTAAAATATGCATTGTGCATCGTTGGTATTTGCGTAAATTCGCGTATTGTTCAGGCAATTTTGCTTGAAAATACAGGCAAGAAATTACATGCTGTTTTAGAACCACTATTTTAGAATATTGTCAATTTTTTCATATGAAGTGCTAGTACCTATTTTCAGGTTTTCAATCAACATGGGTCGGCGATTGTTTGAAAAAGATCCTAATTATTGTCGAAACATTAAATGTTAATATAATATTTGAAAAAATAATACTGTAGAGTGTTTTTAAAAAGGTCAGAATACTTTTACAAATATTATTTAAATTATTGGTGTTGAGTGAACATATTCTGAGTATTATAGACCATTTATAGTAGACACGTTCAAGGTTTGCGCATGCCAATCAGGCACGCAGCTCGCGAGTGCAATAAAACGCAGTAGTAGCACTCGCAAGAGCCGACCAGTTAAGTGTCCTTTCGCGAACGTGCAGGGGAAAATCGGGGGATTCGTGTGTGGAAAATGTAAGGCACGTATTGTAAGAATTCGAAAGAAAGTACGAAGATTCGCGAAGTGAATTTCCTTTAAATAGTTAACAAAGGAAACCTAGGTTAAAAATGAATAATGATTATGTGTATTAAACATATGAATCCCAATTTCTATTTACATAATTATACATGATCTACTTTGTACGCGGTCCGCCTTTTACTATAGGTAAAATATTAGCCCTCTATTCATATTGAAACACAATTAATATATACAATATTAATTTCATTTTTATTTTAAGTACTGGCTTAGACATCAATTTATGTCACTGCAGTACCTCTGATCGGGAGGCCTTAGGGTTTGAATCACATCGGTGGCAGAATTTTCGACACTTCCTAAATACCTAGATCGAGTTCAGCCGCTGTCTGGAGGAGAATTCTAGCGACCGGCTGGTCTGATCGGTAGTTTTTCGAGGTTTCTCCAATCAACACCCCGCGAATGCCGGAGCAGCACCCTAAAAACGGGTCGCGGATCGCCGCGCCTTTCCTTGTTCTTCCTTGTCCCATCCTCACCTCTCCATCCCATCACCACCACACATGTCGATAGCAGTCTAGAGCGGTGCCCCGCTTGTGAAAGATGCCTGGATGGGGAAAATCCCTCAAGCCGACCTGTAGGCCGGCGCTGTATCTCGCCATCCAGCGAAGGGAAATCACAGCCACCTCCCTCACATGCACTACACTTACGGGGCTAATTATCTTAGCAGTTGACACATCCGGAAACAGGAAATAATCAATTTTGTATCCAAATAATACTCGCCGTCTTCCAGTCTCGAATTCCCCCTCCTAGTTTTTCCTCTTCGCGTACACGAAAGGGCACGGAGAGATGGGTCGTTCTTTTCCGAAGGTCGAGGTTATAAAGGTGGAGCCGGGGGACGCCCATCAGAATCTTGTATCGGCGGTAATGGACCGAAAATATGAAATATTACCAAGGAAGGCTCATTATACAGGAAAAATGCCTCCCAGTCGGAGCACGATTCTGTGACACGCATGAATCCCAAATGATTTGCGATGTAAGAAACGTGAAGCCATCCACCATTTTATGTTGAGATAAGGGTAGTCGAAAGGTAAGTCTTTTTTTCAAAAGAATGAAAAAAATTATGCAAATTATTATCAAATTTTAATCTGGATGTCTAAATATGATTAAATGAATGCGTTCAATATTTAATCGATAAATTAATATTACACCCACAATGAGTGTACGTTACGTCTATGAGCACAAAAACAGAACGATGCGTGGGGTTATTTACAAATTAATTTTTTTCATGCGTAATTGCCAGGCAGATTTCCATAGTCACTAAATACTTCAGCTCTTACGCGAATATTCATTTAAGAGATCACAAAACTGAGAGAATGTGGAGCAAAAGAAAATAATTTTCCATCGAAATGGGTGACACTTCGCAGAGTTTGGAATAAAACGAAAACATGGCCTCCTTTAAAGTAAATAAGTATTAGTGAATGAAGCTTAGCATGCCACGTGCTTTTGAAGGTAATAATATACGCGTATTTTTCTACAAACATGATGAGTCAAGCTCGTGATGATCTTTAAGTATTCATATTTTTAATCACAAAATGTGATTGATATCGTATTGAATATTTTCGGGCTGCAAGCAAGTAAATGGGATTCGTAGGTATCTATTTTAATTTTTAGGGGGCTTCAATATGCTTAAATGCTTATGGTCATGCTTAGAGTCCCTTGAAATGCTAATTCTATCCTATCTGAAGTGAACCTTAACTCTTCATGCCTTTGGCTGCAGCTACGTATAGAAAACTAAGAGATACTTTATCAACATATTGCCACTTAACTCTATTATTGATAATTTCACAAATGTCTTCAGAGCCCAGTGGCAGATTCAGAAGGGCACGGGTGACCATGGCAATATTTTTTGTAATTTTACTCAAAATATTCTAAGTAATTATAGGTTTCATGCATCCATTACGAATATACTCATTCATTTTTTATATCAAGCTGTCCATTAACAAGGTGTTAATTAAAAAATATTTATGGGTGGTCCGAACTGAAATTCTCCCTCCTTCCCTGAATTACTTTTTGGATCTGCCCTTATCAAAGCACTCAAGATTATCTCTCCCAAAACCCATATTTTAAAATTTGACATAAATAGTGAACTTTCGCTCATTATGCCCAGAATGAATATTACAAACACCAAATACACTATAAGAAACCGTTCAAAATCTTTCGAAGACACGCATTGTTTCCCCTAAAGAACATGTCTGAATGGAAGTAAAAATGTATTATTCAAATGCTACAGTGAGTTGTTTATGAATACTCGGAAGCTTATTACAATTCTTATTGCATAACTGTGAAGTGATACTATTCGAATAACTTGCGTCCGTCACTCACGGTTAGGCCACACCAGTCGAGGCAAATGGTGTGATTCGACGCGTATCGGTCTGCTGATCAGGAACTGATGATTTATTTGCGGATCCTTCCAGAAGATCCAAAATGCATTTTGCATTTTTAGGCAACTTAAACGTGCTTTGAGCGACTTATGACATCTACAGGGGGTCAATAGTTAATTTTATTCATCTCAATGGGGCAAATAGTTTGGCATTGTTTTTAGGGAGATCCTTTTAGTACATTCTGAAAAAACTATAACAAGAAAAATATGTTTCTTGTGTTTTTCAAGGTAACTACAATGGCGAAACGCTGATATTTACAACACTTACTGCCTGATGCTATGATTCTGGCATACCGAGAATCTTTAGGTCACGATTTATAAAATAGACAATATTTAAAACTACTCAGATAAGGAGTACATTAAAAATGTATTTCTGATAATGAATTATACTCATTGTAAAATAAACGTCGTTGAATATTTTCACAAGTTAAACGAAGATTTAGTAATTAGAAAATTATAATGTCCACAAAAACAAAATAATATCAATCTCTCGCCACCGCCCTCGCCACCGTCTTCGCCACTACCCAATCGTTTGCGCCTCCATCGCCATCTTTACCGCCCCGCCAATTTTATATTACAATAAAATTGTGTTAATTGAATGTTAAGTTCTTTAGTTTGTTTAATAATGAAAAGTATTTTATAGAGGTTTGTACTATATTTCCTGAAGTATTTGCTATGTTAGTGTATCTTCAATATGAAGGCAAGCTATTAGATGTTGGGTATTTTTGAACGTGAAAATAACAATTAATTACAATGCCTCACTTGCAAGGCCAATGATGGAAACTAAGAATTTATGGGAGCAAAGTTGTTCATGATATTTCTCATATAAACAGTACATTCCCGAAATTTGAATAAAATATACCATTAACAAGAAAGACGGTATCGCGTTCTTTCTCACTTCTTAACATTTGAACCTTCTGTTCTAAATCGCCACCACCATGTCAAAAAAACGCCCACAGGGATACGCAATGCAGCTGTGCTCACAGCAACCAGGCGATGAATGTCACAGGTCACTGGAGATTTATCCCTGGACGTCACTGTTTACAGAATGTTGTGCAGGGCGTGGATTACTCGGGAAGTGAATGTTCTTCGCCAGTCATGCTACCCCGTAGGATAATTATAATTTTGTAGGATAATTTTTTTACATGTACATGTACACATGTCACATGTACGATATTGCTAATTGGGGAAAATTACCTTTTGTGGGATAATTTCAACTACAAAATTATATTCTGATATAAATCTTTAAGAATGGAAAAGATTAAAGAATGAGATGATGATAAAAGAATGATTGAAGATAAAAGATTTAAGAATGGATGTTTTAAAACAGGGGCTTGAAAATGTACAAATTTTCTTTAGTAAGCCGGCTGCTAATACACTGAAAGAATGTACTCTGCAGAACAACTCTTGGGAGCATTCGGATTTGGTTCCGAACACCGAATTCTGGAGTGGTTCGTGGCCCTAGTCCGAAAGAACATCCGACAAGAAGAGCTGTGATTATACATTTTAAAAATATTTTTCGATTATTAATTTTAATTCTGAATATTTTTTTCTATGCTAAATGATGAAAAATCAGACAACTGCGTGTTTAAATTTTCTTTTTAGTTAAAACTTCCACAGTATAAATTTTCAACATATGAAAATATTTTTATAACGAGAGACGGCGAGGCCACATTCAACTAATGGTGAAGGAAAGTACGATTAATTGATGAGTAGGGTCACAAAAATAATTTTTGTGTTAATCCTTGTAAAATAAATTTAAAATTTCTGTGTAGAGTGGTCATAAAATGAAGAATTGGTGATATTATTGTTGTTATTATGATTACTTTTATTGCTATCATTATTGATATTGACTGTTTCCTAAACCAAGTCAACACTACTCAGTGAACTCTCAATGCATCGTACTCGGCTGCTGAGGGCCTTCCGGCCAAACAGAAATATTTTTTTAAAATATTTATATTATTATTTTAAAATAATTTAAAGATATATTGCATTAATATTCTTAATTGTAATGATTGTAAATTGTAGTCTTCTGCCACCAGGTCGCATAAACCTACCAGCAGAAATAATATCTATCTAAACACTTCTTTCTACTGAAAGAGTGCTTGCTTAGATTGGAATATTGGAGGCATGAAGAAGGAAGATTTTAGGAATTAAAGGAGGTCTAATTGAGATAAGAAGCATGCAAAATTACTTCGTAGTTGCACTCACATACTTTTTATATCAGTTTACTGATTAAAGTATCGTATAATGGTGTAATTTGTAAGAAAATATCGTAATATTAGTATAATTTAATACATTATAATGTCCACAAATTCGCTTTGTAAAAAATAAAAAATGCCTCTTTTCTGGAACACGTGTTAATACCGCTAATGAATTTGGTCAAAGGAACATTCTTAAGACATTTCTTTAGACCGTTCTAATCGTTCAGTAGTTGTCAAATGGTTTTCTTTTTTATGGCATTCTGACTGTAGAACCGGTTGTCGAGTAAAAAACAGTCGAATTCTTACCGAACGCATGAGGTACGGAAATCCTCCGAACACGCGACAAGCTATTTGCGCGTCAAAAAAATTTTCTCAAGACCGCGCTGCAAGTCGGTTTGAACAAAGTTAATGGAATGTAAACTATTTTCTTGAAGGAATATATGTCATTTTGTTTCTTTTCAGGGTACTACATTTTTCTTTTGAAAAAAATCATCTAAACTTTATCTCTCAGTATAATGTACTTGTTATTTCACAGCATTTAAAAAATGATATATTATCTTTGTTAAAGAAAATACTTTTTCGTAGCGCATTGCCAATTCATTCATAATAACCTGCGGTGCAACTATTAAACCATTCTCTCTAAATTTACTTCAACGATAGAAGACGGAATATAGTAAATAGTCTAAAGAAACTCAGAACGTATCCTGAGGAGATATATCTGGCATATCAGTTTAGAATGAAAGTTTTGAAGTTGCTGATTTTTTAAAAACAAGTCTTGTTTGCAAAAGAATTGAGAAAAAATGCCATCCATAAATATATTAATTTTTCATTAGAAATTCTATGACTTTTGTTGTAATCGCGACAATTTTGTTTTGCAAATAACCTCTAGGTTGTGGTTCATTCCTTTTCGTGTTTCTGAATTTAAAATGCAGATTGTGGGCTTGTCACATTAGCATTTGATACTTACATTTTAACACGTAAGTGCAGCGATTTCCACCCTGTCACCAGCTCGTTGTTGGGCTCGGTAGAACTAGCCTATTCCAGGATCCGCACCTGTCATCCAACAGTACATTTTCCGGCAGCACTCGCACTCTTGACAGCTCGGCTGCTGCGCCCGACCCCGTTAGGTGACAGCGCCTCCGAAGCGGGGCGACGGTCCCGACGTGTGCAAGGCCGCGGTGCGCGGGGCGCCGGCTGCCGGGGGCGAGGACCAGGGCCGCTGCTCGGACCTCCAGCACGGCAGATCGGCCGGCGCGCACTGACGGACAGCACTCGCGGATGCGGTCGCCTCGCCGTCGCCGCCGCCGCCGTTTTGCGCCTCCATCGCCATCTGTACCGCCCTCGCCGCCGCCTTCGCCGCCGCTCTTCGCCGCCGCTCTCACCACCGACCTCACCGCACGCCCTCGCCGCCGCCCCCGACGCCGCCCTCGCCGCCGCCCTCGCTGCCGCCTTTGCCTCCGTCCTCGCCTCCGCCCTCGCCTCCGCCTCGCCTCGCCCTCCTGCCGCCTTGCCTCCGCCTCACCGCCGCCCTCGCCTCCGCCCTCGCCTCCGCCTCGCCGCCCTCGCCGCCCTCGCCTCCGCCCTCGCCTCCGCCCTCGCCTCCGCCCTCGCCTCCGCCCTCGCCTCCGCCCTCGCCTCCGCCCTCGCCTCCGCCCTCGCCTCCGCCCTCGCCTCCGCCCTCGCCTCCGCCCTCCGCCGCCCTCGCCGCCGCCCTCGCCGCCGCCCTCGCCGCCGCCCTCGCCGCCGCCCTCGCCGCCGCCCTCGCCGCCGCCTCGCCGCCGCCCTCGCCGCCCCTCGCCGCCGCCCTCGCCGCCGCCCTCGCCGCCGCCCTCGCCGCCGCCCTCGCCGCCGCCCTCGCCGCCGCCCTCGCCGCCGCCCTCGCCGCCGCCCTCGCCGCCGCCCTCGCCGCCGCCCTCGCCGCCGCCCTCGCCGCCGCCCTCGCCGCCGCCCTCGCCGCCGCTCTCGCCGCCGCCCTCGCCGCCGCCCTCGCCTCCGCCGTCGCTGCCGCCTCTCGAAATAGCGATCGAGTCTATCATCTGCCGTGGCAGTCACCATTATCGCCACTGCCCTTCCATCGCCGCACCATCGCCACCGGCATTATCTGTTCCGCCTTCTCCCACTCCGCTGGCTCCTCATTCTCCACCACCTTCTCCCATCAGCTTCTGCTTCCTCCTCTGCCATAGTCTGCACCTCCGCCTGCCCTCGTCTTCCTCTTCCTCCTCCGCCTCCTTCACTTCCGACCTTCCCCTCCTCCGACTCCTCCTCTTCCTCTCCACCGCCACCTCTTCCGTCTCCTCCTCTACCTCTTTCTCCCCCTCTCCCTCCTACTCCTCTACCTCTTCCTCCACTTTCTCCACCTCCTCCTCCTCCGCCGCCGCTTCCTCCTCCACCACCTCCACTTCCTCTTCCACCTCCACCTTACTTTTCCGCTGCCTCTTCCACGTGCTCCTCCACGTCTTTCTCCTCCACCTCCTTCTCCATCTCCCCACATACTCTCACGCCGCCACTTCCGCCTCCTCCTCAACCTCTTCCTCCTCCGCCTCCTGCTTCTCATCCTCCTTCACTAGCTCGTTCTTCACCACCATCTCCTCATCGTCCTCCTCCTCCGTCGCTGCCGCCGCCGCCGCCTCCGTTGCATTGGCAAACAACCCCGCTCGCGGCTGTACTGCAGCGCGCATGCTTTCTTGGAGGATCTCCGCCGAGGTCCGATTGGAGATCCTCTCCGTGCGGCAACTTCAACTTTGGGTTCACCATTAAGCAAATGAGCACTTGCTTAGGGCTTCAAGGGAAGAGGATAATTGTCCTTAACTCCTGTGTTGGACCTTCATTTGCATGGTTAATGACAGTTTTTTGAAAATGTTCGTGACTATTTTTTTTAATTTGCGAGAAAATGTAAGAAGGTCCTCTACCTTAAGTAGAAAACAAATGCATACAATATTGCATTTAAAACAATGTTAAGCTGCAATCTTTGTAAATTCTTGTATCTTCAAACTCAGTTCCTTGAGTTTAAAAGAAAAGAGGTTTTAACATGTCAATATTGCATTGAAGATGTCAACTATTCTTCTGCTCCTGAATTTCAAAATTCATCCCGGGGTACTTATAGAGCTTATTGACAACTGCAAGAACTTCTTCTGTAATGTATAGGTCGTTGTGAATTTATCAGTGTTTTATAATCAACCGTTAATTTCGTACGAGTATATGCAGTATCCAAGAATTATTTCATCATTTTGTTTTTATACCAAAGTGTGTATTTATTATCGGATATCAACATCACATGAGATTCGGCGATAACATATATTTCGTACTTGTGCCACCACTGCTTTCGAAGTGTCTGTTGAACCCTGTAAAACAAGAGAGACTTGATGAATTTCCTAGTTTAAGGTAGACGCTTTCCAAAATGAATCCGAGATTCTTCCATTATGATCTGAAAAGTCTTGATTCCGTATTGGCATTATGTATATAATAAAGCTGTATTTTACAAAACTGTACTTAACTGCTGTAACCCTCACATCACTTCGAGGGAAAGAGTATTTCAGCAAAAGTTCTGGTAACAATTTTATCCACGACAAAGCTGATGAGGAAAGAAATGTTTATATACACATGAAGAAAGGTGTCTAGACAGACACGACTCATGCAAACGTAAGTATGAATTTTTAACTACACACATATCAGGGACGAAAAAACACTATGAAAAATTACTCGATTGTTATTTCGACCTTACTACGAGAGACCATTGGATCTCACTCTTCATTACTTTGGCAATGATTTCACGTGCTCGAAAATTATTTCACTCAGTTCTGATAGAGGTCCAAATCACATGGAGAATGGTTTGATTACGGCGAATCCCTTGTACTTCGCGCGAGAATATTCAGTACACAATCTCATGAGGGAAATTGCCACCTTTCCGCCAGATAGCGTCAGTCATTCAGCCACATTTTATGCTTTATAACTTTCTAGGAAGATTTTTACATCATCACATCTAAAACTTCGTGTGCATATTCTATAAAATACAATTATCCAATAGTTTGATTTGACACTGGGCACTCAGCCTACTTCTTTAATTGACTTACATGAATATGGGGGAAAATGCTACCATGACTTTTGCTGTAACTCACTTAGGAGCCTAGGATCTAAAATATGAATATACATCTAGATACTGGGATGGGTAAAAATACCTATCGGGTATTTTGTGTAAATTAATAAAAAAATGTCGACGGAATAAGACAGGAAGGAAGAGAAAATACGGTAAATTATAAACAGAAATAAGACATCGGGGACGCGAGGCGTCGATAAATAACAATAAAGGACGTGTTTGCATAAATATCTAAAATATTAGAAAAAATAATTTTTAATCAATTATTGTGAATATAAGAAACATTGTTACGATAGACAAGAGAATCCCGATAAGCCCAGTTGCAGTGGACAAGTTAGCTTCGGGTTCAGTCAATAACAATGCAGAACATGTGAACGGGAAAAAGAAGCTGAATCGATGGAAGAGAATTATGCATCAGAATTAGTCCCGGTCTGGTAGGATTCGGACGTTCGGTTTGGCAGAAAGTTTGTTTGAGAAAAAATGTTTAGTTACGTAGATTTCGAGGGAACTGGTCGACGCAAGATGTACATCCGCAAATTGTATAGAATTTCATAAGTTAAAATGTGTGGTGATTATAGAAAACTAATGGAAGTAGGACACGGACACTAAACAAAACGTGTGCAGATACGATTGTTGTGTGGAATCCTATAAATGGTGGATGAACGACGCTGCGGGCCGAGTGATTCTTCTCAACGCCAAGATGGCTGTCTTCATTGTTACCAGGAAAGTTTATAAATTAAGTACGAAAATTACTTGCGAAAATAATCTGTTCAAGGCCAAGAATGTTTAATTTATTAAGTTAAATTTAAGAAAATAGATTACAATTATTTAAAAAATACGTTTGTTAAACAGTTCGATGGCTATCATCGTAATAGATTGTTAGAGGAATAAGTAGAATTAAAAAAAGTTTGTAATAATTTAAATTGAAATAGATAAAGAAAGAAAACTTGATTTCATGTAAATTAATAACAGCAAGCACTTCATGTCACTGAATAATAATTCAGGAAACTTGTGTTGTTACTTCAAATTAGCAGTTCCAGTAAGTCAAGCCGATCATAACGTAAATAGAAATACATCACCATCCGAATTCTTGTAAGAGCTGTATTTTCAGCTCACAGAGAAAAAGATGAACTCTAAGATTGTAATTATGAAAACGCCCAATACCAAGAATAAAACCGAGCCACCAAATTTTATAAATTTGATAAATAAGAATAAGTATAATTAAAGGGAGTAGTCGGGACCTGTCACAATTTATTCCTTACAGTTTATTCCTTACCACAGTTTATTCCTTGCTGAATTAAATTTTTAATGTACCATTTTCAGTCACTGATCCTCTCGATCCTGTTTTGAACTTTTACTATGGATATTATTAAGAGTGACTTAGGTTGGAGCAAATGGGACAGACTTTGAACTTCACAGTGAAAATAAGTTTTTTCAACCTTTTTTATTTGCATTATGTTTACTTCTCATTTACACAATTATTCTCACAATTAATAAACAATTTACAGTAAATAATTAAATAATATTTATTCAGTAATGGTGTCTTCATACAAGGGTTTAGATCAGCGGTGTTCAACTTGCAAAGCTTCAAGGGCCACAACTACAGCGTTTCATATGGTTGCGGGCCATATTCACAGTACTCGGGCGATGCACATACTTCCTCGCATGTTGATATCGCCAGTTTACTCGGCTGCTCTGAAAAGGGGTGGCGAAGGAGGAAATAAATCATGCATGATATCAGGCTGTACGTGATATCATACATAACGCAAGGAAAAACATGGAGATGATTTTTGAATTTCTGAATTTACTAGAAAAGAATTCTTAAATCTAAACTAAACCTAATTTTTCATTAAGAGGGTGCTGTCTCTGACAGGACGTGTGCGCTACGCATGCAATGCTCTTGCCCGACATGGATGCAAGCAGTGGCTTTAGCTTCATTTGGTGTCACCCGGGGTAAAATTAATGGTATCACCTCCCCTAAATTAAATATAAAAATATCTATTACTAAATTGTTTATAAATTATTTAATAAAAATATAAGTATATTTGGACGTGACATTTATTTATAATATATTAAAATCTGTATTTTATTCAGAGTAATTGAAATATAATGTTTAAATAAATAACCTGAAACGAAGAATTGCTAATTAACAAATACATGTTTTTATAAAAACACTTTTCGAGACTTGAGGGTATCAAACTTATCTATAATTTCATCAAACTCTATGATATTATCTGTAATCTATACAAAATCTATAACATTTTCTAATTAGTGTCCCCTTTAAAATGGTGTCACCTGGGGACCGCTGGGGATGATCCTCGGCATCCCCCTTTACTGAGACTGTAAGCAAAATTCCACTACGACCTGCAAAAAACGACGACAATGTTCTCAAATCTGCAAAATATGTGAGAGTGATAGAATTCAATCAACGTGGTTGTCTCTTTTGATTTTAGTGCTGGAGCGCTTTACAGCTCAGAGAGCCGAAAGCTAATATCCGGAAATCTAATGCAATTTTGGAGGTTTTTTTCAATTGTGGGAACAAATGAAAATCATAGAGACGCGTCAGAGGATCCCTGCCACCTGGGTCCACGTTTAGTTAGTCGCCACAATACAGGGTGGTTTTATTTGAACTTTCCCTATTTAACCGGCTATATGTCCCAAGTGCGAGATCGCATGTGCCGGAAACGTACTGTGAACATTGTGAAGAACACGGAGAAGGGAATGACGAAATGAATACGCAATTCAATGGAAACGCCTTTAATGTGTTCAATGGAAACGCCTTCAAACCACCGCAACATACCGGTACCATTACCGCTACAAAAGAACCTCAATATGGCGCCCAACAATGTACAGAAGAGTCTGAAAGATGAGGATTGCACTCTGCCCAGTTTTTTTTATTTATTTTGTCAAAAAAAAAGTAAAAACTGTATATGACGTATGGGGAAAGAGATTATCTGCGCTCATTTTCTTGAGGCCCAGAATTAAAAAAGAAACAAAACAAAAAAACGCGAAAGTAGCAACATTTGAAAAACTAGAAACAAGAATTTAGAAAATTATTATTATTTTAGAAAAATAAAAATTAGAAAAATTTTTGTTCCCGAGTTTTAGAAAATCAATTTCAACGGTAAATGAACTGCTGATTTGATTTTTCTGCATTGCTAACAAAATAGTAATGAACATCAGTTCTACTCCCACCACTACAAGCAAAAGGAGTGCTCAACAAAACGTGCGCACAGTGAAGCTACATTTACGTCCAGAAGTAAAACAAGGGGCCATCTCAGCATTTGCACAATGGATCAGGGAAACTGGTCAAAAACCTGATCGAGATGGGGGTCATTGATCCGGAAGCTGAAGTACATTATTTGTTACAGGCGTATTAAATATTTTTTTAGTGTATACAATACAAACGTAAACTAATTCATTATATATCATTGTTTTGTTAAAATAAACATTATTTTTCTTTTTGACGATCAGTATAGTCTCTAATTGTATAGAAACAGTTTTGCAGCAGAAAATATTTTACTTTTAACTTAAATTTGTGTTCCGACTTTAATTCTTTAATGTCATCTGGCAATGCGTTGTAAAGTAACTTACATGTATTGTATGTTGATTTCTTGTACTGAGATGACATAAGCATGACAGATGGCATAAGCATGTCCATAGGTATGCTTGATACCTCTCTTGCTATGCTGCGCATCAGATCAGCACACGTGGGAATGTTCCCCTGGTAAACCCTGTCTTTCAGGTAGTTCCACAACCATGATCTTCTGATAATGTAATCATTACCGAATGTGTTGCGGAGAAGCAGTTTGCACTTGAGAGCGAAGTGCGGTGGGCCCCCATCTTGCATAAAACTGTTGAGTTCAATGCGTCTTTCTCCTGTAGGGCGGGCATGACTTGCTAGCGAAGTGTATCGTATTAACGCTGGACAGTGAGCGTGTCTTTGGTCCTTGCGCCTGCGTGTCTTTGGTCCTTGAGCACCAGCCTCTTCAAAAAAGAATGGGCCAATGATGAACGCCGCCGTGAAGCCACACCATTCGGTGTCACATTCACCATGCAGAGGAACTTCATGCACATTGCCTGGCGGTGAAGATCCCCACACTCGGCAATTCTGAGAGTTCACTTCATCCGTCAGAGAAAAATGTGCTTCGTCTGTCCATATGGTCCAAGGCCAGGCCTCGCCAACTTCAATCCTTGAGAGAGCGAAGTCAATTCGATGTTGTGCGTCCGGTGGTACAAGCGCTTGTATGAAACGGATCTTGTACGGATAACACTTGAGAATGGTTTGAAGCACCTTCAGTACAGTGGCTCACGGAATGTTCAATTGTCGGGACACAGTTAGCACTCTGCTTGATGCTCGGGAATTGCTCGCCAGAGCAACAGCGATTTCACCAACCACCTGTGGTTCCACCGGTCGTCGGGCTCTTCCCGGAGCGACACCCTGTTCCGCAGTGGATTCAAAGTTCATGTTCGCAAAGCAGGTGGAGAAAGAGAACCCTTCCGTAATCCTTTCGGTAGTCAGAATTCTCGAAGTGCAGCTGCAGCATTACTGTTGTTTTTATAAAAGTTTCACCAGTAATGCCCTGCTCCGTTTGTCCAAACCCATGTTGATTTGTCAACTAGTGCACGGCGACTATGACTGACGATCCATTGTGTGCGTCTATGACTGATTATGGCACCTGGTGGCCGTATTTGAAACTGGCCGGTGGTGCTATGGCGTATAAGAAATCATGCATCCCATACTCTGGACAATAATACTAGCAAATTTGGTCTCTTGCTATGCTTGGTCTTGCTATATTTGGTCTCTTGCTAATTCGTGTCATAATTCCTTTCCTTGATATAACGTGTTCTGAAGGAAAGTTTATTTATGAACCACCTGTATGATGCAAAAACTATCATCTCCATTGCGAGATTTGTCACGGTATCAGATATGCACATTTGTGAGAGAATAAAGATCCAAACGTGCTCCATGGGGCAGTTTTTCTCCTGTTGAAAATGTTCTACATTGTTAAGTTACCAATTTCAAGATCAAAAGACAGAGGACATGCGCATTAATGGTCAAAAAAGGGTATTCTTATATACATTCATCTAATAAAAATAGTTTTAAACTAATTATGGATTTCTTTGCTGTACAAAAACTTATAAATGCTTTCAACGAATAGTATAGGTGAACATTGCATTGCGCTTACGCAGTGTTGGTAAGAAATGGATTAAATAATTAAATTCACCTGCAATAGTGAGGGATATTAAAAATTACGTGTAATGGATGAGACACTGATGTTATCTGGTCGTTACGAGTAATTTTAAATTACGTGTAATTTTTGAAAACTGAAAAGTATCATGAAATTCAGTATATTGTGGACAGTAATAGTAATAAACAGTAACAGTAATAAAAACAAAAAGTTTAAAGAAAAAATGGAACAGTTTTTCAGATAATATTGTCTATAATTTTTATTGACCTTTTTTCTTTAAAAATTACGCGGAAACTGTAATTAAACAAATTTACAGGACATTAATTAAACATTGAGTTACGATATTTCACTGGGTTACGGTGTTACAATTATTACAAATTTTATTGGAATAAAACTCCTTCTTCAATATTCCATATATATGCACGGCCACTCCTAATGTGTAATTGCTAAATATGGGGTACATATTTTACGAGAGAGAAAGGAAAGTATGTTTTCATGCCGAGGAAGACCTACCTGTCGCGAATCTCTGCAAGCCAGATCAAATTGAGAGTTAACCTGGAGATAATTTACCTTATACAACACCGCACGCCTGACTGGGAACCCGACGAAAAGCGCTTCTCTCCTTAACCCCCTCCCCCCCAAAAAACTAAAACAACAACAACAACCAAACCAAACACTTTTGAACTGATAATGCTCTCAAAATGCTTGGGAAATATTTGCTCAATGGTATTCGTAAGTAGTTAAATTATTTAATTGCAGAATCGCTAATTCTATTAGCAGTTTTTTTTCATAATTTCTTAAATTTGGACCTCCCTCTCTCCTGCTGGGAAATGTCTGCACACCTTCATGTCACACATTTAATCGATACATACATTGACATAAAATCAGCCTTGGGGTTATCACAGTCTATTAACAGTGTAGTAATATAGCCCATAGATATATGCGTGAGCGTTATTCGAGGGCCCTTCCTCTCAATCACAGTCTGTACTGAAT
Organism: Acheta domesticus; assembly: GCA_031308135.1. Lineage (NCBI taxonomy): Eukaryota > Metazoa > Arthropoda > Insecta > Orthoptera > Gryllidae > Acheta > Acheta domesticus. The sequence goes on from JAHLJT010003656.1 coordinate 78,563,544, forward strand.
TTACAAGTAATGCAGTGCAGGCAATATTGACACATTGGCTTCTCTTTGGTTTGTTCTCAGTGGTGGTGCCTGCAGTGTGCGTGCGTACGGCGGCGTGTGACGTTTGAATTTATGTTGTTGTAAATTGAATATTTCTCAGTGGTCGTAAAAAATGTCAGTGCCAGCTTCAAATTCGAAGTCTAAGGGCCCAGCGCCGACTGTTGAACAAATAAATGCAGACCGAATCACACAGGTAACGTTGTCTAGTTGGAAAATTCAAACGTCAGGTTAACGTTATATCTAGTAAGGTTATGTAAAAGCATGTAAACTAGAAATTTTGAAGATCAGTTTGTTATATTGTAAAATTATTATATTAGTGGATTGAAAAATTACCTCATTGATGGATTTTCCTTTGTCATACTTATATTACAGTTGGCCAATCAATATTGGGCACCTTACACTATAGAAAATCACCTTCCTTTTGATGAGAAGGTGGTGGAAGACATATACATGAAAGAAATATATGGCTCTGGGTAAGGGTCAACTGCATTTATTAAAACTATTGCCATTTGAGAATGTTCTTGCAAGATTCCTTTCCTAGTAATGTTATTAGGATCATTAATGATGAAATGAAATACTAATGAGTATTGAATAATTACTCATTATTGAAGAAAACTTTTCCAATAAGGAAATTCTGTTGATATCTTATTCAAATATGGATTGCAAATTTTTGAGTGTCTGGATAAATTTTGTTTTGATTCAGAAGTCAAGGCTAGTTTTGTTCTTCCAGGTTCTGTTATTGCAATAAAGCTTTCACAACTGTCTTCTATGACAGATAAAATCATGAGCATATTTACTTTGAAGAACATGTTTGCTTTTTTATTTCATAATTATCTTTCACCATACACAATGTTTTTTCTGTGTCTTCAATGGATTGATATGAAGTTGTTTGTAACTAGATTTTCAATTTTTTAGGTATGCCATTCGGCGAATAATGATGTTAGAATTCAGTCAGTACTTGGAAAATTATTTGTGGCCGAATTACATTACTGGAAAATCCTCCCATGCTCATATGTTGTCAATTGTGGTGATGGTGAATGAAAAGTTTCGTGAAAGGGTTCCTGCATGGCAGGTAAGATATAATAAATGAGATTGCAGTCATTTAATTCTGATAAAGTATGTCAATTTTTTAACTGTCTAATTTTTTTTTTAGCCATTCAAGAAATTACCAGAACATTTCCCAGGCTTCTTTCAGCAAGTTTTGGAAGCATGTCTCATGGATGCTATTGATTGTTCTTTAAAAGAACAAACAGCTCTTCTTGTCTTCCTGAACCATTGTTTCAACAGTATGGAAGTAGCATTAATTCGTGATAGAGTGAAGCGATTAGTTTCTCTCTCAATGTGGACATGTCTTCAAATGGTTAGTGATATTAGTAACACAATGGGTTTAAGAGTTTTGTAATGTTCAGGAATCAGTGAACTTGAATAAGAAATGGTTACAGAAGTGCCTTATTATTAGTTGTAACTGATCTTATTTAGAGATTGTCTTTCTTCTATTGGGGCACTAAGGATATTATTCATATTAGGTTCCTGATGGGGGCCTATTTGGTTTCCACCTCTATAAAGAATTCAATAATATCAAAATGTAAGAGAAGGTTGAATGTCATACTGTGTGTACTGTTCATGTGTGCAAAACCATTAAACTCTACTCTGTGTCTTAGAATTAAGAAATGTTTGTGACATTGATGTGTATTTAGAGTTTTCAATTGCAATTCTTAACACATTTTTAAAACTCACATGAATGACAAAATTTAGGTTGAACAGGTACAACTTACAGAAATTGTTTAACAACCAATCCTGCACTACTCTGGCGAGGGGAACTCTAACGTCAATTTAACATTAGTAATCACATTACTTATAATTACAATTATAATTTAACATTAACTGAGAACATTCACTTTTCAATGACCCCCAACCCCAAACAATTGTATATATTTGTTGTTGTGAGAACCCCTTCCCCCACAGAAGTCTGTGAGATTAGAGTTAAAGACAATCCAAGTTACAAACTCCAGATTTAATTATTTCATTTTAAATATCCCAGTGTGTGTAATTAAAGAGCTTTTTTTCACTCATATTAAGTCATTTCTCTAATATGCAATTTGTAACCACATTTAATTTGAGAGGGCTTGCCTCCTTTTCTTGTTATGCTGCAAATTGTAGGCACCATTGGGCACACCACACAGGGGGGATATGTTAATTATTATTAATATAATAATTAAAATAATCATCAAAAAATGTTATGAGAAATTTCTCTTTACAACAACCCCTTCTTATTATTTTGAAAATTGTTATAATTAATCAAAAATCTATCTTGTAATTAAATTTCAAAAATAGTTTTATTGTTATATGAAATGTTACGCAATTTTTAATGAAGTAATTTTATTAAAATTGGAAAAGAGAAGGGATGAAAGTGGGGGAGATATTAGTATGTGTTACAAGTTGTTACAAAGAGAAATGGTGTTAAAAAATCTAAATTTTGAAAATAATTGCCCTTAAAACTATGTCATTAAATTGATTGGGACTGATAGTGACTGTTTGGTTGTGGAGACTAGGTGGGAAGTAATTTATTTTGTGGTAATTTTGGTATTTAAAGTGTTGATAGTAAGGAGTGGGAAATATATTTTTGAATGAAATCTGTAATATAGTATGTGAAATTAATCTTATTTTCCCAAGATTTTCTAAGGGGGAAAAAAAAATCCTAGTGATGATTTTTCACTGGACAGTACTGGGGTTATTTTTTACTAGGTAAAACACGGTCAATGCATCTTTCTAACAATATAAAGAGCTCAGACAACAGGATACTTTACCACTTTGTTTTGCATATTTATTACATATATGTGTGCTTGTACTTCTCAAAACGTGAAATGTGTACGTTTGTATTATTCTCATAAATATACATTAATCTAGTGTATGTGGTTTCAAAATAATTGGATCATAAGAACTAATAATTTGTAGGAATTTCTCCCTGGACTCATTGTTGAAGATGGTTGGATTACATTGTTTAATTTTGTTAACTATTACTTTAAATGATATTACATATCCATTTTCTTTTTATTGCAAATGATATGAACAGAAGGCAAGACAATATACCAAAAGAACATTAAAAACTTTTGCAAAACTATCCCTTGATATGCCCTATTCTGGAATAAAATAGGTTTTTGTGTGATGTTTTAATACTGTTCAATATAATTTCAGGGCCGCAGAGAACAAGAGTTGAAGGCTGTGCCTAAGTGGAGAAAGTTTTGGAAATTGATACAACGTAAAGATCGTGATACAACAGAAGATCTGTCTCGACTTGACTGGGAACGCCATTTTTTGCAAAGACTTATGATCAAATTCATGAAGCTTTTGGAAACAATTCCTCCTGATGGTACGTTGGCTTCTGTATATGGAATCTCAATTACCTGGAGTCTGTTTCATAAATGAAAATGTTTCAACAAACAAATTAGAAGTAATATGTCAGTAACTGGCTGCCACAAAATGAGTTAATTCCATAAATTTTCTGAGGGAATGAATTTTAAATTAATTATTGCAAATGATAGAAAATAAATAGTACTAAATAAATAATTAAACAAAAAATCAAAACCCTATTATTTGTGAAAATAGAATTGTAAAATATATTTTGAACTACATCTCCTCAGCATGCTTTTCTAGAAAGCTTTAATTATTATTTTACAGTGAATTAATTTACAATTTGGAAATTATTTATATTGTTACTTATGTAATGGTAGTTTAGCATATTTTTATTGTTTTGTGGTTTATCAAATAATCTTTTTCATTAATATTTGTTTTATAAAACAATTGCACCAATTTTTAATTCATTTTTAAATTGCTTTATTTTAAATAACACAATATAAATATTTGTTTGGTTGTACAGGAAGTATAGGTAGTGATATTATACATTACTGTGAGAGGTTCCTGGAGCTTATCATTGACTTAGAAGCTCTTCTGCCTACTCGCCGTTTCTTCAACACTGTTCTTGATGACTGTCATCTTGTGGTGCGCTGCCATCTCTCGGAGCTTCCTCATAGAGAAGATGGAAACCTCTTCTCTCAGGTAGGCATTGCCAGCGTGCTAATTTGTTTTGTGTTTGTGTTTTCTAATAAGCTAAGACTCAATGATTGAATTAATTTCAACTTATTTTATGAATTTGCCCTCGGAGAAGTGTCATGACTATACTGACTAACACTCATGCAAATTGCAAAATGTGACTGTTATGATGTGATTTTGTTTTGTTTCATTTATTGGTGTTTTATATTTTGTCACAGTATAGATAAGAATTCGAAGAAATATGTTTTCTTGTTATAATGTTCTTTTCGTTTTTTCGTAAGGTAAACTTGAATCTTGTGAATCCAGTTCCTCATTTGTAGCTCACTTCTTACTTAACCTGTCGGTGCACTTAACCCTTTCCAGCCCAATGGGGCCAATTGAACCCATTACTAATTTTTTATATTTTCTCAGCATCCGTGATTGTCCATTGTTCCAATATGGCACCATGACTTTGTTGTGTGTGTATAGAGTCAGTAAATGGCAACTTAGACTTGATTGTTGGAACACATGACATTCTGCAGCATTGTAAAGAACTGAGTGCGTTCCGCCATTGCATCAGCTGTGCTTCATAAGAAAATAATAATAATTTCAAGGGAAAATATTGTTTACTGCAGTTTAAAAAAAATATATTATCAATGTACATGTAATAAGGATAATAATATAAATTTGGCAGTTAAATAATGTTCAAAGTTATTATGCTGTGACGTCATTAGTTTCGGGTTCCATATGGACCCAGTGGGAAGTAAGATAAGATAAATGTGTCTTTACAAAATGAAGTTATGTGCGAGAAATCACAACTTGAAAATTATTTATATTACATGTGTACAATTACTTTTGTATAATTATATTATGTGTATACATAAATATTAATACATATATATACATAGATATGTATACATATACATATACACACATATATAAATAGATATGTGCACATATACATATACACATATATACAGAGATATGTAAACATACTTATACATATACATATATAAGTACTCAGATAAACATGTTTATGTAAACATTTACACATATATATGTTTATATATACATATACAGGGATATATGATCATATATACAATTATACGTACATATGTTTACATATACATATACATGTATATATGTTTACATATACATATACACATATATATGTTGGTATATACATATATGCATCTACATATGTTCATGTATACACATACAAACATATATATGTGAGTAATTCCACGTATATAATATGTATATATATAAACATGTTCTACCCCATCTTCCCACTGGGTCCATATGGACCCACTAAAAAATTTCAACTATGTGACAAAAATAACTTAAGAAACTCATTTGTCTGTGTTGTTGAGGGTATTTAGAAGCGATAAATGTGGAAATTAATTTTTTTGTTAATTAACCATAATTTGGGCTGGAAAGGGTTAAGGGACCTCGGAGGCCCCTTGACATCTTCTCATCACTGTAATTCTGTTGTGTTTTGCTTGTGGCTAATAAATATTTCTTGACATCTTAAAACAATCATTTTTGTTACTAATACTACAAGGAGAGTAGACAGAAACTAATCGGTTTTTAGAAATCTAGCTTTTTCTGTAGGTAGTCGCACTTTCCACTTAAGGGGCCTGAAAGGCCCCCTATTTGTTCTGTGGCTTTGTTGAAAATATTTTTATAAAAAATGTCACACAATCGACAATGGACTACGACAATGAAATTCCTTTATACTTTTCACTTTTTGACACTATCTTTTTTGAGTTAGCAGATCTTCAATACAAAATTTAGTTTTGTATCTGCCACAAGTGTGAATACATTGTCGAAATTGTGCGGGAAGTAGCGACCTTCAAAAATTAATCTCACTTTAGTGAATATGTGTGAAAAATTGTATTGAAAAGAGCTTGATTATATATCAAAGGGATTTGATTTTGAGTAAAAGAAATTATCCGTTTTTCACAGCAACAATGAATATTCGTATTTTCTAAGATATTCAAATGGGCATGCACTTTGATGACAAACGAAAGGCGGTGATCTTTCAGAACGATATGAGGAATAAACCTGATAAATATGGCATAAAAATATTCTGGTGTTGTGATGTGGAGAACGGGTTTGCATTCAACAGCAGTGTATACTTTGGTAGGCAAAAGGACAAGCCCTTGGCGAAAGATTTGGCTGTAAATGTGAAAGAACGGACCCAACCCTTGAGGAATGGAGGATACAACATTTCTGTGGATATTTTTTTACGTCCTTACTCGCAAAGTTCCTGTTACAAAAAAACTTACACTGCTAAGAATTTCATGTCAAAACACAAAAGAGATTCCAATTGAACTGAAAATATAAAAAACATTTTTTTACTGTGTCTGCTAATACTAATAATTTTTCTCTGTCTTCCAAAGCAAAAGGAAATATATTTATTTACATGTCCCTACATTACAATCAGCAATTTATTGATCTTGAAAACATGAAACCATAAATGATCTTATTATATAATAAAACAAAGATTGGAGTAGATGTGATGGATCAGATGGTTAATGACTAGAATACGTCAAGACCTCAAACATGCCGATAACCAATGCATCTCTCGTACAATGTAAAAGATATTGCAGCACTGATGCAATATCTATTACATCAAGATACCCAAAAACCAGAACGAAAACATCACTTGTTGGCGACGGATTTTCCTAAATGAACTACCGAAAAACTTTCAAAACGAAACATAAAATCAATTATTAACAATCCCAAAACACAGAAAAGAACATTGAATTGCCTAAATGTTTTCGAAATTCACAAATATGTATCCATAGGAGCCAGCAATAGAATTACCACAAGTAAATGGGAAAGCTTAGTGATTTTTTAAATTAAATATTAATACAAATGTAAAGAAATATTTTGATTTATTACTATTTATAAATAATTTCCTGTTCTTATTTATGGCCGCACAAAATGGACTGAAAGAGTAAGTGTATTTGTACAAAATGTGAAAGAAATACTTGAGGAGAACACTAAATATTTTATTAGTTGGAATAATTGCAAATAAAAATTACATCATAATCAAAGTCTTACTGTTGTAAACTACGTGAAGAAATAAAATACCATTATCATTAATTCTACTAAAAATTACCTCACTTTTTCCATTGTGCGTTGTAAATTTAGGAGGGGGCCTCAGAGGCCCCTTAAGTTTTTAAGTTAATATTCTTGTTCGATGGGTTAATACAAATTTGAATTGTGCAATAGAGACATTACATATGTTTAGAAATCACAAGAATTGGTGGTAAAGTATGTAAATGTAGAATATTCTTAGAAGAATATTTCATTTGTGAAACAGTATTATGTCTTTGCAGTTTCTGTATAGAAAAAATCCTTGTCTGTATTTATAATTCTGAAATGGGGAATTCCAAATATATTTGTATTAATCTTTTAGTTGTGTGAAGCGAACCTTTTTGAATGAATTTACAACTTAGTAAGTGATTAGGAGAGATTTTTGTTATTGCTATTGATTAGAAAAATGTACAATGGTATTTTTCTTCTGCTATTGGGGCTACCACCTTCCATAGATTCTGAATTCAACCAGAGTTCTCAGAGGTAATCTGTCTTTTATTTTACTTCTTAATTTAGTGAACGTATTAATTTCTGACTTTCTTTTCTGTCATCTTTTCATCATCTTGTTTTACTTCTTATGCATTAAATGGTATTCCCACTCACGTGTGTCTAGTTCACATTGAAATATTTTTCTGACTACTGAATTCCTTGTGTCTCTATGAATGACTTCATAATTAATTAGATTTACTGATGTTTTATAATTGTTGGTTTGCTTTCTTTTTTGTGTCAAGGAAAAGAAATCCAAAAGATAGTTCTTTGAAAGATTTATTATTTCAAAGATGTCCCTTTCTTTTGTATAAGGCTTGTTTGTTTTCAATAATTTAGTTTGGTTATTTTATAGATTCCTCATTTATGTATTTACTTAACAAAAGAAATGTTTTGAAATGAGAGAGAAAGATACGATCAGGTAATATGCAATTGTATGTTGGGAGAAATGTTTTTTAGTATATGAAACAGATAATTTTTAAACATTCTTTCTCCTGCATCTTCAGTTAAGCTTGTTGGGAATCACATACTGAAAATTGATACTATCATCTAACATTTTCAGTATTGTCAGATATGCAGAGACTTTGATTTCTTTATTAGTAATGTTCTGTTGACAAGATTATGGTTTATGGCATTAATGATGAATTATGTTTTTTGAAAATGGGATAGAAGCATAAGAAGAATGGGTTTGATTTCAAGCAAAAAGAGAACAAGGAATTTTAATCTGGAAAAGAGGAGAATATTTTTTCACTTTTAAATGTCAGAATATATGGATGAAATGAGTAAGAATATTTATAAAATATTTTAATAAAAAAATGTAAATTGTAAGTACAGTTCAGATCTACATGACAAATTTATGTCATCGATTCATTTCACCTGGCCTCAATTCTTACACTGGCTTTGTACACTACATTTTTCCTGTTAAAATTTCACGTTTTCACTGGTTTTTTTTCAGTGTGACGTAAATGTCAGATGTGAAATTAAATTTGAATGTTACAGTCAATTCTCTTGATTACTAAACAAAGCACTTTTTCAGTCACGTAAAAATGTATTTTGATGGATTGACATAACAGTTTGATTTCTCTGTTGCAGTAGTAATAATATGTATGAATGAGCATATGATTATTTTGGGACAAATGTTTTCCAGTAATAACCATAAATATATTCTTAACTTTTTTAATTGGCAAATCATAAAAAAATAAATACACACAATAGGAAATGAGAGAAACAACTTGTTCAACTTCTTGTCCATGTTTCTCTCTGTTCAGTTGAGCTCATTTGAAGCAATACCCGAAAAGGGTATAAAATTAAGTGCTCGTTCCTTGTAAATCCTGCACATGCTTGTTAGTAATGTGCGGAACTCATAGGTGACATTTCTTCTCCCCATTCAGCAGTATCTTGCTCTTCTGGTTTACTACAGAATGCTTGCTTTATGAGCATTGTTACTCTCTTCTGTCCAAGGACAGTGATGTACAAGAAAAAGAAGGCTTGCAGTAAGTTTGCAACAATGTTGCAGTAGGTTAGCACATCATACGGCAGCCTTGCCAAGACAAGGAATAACCAAGCCACAGCCATGACAAGGAAGAGTTTGACAAACATATCAAAGCTGCAAAAAATTAAAATTTTGCATAATTCCGAATAAGCTAGTTATTAACTCTTATAAATTTGAGTCATGAACAAACACACAAAAGTTTCTTTACCAGTATTTCATCTTATGATGTATCCTTCCTCTTGTTGCAATGCGACTTATGGCTTGCCCAGTTGTCAAATAGAAGAAAATGTTGACTAGGATTGTAAAGGCGATGGGTGTGAAAAATACTGCAATACCAAGTCGCCCTGAAATTAAAATGATACAGATATGAACAAAAGCAACTTATCATAAGAGCATTTTGAGCCTAAATGTTAACTATTTGAATCAGTGTAATTTTAAAAGGAATTGTGAATGGTGCTATTTTAAATTGGGATTAAATGAAATGATATTGTGGGGTTTTGTGAAATGCACCTATTGTTTCTTGTTTGCCTTCTGGGGCTAGTACTGCTGGCCTTGATGTATCTAGCATGAAATGTGCAAATAATGCGATCACAGCCATGGAAAGTGTAGCTCCCCAGGTATATGCGGAATAATAACAATATTTACGAGCATCAGTTACACGTAGAAACACATTACGGGACCTGCAGACAGATAAAGAAAACATTATTTTAGTCTCATCTTTTTGAATTTCCAAAAATTGCTCTTTATTAATTCATCAGTAGCATTAAAACACTGGTGACTCATATTTGTTAAATATTTTTGAGACCCACCTGAAAGTCTTCCATATATAATATCCCAGGCTATTAAGCCAAAAAAAAGCTGCCAGAAGACTCACATTCATTACTACATCTGCAAACACGAAGAATTAACAATGTTAGTTTCTCATGATGGGATTGGCAATGATTTATTATTCTTTCAGTTATGTAGCTCTGTTCAGTTCTGTCAGTTATTTAGTATTCTTTCAGCAAAAAATGTACATACCTGCCACAAGGAAAGACACATGTTTGGTGTACTGGGTGAAAATGCTCACAAGATCTGCTGCTTGACTTACAATGAGACATATGGCCAATGTTGTGAGCATGTTTCCTACTAGATCCCGTAATTGAGGGAGAACAAAGTAGAGCACTGCCACTAGCAGGTAGCAAGCAATGGCAATACCATGGCACACTGGATTCACAATTCGCCTCATTATGAAGTCTGTTCTATTGAGCGGAGCTTGGAAATGAGGTGCACACACCACTGCATACTGCGCTTTGAAATCAAATTGACGGCCTACAATCTGAAAATAAAAAAATATATTAAATTATAAGTTTTAATGTGCAATCTTTACTTATAGTACATATTTATTTACGATGTAAATACAGAACTGAGTTGTTGTAAAGTAAATCCAGAAATTAAAGAAAACAATCTTATTTAACTCGCAGCATATTTGTAGGCACAGTAGTTGTTAATTTGACTAATGATTTAAGAGTAAATTTGATAGTAAGTGAGAAAACTATATTATGAAAATTTACCATATTGAGTGAACTATATGTTCTTGTGAAAATTCTGAACTATCATGTACAATGTTGTATGTGTAATGAGTAATATTGTGTCGTTGACTATTAATGTACATCTTGTCTCAATTTATTTTGTTACCTCAATTTTAGTCGATTACAGTATGCCATTTGTGATCAATAAGAATTAAATGTTCAACTTTTGGTGCAGATCTTGGTTGTAAATACTTTAAGAAAATTGCTCAATCTCGTGAAACGTTGAACAGTGAAACGCTTTACGACTTTCAATGCTTTCGGAAAGCAATGGACTGTACCATGTGTGATGATCATTTAATGGTACTTCCCCCATACGTTTTTACCGTTCTTTAACTAAATAAATCAGATCTCATGGACAAGGAGGTGAAACAATATGGAACTAAGGATCGCTGAAGTTGGGTTGAAGGGTTTACGACTGCAACACTGTTTAATTCGACGGTTGCACCACAAATCCAAATTCTTTAGCCAAGTATGTAAGTTCTTAACTTTGCCGTTTCCTCTGAAACTTTCAAGCTCAGAAATTATTTTGATGTCTCCAAACGTCATTCTACCCTTTCACCTCGCTCTCGACCTACATTTCATCATTCTCAACCCTGTCTCAATCCCCTTGTATGGGAATGCATCCCCTTTCGAAACTAAAAATTCGTCTATTTCTAGTACATGTTTTTGAAGATTAATTTTTGTCTTCGCTGCAAGGAAAAAGTTCGAAATTAGTTGCCTGCAGCAGCACAAATGTCGAGAGTGTGGGTTTCTTCAATCACCAGAAATTGTTTTTTTTCTTTCTTTCTTTCTTTTTCTTTCTTTCTTTTCTTTCTTTCTTTCTTTCTTTCTTTCTTTCTTTCTTTCTTTCTGAAACGGCACACGTGAATACCGAAGTTTCTTTTTTTCCTCGTTGCTTGCAGTCAGCTGTGTCGTGAACATTGACGCTCTGGGCTATGAGAATACAGTGCATGACATCAGGTATGGGAAATTGCTGATAAACATAATAAAGTATTTGCATTTTTTAGTCAATATCGAAAATATTTCATTGTTTTTGTATTCTTCCAGTCGTGCTGGATATCTAACGAAACCTTGACTCCTTTCTTGTGAGTAGAGAGTCTAGTTAGTTTTCTGTCAGTTTATGCGGAAATTCGAAATTAGCATTGTAGATTATACATCCAGAAGAGTATTAATGCATAACAGAACAAACCAAGTACTTGCTGAGCATCCCCATGTGCTAGGGTCATTTTTATACAATTTTTTATTATCACAGACATACAGAAAACCATTTCTGTTACATTAATTTTGGTTACTTACGTTCAATACATGTGTTGTACAAAACAATGTTTTCCCGAACACAAATCAGTAAGGTCATGAAGGTGTCATTCAGTGTCGCAGTGTTGGCTCGTACACTTTTCGAGGAGGAAAGACAAAAGGTCAATTGCATAAATTACTCTAAATGAGAAGTACAACAAATTAGATATCATGTCGGTTTGCGATGGAATAAGAGAGAAAGATGTATCAGTTCTATTTGCCCATTCTAGCTCGTTGACCCGTTCACGTGGTCTTCTGCTAGCCCACGTGTGAGATTACATCGTGTGCCAGCTCTGCGCACCTCCGGGCGTATCCTGGCCGGTCCTTGCTTGCGTGTGACATCACTCACGATCCGTGACGTGTTGCTAGAGTTGATAGAGGTTCATGTACTGCGATTTTCCTTATTCTGCATGTGACACAAATCAGCTGTTTCGTCATCCCATCGAGAGCTTAAATGTCGCTACATTGACGTCACTATGGTGTGGTTCAAGCTCTCGAATGGATGAAACCAACAGCTGAATTGTGTCACAGGCAGAATAAGTAAATCGCGGTATAGATGACAGTTCAAGAAACGCGGGGTTTCTCCTTTGAGCTGTATAGTTCCATCAAAACCCGTTTCCCCCTCTGCCCGCAGGCGCCCTTTGTGGTATGGTCGATTAACACGAGAGGAGACACTGACAGTTCATTTTCAGAATTATTTAGATTGTTTTCGTTGCGTTCAAACCGCGCGTTGACTATTACTCTATCAAATTAAATTTCGTCACAGCGCCGTCAACCCACACATTACCCGTCACCTATCGTACGAAAATATTTTATTTGGCAATTACTTTCAGAAAAAGAAAATACACGAAGAGAACGAACCTCCCTTCCCTCCCCTGAGAGATCGCCGCTGACGATGTTGCATTGCGCACGCTGCGTCCGCGATCGCCGGCGGAAGCGGGCCGCCGATGACGCCGTCGACCGTTCGACCACCGCGCAGCCTCGCCGGCGTTAGTCACTCGCGTGACCTTGGCGGCGAGGCGACCGGCCTGCTGTCCAGGCCTGCGGCCAGACGCGAGTCGCGTCCCGCCGTCTCCGCCACCCTGCTGCCTCCGCCCCGCCCCCGCGCCGCCTACCTTGGCCAGGCGCGACGCCAGCACCGGAAACGCGCGCGGCCTACTCCGCTGCCAGCGCGCACAGTGGTCAAGCACGATGTGAAACGAAGGAGTTTACAGCTGGGATGTGCTCAGAAAATGTAGGGGTGCGGTAGGCAGGGTGCTTGGGACAGTAGATCCACTGGGGCCCCTTATATTCCCAACAAACGTTCCTCTTATTTATAATAATAATTATTATTATTATATTTGCGAATAGGTCATTTATGATCACGCTACGCGTCATCTTCCGAGGCCGGGAGTGATAAGAGTGTGTAATTTAGGTTGGTAACTACCATTTTTACCCCACAGGTTAGCTCTGGGGGGAATAGATGGAATGATGACAGTGATAATGGGCTGAGAGGACGACACACACACACATAGAGACATACACAAATACACCCGTGTCCGAGGCGAGACTCGAACCCGCGACCCTTTGGTCCGAGATCACCACGACACTCCTGTTTTAGCGATCTCGGCCACGGGGCGGCTGATTATTATTATTATTATTATTATTATTATTATTATTATTATTATTATTATTTGTTCGCGAATTGGCCGTCTCGGACCACGCCGACATAAACCTGCACTTACAGAGGCTCAGTATCATTTTATCTCGGTGGCAGGTGTATGTGGTCCATCAGGCAGGGGATCAGCGTTAAGCTGAATCCGATTTTTATCTCCCAGGGTGGTTGTCCCCCTGGGGGAGGCAAGATGGAATGATGTTGATGATGATGATGATCATCATCATAAAGTGAATGGGCGACACACATACACACCCATGCCCGAGGCGGGTCTCAAATCCGCGATCCTTCCATCCTAGACCGCCACGGCACTACTGTCTTAGCGGTCTCGGCTATCGGGACTGATTATTATTATTATTATTATTATTATTATTATTAATATTATTATTAATTTATATATTTTAAAGTGAATCATACGAGCTTCAACTAGAGTTAAATATTTTTTTTTTCAATAAACTGCATTGAAGGAAATACATTTTGTATAAATGTTCGGGACCCCACTTAAGTGGGGGCCTGGGGAAGGTGCCCCAACCTCCCCACCCTCTGGCGCCCCTGGTGGTAGGGGTGTGTGGCAATGGTCCTTCATTTACAAAAGATACACATTTAAAGTTTTTGAATGCTAGATGTTTATTTAGCAGAAATCGGTAAAGCATTATCATGACCTTTGCGTATTTCTGATGTGCAACGGTTCGAATCTTTTACTAAACCAGGTTTAGTTGCAAGTATAGGCTAATGGTAAACTCGAAGGTCGGGAGGGGGGGGAGATGAAAAGAAAACGGAAGCTAATTGGACATACGTAGCTAATGCTGATGTTCAGCGAAATGAATTCGGGAGCTAATGGATTATTGTACTTTAACCTATGTGGTTAGCAAAGGACCATTCAAATAAGCTGTTGCAGATTTCAGCTTTCTCTACTCCTCTCACCTTTGCAACAATTCATAGGTCGGCGCCGGATTTCATCATCCAATGAGGGAAGAACATCACTTCCCGTGATAAAATCAAGCTCTACATTAACGGGACTAACGACCATAGCAGGAAACACGAAATAATCTGCCCAATAGGGAGATGGCACGAAAGTGAAGGCGCGCTTTTCTTGCTTTGTCGTCTGGACTTTTGTGCGCGTCCGCCAACTTGGCCACAGGAGATGTGTGGGCGGATGGGCGCGCGCGCCGCCTCGTTCGCGGCGCGTCCGTCGCTCGCGCCGCCGCCGCCGCTCGCTCGTTTCTTAATTACTCGCCGGGCCGCTGTTAAGTCGTTACGGCCGCGGACAAAGGCACCGTCTATGCGCGCGACCGCCTCCCCTCCCATTCGCTCCGCGACTCGCGACGCGGCGCGGCGCGGCGCCCTCGCTCCGCTCGGTACGCCACGCGACACGACGCGATTGCCGGCGGCGGCTTGAGCTCGGCCCCCGCCCCCCTGGTCTCAGCCCGCCTCGCCAGACCCGCCCCCCTTCGGCCCCGGCCTCCCGGTCCTGCCCCCCCCGGCCCGCCCCGCCCCGGCCCCGCCCCGCCCCGCCGCGCCTTGGCCCCGCCTCGTCCCGCCCCGCCCGGCCCCGCCCCGCCCCTCCTGGCCTGTCTCGCTTCTCCCGGCCCTGCCCACCCCACGCCCCTCACCGCCCTGCCCCACTCCCGCCGCACGCCCCGTCCTTCCATCGCACGCGCGTGAAACCCCGCCTCTGCCCCGTCATCACCTCATTCACTCCGCGTTCGCCTCCGCTCTCACCTCATCTTCGTCTCATCCGCCCGCGTCCGCCTCATCGTCGCTACCACCTCCCTCTCCTCCATTGCTCTATCTCGCCGCGGGCTCGCTCTACTTCTCTCCGCATGTGCCTTAGCCGTGCCGTCGCCCCCGTCGCACATTGTCTCCTTCGCTTTACCACTCCGCTTCACCTTGCCTCCTTCGCCTCCGCCCCCTGAACCAGCTATCGCCTTGCCTTTACTTCAGTTACACTATCGGAGAAAGACAGTTGCATGTCGGAGAAAGACGCGAAATGTCGTGTGATATTCCATCGTGGTCATTGGGGCTTGAGGGACAGAGTTAGAAAAATCGCACTATATGCTCTGACTTTGTCTCCATCCCGTCTCCACCTTCCGTTTTGCAACCGCACCGCCGCCGTCACCTCTGTTCCACAAGTCCGTCCACCCTCAGCTTCGCCTCCGCCCACGTGTAGGCTTCGCTGTGGCTTTGCCCGACATTCGCCTTCATCCATCTTCTCCTCGCCTTCGCCCGAGATTTCTCTTGCTCCCGCCTCTCCCGCCCACTCCCCCTGTGCGTCCCCGCCCCTCTGCCGGGCCTAAGCTCCGGAAGCGTTTAACTGCTTTTACCTTCCGCTTCCTTTGGGGCGGCGCCTCCGTGCTCGTAAGCCTAGCGCACCTGCTGCCAAATGCTGGGTTTTAAGGCAGAGCTGCTAATTCGGCGTCATTTAAATATCAGTTCGTCAATACGCAAGAAATTAGTCTTTATTTGACTACAACATACATACTTACATACAATATCTAAAACGCAGGCAACAAGTGACGTTAGTATATTTATAGTAATGCCGATTAGTCCTCTTTTTTCTCCAACCTATGTCATCTTAGTGACTTCCTGTCCTTAAAATTATATTTCTTTTGAAAATGTATCTGTAAATGTATTGTAAAAACTTTTATTTCCAGTGAATATGTGTCGCCCCAAATGGGTATTCCCTTCTTGTAGTATTTATTGTGTCTCTATTAGTTTCCGTAATATGATGCGTCTCATCGTACTTGAATTAGGAATGTAAAAGAAGGAACTGGTTTTCATTTTCCACACAAATTTAATGAAGACTGACTCTCAACAACTAGTAAATCATTAATCAACTGCTTCAGTACTCTAAAATCGCAGATATGACAGCGAACAAACGTATCTTTGGGGCAAAGAATAGTCCTTACAGATTTAGTGGACTTAAATGGGCATTAGAGAGACGTAAGTTTCAGTACTATTGGCCTCTCAATAGCACACAGTTCGTTCTTCAGCTGTAATATGCCATTGCTTGCATATGGCATTGCCAAAGCATGAAACCACCCGTCCAGAACGTTTTCGTTTCCTTAATAGGAACATTCCTCCCTTATCAAAACAGTTTGTAGATCGTTGCAGAATGTCTACATAGCACATATTGTGAGCTATTGGAGATTGTAAAGTACTACTACTTTTACTATCGACCACAACTGTACAGCAAACTTCGATTTTTAGAACTTGTACGTTTTTTACGTCCATTAAGTTTTATTAGAATCTACGAAGACGAGATACTTGAGAGTTGTAAGTTTCTTTTGAGTGATGTATACAGGAATATATTCAAAATTCCGAAAGATGAATTTACTATATATACGAGTTTTAAATTCAATAAATATCGTTTTTTAAACTTCTTCATGGAATTAGGATTTGACTAAATGCATCTTCCTCTAAGGAATTGTTGCCACTAGTTTTAAAATGTAAGTGAGGACCTTCAGATTCGCTTTACGTGCAATCTCGTATGTTAGCAGTTTCACCTCTGTATTGTCGATTGTACTTCTTGATTGGTTTTGCGTGACGTTAAATGTAGAAGTAATTTTTTCCAAATGGTATTCTATACAGCGGCATTTTCTGCTCTAAGCAGATTCGCTTCGTGAGTTTAAAACGAAATGGTACAAAGTCATAAATTAAGAAACAGCATCAGTGAAAAATACTTTTATATAAACAATTATTGTGTGCAATTTTATATAAATAATATAATATTAATTTGATTGAACCTTATAAAGTTTGTTGTATGTTTATATTCGCACTGTAAACAACTCTTATCGTATTCACGAATTTGTCACTCCTCGCGCCACATCGGCGTGCGGTTTGTCGCATGAAAAACAATGATAAGTTTTATAGGAAATTTTGTTTACTACAAGTTTGATGAGAATTCTATTGGAAGTTGAATAGAAATTGCGATATGTACAAAAACATCAATTGTGACCGTGTTATTTTTGTAACCTGAAATACCTCTAAAACCTTTAGTCAAATGAAATGTTTAGGATCAGTTTTGTGGGAAATTCTATGCTGTTCAAATCTTGTAATAAAATTATTCAACATAAAATGCATAGGAAGCGGGATATTTACGGAAAACTTTTTTTCATGATCTTTGGGGATTTTTCTGCAGATTAAACGTACGTTGATTGGTCTACGAGTGTAAATTTTGAGTCAGATCTCGCCGCCCAGTACCTACGGCATTAACTTGTCATTTACTGTGGCAATGTGAAATTTTGCATTACAATCGAGTTAACATTTTCTTATGCTTCTCAAACACGATCAACTATAAAAAAAATTCGTTGTAGATTGACCAGGTAAGATACCTGTAGGGAGGTGATTCAATAAACCGATGTAAGATTTGGTTATCGTCCGAAATACAATATTACGGCATCTGATTCTAGGAAGCTGTCTCAGATTTCACAAGTGTATGTCTTAGAACGGGGCAGCGTATCTGCTTTCAAACAGAATGCCCCATGAATTGTTAATAATGTAAATATAAACACCGACGGAGCCATTTAGTTCTACGTCAACAGGCAATGGCAGAGGCAGTGATGTCTGAAAGGAGCATTGAAATGGAGATTTTTTCGTCTTCCTGATTTAGTTCAGTATGACCTTGCTTATATTAGTTGCACCTTTTGAACTGCTGTTCTAAAGGGGTCTGAATACTCCAACAACATTCGGAGTTTGCAGAATGTGTTTGCGTGGTGCGACGTTGCGTTCTTAGGAGGGTCATCATTTTTTCACGAAATTTAAGAGAAAAGTTCGTTGTAGTCAGAGAGCTCCGGGGTGCGTATTTTTTATTATTATTATTATTATTATTATTGTTATTATTATTATTGGCACCTCCAAAGGTATTAAAGGCTTTAATCAGTTTGCGAGCACGCGCAACTGGAATTGTATGATATTTAAGAACAGTAAACCCTCATGAACACGAATTCCCTGGGATCGAAATAATAGGAGTTCGTGTTATAAAAATTCGTGTTATACGAATATATAAATGTCCGTTTTACCGCAATCCCTTGCCGGGATCAACGTTTTGTTCGCGTTATGTTGAAATTCGTGTTAAGAGAGTTCGTGGTTTACTGTAGTGATTTCTTGTAACTCAAAGCGACTACGTCCTCTTAAATTGAACTTGTTCGACTAGAGCTGCCCACCAATATGGTGCATCATAAGAAAATAGCATCCATTTTGCCGCCACAGTTCGGTACAAATTACCTTTATCGTAATCTCGTGACTTGTGTACACGACGACATACAAGAATTCTGGTCTGGTGTTTTCCGACATAACTTCTTCATAACGTTGGAGTTCTCTCATGCGTGAGGCGCCAGATTGAAACGCGGGTTCATCTAGTACCACGATATGAACGCTGTACAAAAACTCGCAAATGTCCACGTGAAAATTCGTCTACCGCCGTATTAAATTCCTTCCAACCATAGACGTGCGTGTCCCGCCTCCGCTCGGATTTCGCGGCCGCCGCGTCCACCTGCCGGACCGGTCCCCGCCTCCGCCCCACATCTCTCGTCTCCCCCCCCTCCCCACGTCATGCGACCACCGACCAGGCCCTCGCCCGGAGCAAGGCCGCGCGCGATGAGGCGGGGCTCTGCCGCCGCATCCGCGCTAAATACCGGCTTGGAAAAGAAGAGGGCAAAAACACTCTAAAACGCAAGTATAGAGTCGCAAACCGATAAAGCACGATGTTCGGGTGCCGACGGAGAAGTTTCGTCACGAGTTCAATAGCCGAGTCATATTCTGACCACGTGTAATTGAGAATTTTAGTAGCAGGTGCGTTGGTCGTACGAGGTTTTCTCCCATCTAAGTATTCTAGGCGGCATGCCGCAACTGTGCTAAGGACCGCGCGCTTTTCTAACTTTCTCAATATCTTAATATAGGACTCAACATGAATAACAGAGGTGGTGGGAATTGGAGAATGATCTTTTCGAAAGTGTTCCGCAGCTTTTTTTTTCTAGTATGAGTATAAGTTCGCGATACACATACTTACGTGTACTTTTTTATATTATTGGTCTTAGTTAGCTTCACTTAAAACAAATTACGACAACCATAAAGTATTTTTTTAAAGAAATGGTGAGGAATTATTGAGAAGTAAAAGTAATGCTGAGAAGTAACGCAAATTCGAACGAATTAATGACCATCTGGCTTCTTAAAATTTTTGCAATTCTTCTACACACAACATTGGCAAAAATGAATATTACGTACGAAACAAGCACTATATATTGTTCTTTCCGTATGCTTTACTCTTGTAAACTAGACAGTCTAAAAAAAATGTTTCGGCCGCTTTTGCGTTTTCCGAAGCACTGCGCCACCGGTCGACGCGCCGCTCTGCAGCCGCCGCCGTTGCCGCTTCCTCGTCGTCTTTCTTCCTCTTTTGCATTCCGGTTTTTGCCTCTGTGCGCCCGCCACTCTACGTTTCCGGCTCGGTTTCGCCTCGCAATGGGCGAAATCATAGTTACTGAGGTGATTTCATGGTCTTGGTATTTGGTCGAAACGCGAACACTTTTACCTTCTTGTGCGCATTGAACTGCAGGACAGTTCTTAGCAAGTGCCGTACAGTCCTGGAAACCACATGTGTTCAACATTGCATTTACCAAATGAACCACGAAAGTTAAGCCATTTTTCGAAGTTGATGAGAAAATTGTTTTTCCACGCACTAAAAATGTAATTTTGTAACAGAAATTGGAATAGTTCCTAGGATATAAGCAGATATTATGAAAAGTTAACTGATGACTGCTTTCCAGGAGTTTGATTCATATTCGTAGGAAATTTCATACGTGCTTTTCAAGTAGGTAATATTAGAAAGATGGCGTATTTTGTTTTACTTTTGCTCTTTCGGATTGTTGGGTCAGCTTTGCTGTTTTGCACAGATGTATGTATAGAACGAACGATGTGTTAGGAATGTTAACAGCGGCCATTTAGGAAGCTCGCCTGTTCTTCGATTGGAATTGCAGCGGTCAATCGTTTCCTTATTGCTCATGTTTGTGGCCAACATTCGCTTCTTCGGGTCCAAATATCGGCGCTGGCCAACGCATCCGTTGCTTTCGAGGCGCGCAGTTCGACAGCGCACGCGAGCTGCCCCCAAGGCCGCGGCGTGGCGTCTCGTGGCGCGGCGCCGCGCCGGTGACTTCAACGCTCGGCCAGGCCACGCCCGCCTTCCGGCCGCTTCCACGTGCGCCCGATGCCGCCCGGAAGACGCTGCCACCGCGAAACGTATTCTGCTCTGATCGGTACTCTGGCCATAGAGAAGGGACTTGGTGTCCCAACGCATGTGAGTGACGTGTGGTCATACGCAATATTGTCTCCGGTACTAGCCGGGACAGCTAGTAGGTCTGAGCTAGCAGGGCGGCTCTAGACCCAGGCATTGTGTGGGGAGGTTGCCGCGAGGGCTCACTGCGTTCCGGCGAGATCCAGATCTTAGGGGGTGTACTTGTACACCTGATGAGGGTGAGGATAGAGGATAATGCCTATGAGCCCACCCTGGGATTTCGGTCCCCTAATACAGTACAAATGCGGGAATGCCAAATTCTGGCAAAGCACGTTCATACGAATATTACTCGTATATACTACTCGTATATTACGGTAATACTCGTATATTACGGAATTACTCGTATATTACGGTAACCGGTAGTTTTCCATGGTTTCTACAATCATCACTCCGATGGTAAAATTCGAAGGGACAACAGCGTTTAAAAGTTGTTTAAAAACAACAACAAACAAACAAACTAGGGGATGCCGTTGTCAATGTGACTTCGCTCGTTTTTTAAATAAAATTTGCTCATCGTTTTGCGTGCATTTGAATTTACGCTAGAGCTGTCATGCAAGAAGTAGGCGGCGATTTGGTGATGAGCTTAGCTGAAAAATGCATGTGCCTACTACGAGCACTTTTAGTATGTAAGCGGTCAATATCTGCAACAATACTTTCTGAACTAATCGTATTTCATGCAGAATTATTTTCTTAATTTTATTTTGTGTTTTGTACGTGTTTGTATTTTGAAAATTAATTGCGTGGTGAGTCCTATGAAAACTCATGTGCCAAAAACCTATGAAGTACTTCATTGAAATAAGCAGATATCACTAGTATCAATATTTTCATGATGATTTAACGTACGGGTAGTTTTCAGAAAAGCGAACTATCAATGGGCATCCCAAGCAATTTCTTTTCTTCTTCTCGAATTCGTTTCATTGTGACAAAGGCTTCGGAATACGTGACAGTTTTACTCGTCCGGATGTGTATCATGTTTATCATGTTTAAATGTTCGGCGGCCGTCTAACTGTACCTTCGTTTCCTCTGTTACGTTTTGTGCGGGCGAGGGAGCGAGACAGCTATATGCTCTGCGGAGAGTACTTTATTCGGATTTACGCGCACATAACATCACATTGAAGAAAATCAGAAACCAATGACTTTTCCTCGTGATTGTTGTCTGCGTGATTGTGGTTACAGACACCTGTTTACTCGGCCGAGTTAAACTTTATGAGTAAAACTGTCGTTTATCCCAAACCTGTATGGGTTTCTGCATTTGTTTAGCTGCCTAGGTGTCACGCTATCTCAATATCTGCAGTGGCGTTCCTGAAGGAGCGCATGGCAAAGCCAGCATGACGCTCCGTCGACCATTAGTTCCGGCAGGAAGTGGGCAAAGCATTCGGTGCTGTCTGGGCGCACTGTGTTCTGGTGACAAACTCGTTGGGACGAAATGAACGTTGTACTTGAATTGTTGAACGAATTTTCTATTCGCATAAATTTACATTCTCGTAATTTTATGAATATGATGTGTTGTTGACATTCCGAATATATTGAAAGTGAGAGACCGACATCTGGCATGTTGTTATTAGTTTTAATTGTAGCAATACATTAAGCCTGGTAGCTATTGATTCTTCTTTTTTACTTTATTGTAACTTAGAGCTTCCAGAATTTAAGCACCTTCCCGAACGTTTTAAGCTATTTTCAACCGCAACTTAATATTTAAACAATATATAAAATACAGCACAAATGAAAACATAATTGGGCAAATAAGCTTTACGTAAATATATAGCGTCAGTTAGGCAGTACTAACAAGGATTCTCCTACGGGGTTACTAGTACGTAAAGTAACACGCGTGGCGCAATTGATCATTATTTCAGAGTTGTAGCGCAGCTCAAAAGCCTGGGCAATATGTTGGCTCCCTTAGAGCGTTGGGGCGCCGAGAGCGTTGACCTCGGGCGTTGCCACAGGCTGAGGTGGCTCAGGGCATCAATTGATGTCACTGCGGTGCCTCTGACCGGAAGGCCGCAGGGTTCAAGTCTCGACTGTGGCAGGGTTTTCGACACTAGCTACATAGCTCGGTCGAGGTCAGCCTCTGTCTGGAGAAGAAATCTAGCGGCCAGCTGCTCTGATCGGTAGTTTTCCGTGGTTTCTCCGATCATTACCAGGCGAATGCCGGAGCCCGAATAATTTGGCGTCCTCTCCCAAGAAAAAGAAAGTTTACAAATTTGAAAACCATATACTTATTGTTACAAAAGTTTAACAATTTTTTGACAACATTAAAAATAATAAATAAGGGGACGCTTTTTCTGGCTTTTAATTTTGTGAAAATGTCGATCATATCGGTGAAGTGTATTTTGTTCAATGTGTCGTTTTATACTAACAGTAGGGCTAGTGAATGCAATCTTTCTACCAATCTGAATGTAAGAAACCTTTGGCGCCCCGGAGCGACCGCCTCTCTCGCCCCGCCTAAAGGCTACACCTGAATAATGAAATTATGTGGCACACATGTCAAGATTTAGTCCTCAGAATTATTGCAGCCAGTGACCGTCGCAGGAGAATCTTTCGTCCAATCAACATTACAAATTAGGGATTATGTAATACAGGGTAACATAATTCAGTATTGTCAGTGTATGCACGTGCGACTAATTTTTCGTTTTCATTCAAAATAAGAAATGATTATATATTGTTAGCCAAACAAGGCAGTTAAGTTCTGAGTGACGGACTTAAAAAATTATTTTTTCCATTATAATTCATTTCCTTTGAAGACAGTAATACCGAAAAAGCATAATAATAAATTTAAAATATGTTTCTATTGTTTTCTTCGAATTGTTCATTGTCAGAGTATATTATTGAATTCATGATTAAATGCGACATATGTCGACCTTATTTAATCTACAGCTTGTACATGTTAATTTCAATAAATCAATAAAAATTGTGTCTTAAACTAAAATTGTGAAGTTAATACGCGGTTCAGAGTAAATGAAAGTTTGTCATTTGGAGAGCATTATCGCAGTTCTATGTTTAAATGTGACACTCTGTTTGACGTTGCGGAGTGAACAACTTATTTGAAAGATATTCAAAAGGAGGACAGGATTCTATTTGAATTATCCGTCGGATTAACACGCACGTGAATGAAGAGTTTTTCTCCAAATGAATCACGGGCGTTCACTGTGCTTGGGTCAGGGCTCCTTGATGACTCACCTCCTCGGCCTGAGAGAACAGCGTATCAAGCACAAAATGCGGCTAGCCGACTCCGACGCTTTTTGTGGTAACCCGACCAAATTTACTTCTTAGAACCAGAAGAGCGTCTGGTCACGTCGTTCGTCTGAATTTACTTGTCCTTCGTTTTCCTTGTCTGACACCAATAGATTTGATGATAATTATGGAGCGGGCTTTACTCTTTATACTGTCTTAGACTTCAAATCTCGAAAATGACTATCGTACAGTCAATCAAATTAATTTTGATTTTTTAAATTGTAAGAAAAATGAGCACATATTAACTTATTACCTTCGTTTACAATTATGATAAACCGTGATCAAAGTATTCATGGAAAATGTTGATTTGCTCGGTCATGGCTCCTGTAGCTGATTATAATTTAAATGAGAGCTTAGCCTACAAAAATAGGCTTCCGTTATAATATTAATATCAGGATATTCATTCTAACACGGTACTCTGAAAAAAAATCGAATTATCTTTAATGTCATTACGTACCAATTGAGTCTTATCTAATACGCTATGACATGCCTGGGATTTAAAAGTACGCCATTACAATACTATTTTCGCAAAGCCCCTTTATAAAGCTCGCAAAAATTTGGGATCTAGTAGCCAATATAATGAAATTGATATTTTAAGAGGAATCAATTTGTATGGTCTATGAAACGTTGTTCTGCATCTCACTTGATTGTGGAGAACTAGAGAGTGAGGGAAATGCCATTATGAATAAACAATGTACGGCAGAACACTCGCGTTGCTTGCTGCATCTTGTCTCCAGAGCTGTCAAAAAAACGTTCACTTTCGACTTTCCACTTCGAAGGAATGGAATGCGTTGTGTAATGGAACACTTGTAAGGAAAGCATTCCCGTGCCTTCCCTGCGGGAGGATTGTTTGCGCTTCGGCACATTCTGGCTGGGCGAGGAAAGCAACGGCAAACGTCTTTACTTCCTCTAAATTGCCTAGTCCACCTTATTTCCGCATGGCTCGTTATTTGTAAGCAAGGACCCGAGTTCTATTCCGGAGAGGGGCGGGGGAGCAATTTGTAGTTCCTGCAACATGACGCAATCGCTGCGGCTTGGAAAATCAGCAAGTTGCGAATAAATAAGGGGTCTGGATGATGTTGAGTAACTATCGCGTTCGAGCTGTGAAAGGGTACAAGTATTAGTGGTAGGACCTTTTGGTGCTCCGGCACTTTTGAATTGAATTGAATTGCCTTATTTTACGTGGCGAGACTCAGGCCATGAGGCCTGCTCTTTCGTCTGACCACGCAAATTTCGCTACGCTCCTTTCACCAACTAGCGAAGAAAGAAGGTATTCTTTGGGCGACGAAAAAAAAGGCGATTTTTTTTTTAATTTCGCTCAGAGGCGTCGTTTAGGCGTGTGGATCTTTTACATGCAGTAAATCTACGAACAAGGGACAGCCAGCTTTACTTTCCCTCCGAAGGAAGGAATCCGAAGGATTTTTTCGCCCCTAAAAATCCACGGCTTCGATCGGGTTTGACCCCGCGAACTTGGGTATAACAGTCCGATACGCTAACCGTTACACCATCGCCGCCGTCGCCGCCGCCGCCGCCGCCGCCGTCGCCGCCGTCGCCGCCGCCGCCGCCGCCGCCGCCGCCGCGCCGCCGCCGCCACCGACGACGGCGGCGGCGGCGGCGGCGACTTTTGTTGGGATGAGGAAAGCAACGGCCAATTACCTGCCTTTTATCTCCAAATTGTGTGCTCCCTGAGCCTCTTTCACCTTCACGTCGAGGAAGTTCAGACTGACATCGCAGGGCGCCGCTAAGGCAAAAGATCCCGGAGGAGCGCAACGGCAGCATTCGTTTCGTGGGCCCTTCCTTTGTCGGCCCCAAAACATAGCCTCGACGCGCGTCTGACCGGGAAGGGCAGTGAACGGTGAGGGGCACGACGCAAGCGGCGCGGCAGCGGCGTGGAGGCATAGAGTAAAGATGTATACATCCTTAGTCTACGGTGGAGGACGGGACTGAGCGGAATAGGGCGGGGCGGAGCGGAGCGGGCGTGGGAAGGAGAGGAAGCCGAAAGGGCGAGGGCGGGGCTGAGGGGAAGGGAGAGGGCTGGAGTGGAACCAAGTGGGGTGGAGCGGGACATGACGGAGGCTGATGGTACAGAGCGGAGGCGGGAAGAGACGCGGTGGAGCGTGGCTGGAGAGGAGTTGCAATAGAGGGGGGGCGGGGCGGGTAGAGCAGGGCCTAAGGAACGAGGTGGAGTTGAGAGGGGTGGGAAAGAACAATTGGGGAAGAGCGGGACGGTATGAAGCTGAACGCGGAACCGAATGCGAGTATTGTTTGACGAAGTGCTAAAGCAAATCGGAACGGAATGCGTCTGGAATGCGTTGTGTAATGGGCGGTAATCCAAAAATTTAACAGGTGTTAATTTAGTTGGATTAAATTAGCTTAGCAAAAAACTGTCAATTTTACTTGCTTCTCTCCACATTTCCAAGTCGACGGTGAAACTTCGCCCATTGGCCTCCACGATTAAAATAAATCATACAAGCAACGCAAAATGGACAAGGCATTTTACACACTCAGTATATATACTGCTCTTCTTGACACACTTCCTTCGCGTTGCTTCTTCTAAAATTGAAGTTCGACTTAATTAAATACGAGTGTTCTATTAACGCATCCATATGCTGTAGCTATTTAAAAGAAAAAAACAAAAAAGCGGCTGTCTTAGTCGACCAGCACATATAAATCGATTTTGAAACAGCCGCCCAATGGAAGAAAACAATTGACTACTGATAATCGTACTATTAAGGCATGATTTAATTCATTAATTTACACCGTACATGTTGGTGTTCAAACACAAATAATATCTGATAACACATCTACGGATCCCATTCTTTCATTTAAAAGAAAAAATACTACAATCGGTTCAGTAGAAGCTCGAAACGATGCCATGGCAGAATACCTTATTTTTTAAAATATATAGATACTGAAGAACGGGGCGGGAGAGGAGTGAAGGCGTCGGGGATGAGCCGAGTAGAGCGAAGTGGGGTGTGGTGGAGCGGAGGCGGCTCGCGGCGGCCGCCCGAAGCAGGGGACGGCGACGCGTGGCGACAGGGCGACGGTGTGGAATGGAGCGTGAAGGACCGGGGCCGGAGCAGCTCGGGGGAGAACAATCGACCGCGGAGGAATATTGAAGGGACAACTTTTCGCGGCGTGTCTACAATGTTGAGTACATCGGGAGAATATTTTGATTCAAAAACTGAAGTTTTTTAAAAAATTTCTTTCGATGATTTTCCAGTATCTTTCAATATCATTTGTCGTTTCGTAGTGTAACGCGCGGACGTCAACAACACATCACAAGAGGAACATTTGTGACACCTGATAACAGTTGCACGAAGTGCATTGGGGCATGCGCCCGACCACCTGACATAATGCAGCTCGTGGGCAAGCCAAAAATAAAAGTAACTAATATACTGTGAATTGAGCAAACCCCTGTTACGGCAGAGTTCGGGTCTTTCTTGAACTTCAGAACGGAAATAAAGTACGTAGTTACTTAAATTCTAGGACGTTCGTGTTGCCTCAACTGCTATTCCCAGATGTGCACCGAGGTATATACAATATATACAAAGAGCTAAAAACTGGCGAAAGGTGGAGCAACTCTTGGATGAATAGATATAGCAACGCATGACGTCAAAAGCGGAGGAGCCAGGGCGACGTTAGTTACACGCAAGCAGAGCAAGGCGCGGCTGAAGCAGGCCCCACGCGAAACAAATTGCCGCAGAGATGGGTGAAACGACGCTTGACGACGGCAGTGTTGGGAGGTGAGGCGTGTGTTAGAGACAGATTTCAAGAGGTAGGGCACGTGCCTGCGTGCCTCTTGGGCCTAGGAAAAACAAATTTTGCTCTCCCTGCGAAATAATAAAAGAATTAGATATTTAATATATAGATAATTGTGTGCTGTTTGATCATGAGTATTACAAGATCCATTGTAATTTTCAACAGTGCAGTTGGAACGTCTGTAAAGTGCACTTCTTGCCCCTCCCCTTCTCTCTGTGCCTGCATCCGCGCCTGGCATGTACCATGGTATGGTGTAACGCGGCGTCGATGGTGTAACGGTTAGCGTAACGGACTGTTATACCCAAATTCGCGGGTTCAAACTCGATCGAAGTCGTGTATTTATAAGGGCGAAAAAATCAAAATCCTTCGTACGCCTTCCTTCGGAGGGGAAGCATCCGGCTGTCCCATGTTAGTTGATTTACTACATGTAAAAGATCCTCAAGCCTAAAAAAAGCCTCTAAGCTAAATTCAAAATTGCCCGTTTCGTCGCCCAAGTAATACCTTCTTTCCGCTAGTTGGTGAAAAAGGTGCGTAGCAAAATTTGCATGTCAGACGGAAGAGCAGGTCTCATGGCCTGAATCTCGCCACGTAAAATAAGGCATCAATTTAATTCATTATGAGTTCACTGTCAGTTCAATTCATCGAGAAGAGCGAGGGGAGAGGCACGCAAGGGCGAATCGGGCAAGGGCCCAGGCACGTGGCGCGACGAGTATTGGCGGCGACAGCGTCGGTCGTGGTGGTGGTGGTGGTGGTGGTGATTGCTGTGGCGTCGGTGGAAAAGGGGTGGAGCGGCGGTTGCGAGGACAGGGCGTGCGTCCGTACCGCCCCCACCCCGCCCCCGCCGCCGCATGCATTTATAAACGTCCGCGGACGCGCGACCTTGGCACGTTGCGTTACGCAATGCTTTTTTTTCCCGCCCCGCGCCAGCGGTATTTGCGCTTCTCGCGAGTCGATCGCAGCCCCGCACGCGGGCGCACCCGCCGCCCGTCCCCTCATCGTCCCGCGTGTTGCTTCCCTCGATACGCCGCCACGGCATCCCTCTAGCCCCCCCCCCCTCCCACCCCGCTGCGTTCGTGAAAGGCAGACCGTTAGTTTTGTAGAGATATTGACACAAATTGAGTAGTGGTCGAGAACTCCTGCATGGGCAAAATAGACGGAAATGTGAGAAATCAAAGATGTATTTATTGTGAACACAGGACCCAGCTCTTCCTCTAAAGCCAAAAGTATCATCGTGTCAATAGTGTCATGTCTACATACGAGTCACGACCTATCCTTTACGAGGGTCTCGAAGCAAGAGAGGCGGTTCACTCTTGCCTACATTTTCTATGAACTTCTTGTGTGGAATCGCATGTCTCAATGGCCAAAATAAAAACAAAAGTAACGTTTATATTTTGTTAAAGTACATGAAAAGGAATCCGAGCAGAATATTAATTGCCTGAAGGTCTTGTATGTGGTCTGTTAGCGCTGTGCGGAGAATTTGTATTTCGTTAAGCTCATTTAGGGGTTTGTTGCACTGTTTTCGTTTTCTGTAAATCTGTTTACTAATATAATTCTATTAATCTTTCATATTCCATTAACCTCCAGGCTAAGAAGTGATCTTGCGACGCAATATCGTCGAGTCGATCAACTTGAGTTCTTGCCAACATATTACCTTGCAATAAGCGTGTACAGGAACGAGCATTACACTAATAATGTTTCTTCTCTTTATATATACAGTGAAGCAACATATTCAGTCGTGACACATTTTGTTTTTCGAAATATGTAGTTGTACCACGTGTCCCAAAGTAATAAATCCTCCGTATTTTATAATTGAAAACATGCACACAAAAACTATTTTGTTAAAATTGAAATAAACAGACCTCCTGCCTAGAGAGAAAAAATAAGGTAAAAGAAAATTTATTTATTTGTAGTTTTTCTCGTAAAGTAGTATAACATCTTATGGGAGTATGCAACTATTTGAAATATTTCTTCCTAAAAAAGACCCAAAACTTGAAAAACCTCAACCTAGTCATAATCAAAGACACCGAAAAGTCAAATTAATCTCGTCACTTCAAATCTCTGCAAAAATGATGGTGCGCTGGAGAAACATAATTCAATTCTAATACGTGTCTGCTCTTGTCAGGTTTCACTTGTCTCTTTTCCATTATATTTCTACGTTAGTAACTCTATGCCAACAAGCGATGGCCTACTTAAAGGAGTTTGGTTTCTTATGTTAACTATGATATTTCGATAAAGCCATTCAAATATTTTAAAACATATTTAAATGGTTCATTTACTTAACAAAACTTCTTGTTTGTTTTCTAAAACCATTCTTTTGCTTATCTTCAACACTAGGCGAGTGCTGGTAAACATATCAGATGACATTTATTTAGTACTTTGAATGGATTTCTGACCCTAGCTTTCCTTTTCAACTCAAGCCAGCTCAACCCAACTTAGGAACATAAATGTAAGGCTCTGTCCTTTTCTTGTTTTCCGTGACTGCGAACATGGACTGTCACAGGAAGGATATATATGATCAGGAACTAGGTACTTCTGCTGAATTAAATTTTTCACTCTGAACTATGTATACCCAGTATCCTATGAGAGTTTTTGAAAGAAAAAAAATCAATCCGATATCTCATATGTATATTTGCTGACCATTGCGCTATCACGATATATGTTAGTTCGCCCAATTTTGCTATTTCTCCCCAGCGGTTTCGATAATTTCAAGAAATTCGAAGCCCAATACTTCCGTACACCAATCTTCCTTAATGACTATCCACCTTGCAGACGCTAGTTTAAAACCCCCACAATAGGTGGCAGCATATACTCAATTTTTACAAATTTGTTGGTTAACCCGTTTTGTGTGCAGGCCTTCAATTTGAAGGCAGGCCTGACATTTTGAATGAGGACGTTTCTTTTTGCCGCCAAATACGAATTGTTTACTATATATGAACTTGAACTACAATTGTGACTTCTTACGAGTACTTGTAAAAATATATTATTTCTAAACCTATTTCTTCACCTAACTCAAAAATGGCTAATTTTGAGGTGTGTCACATTTCTTGTGCATCCATGATATAGACCAGGGCTGTCCAACTTAGAAGGGCTTATGAGCCATGTATCAAATTCTAGTTAAGCCGCGGGCCACACCGCAATTTAAGATGGTTTTTACTCCAACTACTGAGATTATAGTCACACAAATATACAGGTTGAGTCACATAACTTTAGCACCTCTTGTAACTTTTGAACGGTTGAAGTTATTGCAATGCAGTTTTCACAGAAGTGCATGAGGGAATGGGGCTAATTGATACGTGAATTCATTTCTGTTTTATCGCTTGTATTTTACGAGATATTTGAGGTACCTTTGTTTTTTTAAATGGAACTATACATATTTTTTCAGTCGATCATGACGAGCGTAACAAGACGAATCCAATGATATACATATTGTCATATGTTAGATAAGCATTTTTTTCAGTAATTTTGATTTTCGCGACTGCTATAATTTTGACTACTGCTATAGCAGTAGCGAGCCGCACAAAAAGATCCGGCGGGCCACGAGTTGAACAGCCCTGATATAGTCTTTGTCTTAATCGCGTAGAGAATTCCTTGTCCCAGAGATTCGGTATCTGCGAGAAATGAGATGCGTCATCAAAAATATCCCCCCCTGCCTTCGCGTTGGCTGGTCGACGTGCGTGCTGTAGTGCGAGGGTGCGTGGCGAGGGCCGCTCGCTCCTCGGACGGAACTGCGGGTCCATTCTTCTTGGGCCGTTCTTCAGACGCTCTTGCGCGAGGGCGTCTAACAATCGCCAGAGCTCGGGAAGGTATCGATCGAGCGAGCTTCGGCACGTGGTGACTGCGAACGAACGCAGCGGGAGCGGTCGAAGGATCTCCAACTTGGGCCTGAAAACGGCTGTACACTTCACACGGACCGCAAGGCGTCGTATGCGTTTGGACTTGATTGTACCCTTCTGTATCGCTTTTCGAGTCAGCTACAGACAACGGTTTTACTACTGTCATTGCTTACAAGTGCCATTATCACTATTTATCAAAATTCAAATTCCGAAGACCATGAATATTTAAAAAATATAAATTTGTTAATAATGATTAGATTTCATTTTTATTAATATGAAATACACTGATGTAATGAAACAAAATTACAATTGCCGATCCCCGGTGGCCAAGATCGCCAGTAGTGTCGTTGAGATCTCGGATCGAAGGGTCGCGGGTTCGAGTCCCGCCTCGGTTGTATTTGTGTTCGTCCTTTCACCCCCTATCATCATTATTTCATGTCATCTTCGCAGTTACCATAACTTTAAAACCAATAGTGGTCGCTAATGGCCTACATGTTGATGCGACCGTAAATACCCCCCCAAATATATAATTGCATAATTAATACCAAAATCGGAAACGCTTATTTAATCGTAAGAAAATATTTCTAAGTTGTTTAATGATACCAAAATTATTAGTGTTAGGTTAAATATTAGAAATTATTGAAACTTATTTATGAATTGCACAATTAACTCTTATTGAAATACATTTCTGGAATGTCGGCTTTATTACTAATAAACAATTTTTAAAATGCACATAATGTATTGATATGTCTCTGCACCATGCTTGTTTTCGATTGGCGACTACGGATATAAATGGTTGCTCCAAACTCGTTAGAAACAATGTTTTCGTGATAGTGCGAGACAGAGATACTTTCTCTACGGGTCTCTGCTTTGTGTGCTTTGTCGGTCAGAAGTACCGTATCAGCAAGACATTGTAGTGATTCATCATGCGTTAGAGCCATAATTGGATCTCGATGAGAAAGCGAGTACCGAATTGTGTCAAGGTAATAAGATGCCTCGTGCTCTCACTTTTTTTAAAGTATGACATTGCATTTCAAGTAACCACGCAGTTGCCTTTCCTGATTCAGTAATTACTTGTACGACAATAAAGTGTTGTGTTTTATATACAGATTGTATGTGTTTATGGGGGAAAGTAATTTCTTGTTGTACTTCCTCTGTACACCGTGTTTGACCTCTTTACCAACGAAGTAGTGGGATATGCCAATGCACAGCTAATCTTCCTTCCAGGTGATGCCTAGATATAAAGGTTGCGGAGAGAGCTCAATTTAGGGAAAAGCAAGGTGACAGACCTACGGACAAATCGATTTGTATTTCTAACGTTGATATCAAAGGTTAGAGCAACACGTCGTAATTTGTTTTCGTGGCGTTGGATTGAGCTGGTACGGTGTTCTGTAGCGTTCCCATATTTTTAAAACGCTCCAATTTAATTTGTAAGTATAGTACCTGTAACGTATTTTTAATACTTTCAATTTTACCTATTTGTCCTGTGTCTCCGTGTCATCAATGTTCAAAATAAAAATGTAGATGTTAATACTACATTTTAAACACCAACGAACTTTTTAAACATCGGTGTTTTGAAAACTGATTTATTAATCTCCAACATTAATGTTCGCGCAGGCTGATTAAATTTGACAATAATCTTTTGAATTGAGGGTTAACTAGTCTCCTATAGGCAGATGTCGCCGATGCATCTCACACTCAAATTCGTGTAAAAAGCCCAAAACTTAGACACTTCGAACTTGCATTTAGGAAACATTTAAGACGCGACTATTATTCAGAACTATTTTGATTTTGAGAACGCTGCTCAGGGATACTCCTAGGCAATGAAGTAAAAGTAGATTTTGTAAAAATGTTAAAAAAGAGATTCTCGTATTATTAACTCATTATTTTCGACGGCAAAACATTTCAGCAAGATTCTTTTTTTAGGGGGGGGGGGTCCATAAATAAGCAAAAATTGAAACTTGTTTAAAGCGTATAAAAATAATTTTTGTATTTATTTTTTATCTCGGAAATAGTCACCTGCAGCATGTTACTACAGTAAAATGTATGCTAAATACCCGTACCGTTTTCACCTGTTATCGATGTTTCTTACTTGTGGAAAAAAAAACAAACAAAGAAAAAAAAGTTGTACGAAGTCATATGGCATTAACATTTTATTCAACGACTTAAAGAGGTCGCTTCTCAGCCACTGTCTCAAGAACACGCAATTTACTTATCAGTCACGGCGCAGCATAGCGTGTAAATTCTTCTTGTTCAGAACTTACCGCGAAAACGTTAATTGAAGAGAGTGACACGGAATTACTCAGAAACGGACACCAGATGATACAGAATACCACAGCTTGCTAGAAGATCGTGTGTCTCAGCAACTTGAAAATATCGAACGCCTGGATGTCTCTCATACATACACTGTGTGTGTATGCGTGTGTGTGTGTGACATCCAGGCGTTCCTCACTTTGAAATATTGTGTGTGTGTGTGCGCGCGCGAGAGAGAGAGAGAGAGAGAGAGAGAGAGAGAGAGAGAGCGAGAGCGAGAGCGAGCGCACTCATGCACGCGCTCCAGGGTAGAATTAATGTCTTTGTGTCCCTAAGGATAATTAAGGCCTCTCCTAAATTATTAAAAAAAATTGAACAGAAGTAATCAATACGAATCTGAAAATCAACTATAACCTTCGCCTTTTTAAAAGTGATTATTTCAGAATTTCTAATATTAAAACTGGTGTAAAGACAATTACAGTTTGTTACCCGGTACAATTACAATTTGTTTCACGGTTACCAGATCACATTATAAGAAACAGTTACTGTTCAGAACATATTTCTGACGTAACTGCCTCTCCTATACGGTGACAATTGAATATTTTTAATATGTAGGAACTATTATAAAATTTCGCGTAAAAAAATATTGGAGGTCCCCTGACAGACGGGGATCCTGAAGGACATGATCAATCTGTTTACGCATTAATCCAGCCCAGTGTGCTCCCAGGTTAATTAAGCGTTCGTTTCCGTGCACGTGCCAAAATGCGCGGGAGGAAAGGGGGGAGCGGGAGCGATCGTGTCGCTGGAGTTCCAGGAGTGATGCCACATCGCCAACAAAACATCAATGTTCCCAAACATCGAAGTTCAACGTCGATGTTAATCATACGTCGACGAAAAGCCATCGATGTTTTGAAGCTGGTACCTCCAACATAAAATTCATACGCAACACAATTTAATTTAACAGTGTCCGGGTACATTAATTTATAAATAAAAATTTAACTGAAAATCAAATAATAAAACGAAAGACGAAGGATATACTAGACCATCGTCTCGGGCAAGGGATAATCTGGTCGATGAAAGTAGTACGAACCGCGTTCGTTCGCTTCGAACACGTAATCTGACGTACCGTCAGCTATAATTTCATATTTTAACTTTTACAAAATAGTGATTATGGGAATTTTCATCCGTAAACGTCGAAATCGTAAAAACATCGAACACACAACATCGATGTTGGAAAAACATCGGGATTAATAAATCGATATTTAATACATCGATATTTCTATAAACACATCGATGTTTTGGAAACATCGTCATCCAAGTCGCATCCCTAGTTCCCAGTTTCCCACGACGACACGGTCCACTTCCTGCCGGAAGCGGTGACGCACGGCTGCCCGCGGGGCTGGGCGCTCTCGCCTCGCGCCCGGTCGGTGAGGCTGTGCGAGGGGGCGGGACGGGACGGGGCGGGGGCCGTCGCTTTATGGAGGATGATCGAAGTTGTCACACTCTCTTGAGTTCCTCTTGTTTAAAGAATGAAAGTTTTCAAACAATCCTTTTGGATTGGGGATGGGCGAAATTACATGTATCCGTGTGATATCGTATGGCGTGGCTGGCTGTGGCGAACTAAAAAGTGTGTGGCAGAAATAATAGATAAGGATTTCACTTTCAGATTGCGTTATATTGTAATGGACATTATATTTTAATTGCGAGACATTTTAATAGATACATGTGTAAATAACAATAAAAATCTAAGAGTGTAGATATGAAATGGGCGCTAGCCGACCTCAAAAGGAAGGTAAGAAATATACATTTAATGATTTGAATGTAATATTTAGTTTCATGTGAGTCCGCTATGAGAGCATAAATGGCTCTGCAAGGGATACTTTACCTCTTATGTCAACCGTTGTTCTGATGTAATCCAAATTTTACCTTGTTGACAATTGACTGTGAATCCTTATTGCGTAGAAAATATTATTCCATTTATAATTAAAAGCTCATGGAGGAGCATTTAAAAGCTTTGTAGCTGAGATAGGCACGTAAATTGTGTCTGACAATTACAGTTGGTTGAGCACAAGCGAATCGGTGGAAAGAAGAAATGCAACATCAATAAAACATCCACATTTCCAAACATCGTTCAAAAAACATCGATTTTAAACGGTATTTTTAAAATGGTTTACTGGCCTCCATCATTAATGTTCGAGCAGGGAGATTTGATTTGATGGGATCATGTTTATTAATTTATAACTGAGAATTAACTGACAAAACAGTAAAAAAATGGTCGAAAAAATTAACATAAGTTATTTCCTTATAGATGAAGACAAAAAGAATTAACTGAATTTATCGACGAAAACTCGTCCGAGTTACTCTCACCTTTGCTCAGATTGGTCTGAAAGAATATTAATTTTATTAAAATATGAACATTATATTTTTTTGTTATTGTTCTTTTTCAATAAAAAATAAAACATTGACGACGTAAAAACATTGACTTACAACACATCGATGATGTATCTCTAGTGGAAAGTGCTTTTCGTCCTGTAGAAGGCGTGATGCAAAACCCTACATGTAGAGAGTATAAAGGGCAACCTGAACGGCCGCTGCCAATTAACATACTGTCACAGGACAGCCATGCCAGGCACCATACCCGTGTTGAGAAGAAACGGTTGAGATGAAAGGTTGGTTTCGAAAGGAGTTTCGAGTATGTTAATATGTTTGAACAAATAGTGATCCCCGACACACCCTTATCTATCGCCAACAACTGAACGGCGGAATCAGCGGCGCAAAGGAATGCGCGTACTATCGGAATGTATGGAGGGACTCTGTAGGCGGCGGCGGGGGCGGCAGGCGCTCCCGGAAGGCGCCGCGACTTCGGCGACCTTGTGGAGGGGGGGTGTTCTACCTGACCTACCGCCTTTCGTCGCGCTCTCGTTTTTGGCCCCCTAGCCGCGTTGTTTTGTGTGTCCGCGCTGCTGTGAATAAGGTTGCGTTTTTAGATGAATGTCCCTGATTTTAATGTTGGTTGCTATCGTGAGATTTCTTTGTTTTCGAACTCCAAGGAGGATTAGCAAGGATACGAATAATTCATCAAATGTAATTTCCAAAAAAAATATGTGTGAATATAAGTATATTTGTTTAATCAGCGATGCTTGTCAGACTTCCGTAATTACAGCTTTTCTTTCGAAGTTGAACGGGGATACTCTCCAAGTTGCGATATCGTGTCTGCAAATGTGCCAAAGTTGTGTAACGATAATGCTTTCATGTCACTTCATCGAGAATCCTATTCATTGTCCCAAAAATTGTATTCTTGTTTAGCACAGTGAGATTTTCATGTAATCCCACAAGTTTCGTTGTTAAAATGTTTAGAGTTGTAACATTTTTGTTTCAATTATTCGAATGAATATTCTTCATGCATCTTTGAATTTAGTAAGCGGTTTTCAACCCTGGTGTAAACAAAATATTCAAGGAGGATAAACTGTTATTCTTATTATGGAATAGCGAATTTATCAAGGTATGTTGTATTTTCCCCCCCTTCATTTAATGTAATTTGTTTGTGTTTTCTCTTTGCTTCGGCGATAGTCGCGGTATCCCTCTTCTCATGGCGTTCCTGAGAGTCGCTTTCCTCCACTCCTCCTCCCACGGCCTGCCGATCATTTACCTCTTTTTGCATATTTTTGTGAAAACGAAATCTGATATGTTGGAATCTCAAGTTTCTCTCAATACTAGATACACGAGTTTTCCTTATATAAGCGAATCAGACCTGTAATGGGAGCGCACTTGTCAAATATTACTCGTACGTTATTGGCTCATTGTTATTGGTTGGTTATTAATGTTAAGAGAAATACAGCAAAGGTGATAATCATTCATTGCACCTATTTATGGAGAATTCTTGTTGTCAACACATTTGTGATTTTCGTAGTTGTGAATATTTTCAAATCTTATTCCCGCGGAATTGTATAATATTTTTCTTTAGTTATCTCTCTTTCCCTCTTAAGAAGCCTTAGTCTTTCAAGTGGATCTTCATGATGTTTGCACACTGATGTTTTCCTTTGCCCATACTTACTTTACACATTCCTTCTCAGGGCTCATTCCGTTACCATCAACATATTTTTGTCTTAATGGCTTCTGCGTCCTGGTACTTGTCTTGTATATCTCTTTCATCCTTATTGCCTTTGCTATTCCTTTCCTCATTGTTCTTCCGCAGATTCTGCACATTCGCGACCGAGTAGTGCTTTCAGGAAATAACGAAATACACGCGATTGTTCTCATTCCTACTTCAGCTCCGTCAAACGTTCTAAATAGGAAAATTATGTGTGGTAGCAATGCGTTAAGTGCCGTAGGAGACAAGCAGTATTGTAGTAAACTCGAGCAATTAGGCTTGTGCTTTGGCTGCTGGTAATTTGGGCTAATATTGCAAATTGCTGGAGTTGCAGATCTCGTGTATTTTGAGGTTATGGTAATAAGTATATTATCGGATTGTATTGCTTGTAGTATATTTCATTGTACAACGAAAGACAATGTGTTTTCATACCAATCTGTTTCGTGATTTTTTCCACATATTTTTTGTGTTCGTAATAGTAATGTAGAGAGGAATTTAAATTGGAAGTTAATTCTTATAAAAATAATTATCAGGTATAGTCTTTCCATAGACACTTAATTTTGCATAAAGCTTTTTTGTTCGCATTACAGCCATCTTCAGTGCAATACTGTCACTGTGATGGCGATGATTTCTACCCTTCACCACTTCCTGCTAAGTTGATTTGTT
Organism: Acheta domesticus; assembly: GCA_031308135.1. Lineage (NCBI taxonomy): Eukaryota > Metazoa > Arthropoda > Insecta > Orthoptera > Gryllidae > Acheta > Acheta domesticus. The sequence continues at coordinate 78,602,339 of JAHLJT010003656.1, forward strand.
TGAACTCATGTTTTGTACCCCAAATCCGTATCTTTCTTTTCAGGCTTTTGTTGTTGTTGTTGTTGTTGTTGTATAAGGATGAAAAGAAACAACTTCCGACTAGTGATCAGTTAGGTTTCTGAATTAACAAACCGAAATTCTTACAGAAAATTTAATTTCGGAATATTCGTTATTCTTCCCTTCTGATTGTGTTTGTTGACAGTCATTTTGAATGCTAATAGTTTTATACGGTTATTTTAATCTACGCTTTGGGTTATAATTTATTCAGGGGTTTACGTGCGCGGTCCCGGAACATTTTCATTATGACAATGTTTACAACTGATACATATTTTACTCTTTGATTTAGTAACTTTGCAAGACTGTTTAAAAACTTTTTCTGAGATAGTTTTGTTAATAATACTCTTGCCGTTATGCATGCATTAAAGCTCCTGTGAGGCTTGTAAAAGGATCCTCCAGAGTGCAACAATTAGCGGACTACTTCCATCGTACATGTAGAAAAAGTCCGTGCCACCTGTTCCAAGTCATCGTTAAGAAAGATCTGTGCATCCAGTAATCTGATTCAGCTCCGGAACTGCATTCCGGGGCCGCAGTGAAAATTTAAATAGTCGTGTTACCCTCAACGACCTGTGGTTTCGTGAGCGGGGCGCGTTTCCGCCGAGAGCCGCCGTGGGTCCAATCTCCGAACCCATTGAGCGAGGCTGCTGCTGCGGCGCCTCGTAATTGGCTCTCGGGGCTCCGAACTTGGTGGGACCAAGGGAGGGGAGAGGGAAGGAGGGGGCGGGGCAGGGCGCGCCCTCGGGCCGTGCCTGGCGCCCCGAGCTTCCCCCTAGCGTTGCGAGACCGGCGGCACGCACTCTACGGTCCGATTAAAATAAGTTGGTGATTGACAGATGTGCTTCTGAAGCTGTAGCTTCGTACAATATGAGTGTATGATTTTGGTTACTTTAATAAGTATTTATTTCAAGTGTTTACTTTGTATCCCGGTAACACGTGCTCACTGGTGCGCGAACTCCCTTCCATTGCCAAATGTCAATCACCAACTTATTTTAATCGGACCATACGCACGCAGCTGCGGGACGAAGAGGGGAGAAGGAGCTGCCTGCCAAACAGGGATCCGACATCATTGCCCTTGTTCGGCTTCGGTGTGTCGATGTTATAAACATCGATGTATTGAAGCCGATCTTTTTGAATATCGATATTTTGTGCACATTGTTTTTACGTTTTCGAAGTTTTGTTCGTGGATGAAAACCTCCCATAATCACAATTTTGTTATAATTACAATATGAAATAAGAACTGGTGGTATCAGTCTCTGTTTGAACCAAACGAACGTGATATGTACTGCCTCTGATCATCCCGATGCCCCGATGTTTCCTTTATCTTCATGTTTCGCGTATCGAGAGGCTTTCTCAACTTTGTTTTCAGTTAATTTTACTTTTAAAATAATATGCACGGCCATTGTCAAGTTAAATTTTGTTTTCGTACGAATTAAATGTTTGAGGTTACCAAACCTACTTTAAAAACCATGGTTTTTGGTCGATGTATTAACACCCATATTTTCATTTAAACTTCGATGTTTTGTTGTTGAAGTTGTATCACTACTGTCAAAACGCTTGTTTCGTGATGTACATTGCCGTCTTCGTGGTTGCAGCTGGATAATTTTTCTTGTTCAGATTAATAGAAAGCAACTGGAAGTAACATTTATAAGTTTTTTAGGCGACTTTAAGCATTCGACATTGGGCGAGTGTCGAGCGACTGCTCGCCCAATCTTTAGTAACAGAAGTACTAGACGAACGTTCACCTCCTTTGATGTGCCCCAAAGACCGATACTCTGCGGGTAAGGCGAGCACCGAATAGCAAGGCAAGGAATCTTAGGATTCGGGTTTCATCAGCCTTAGGATTCGGGTTTCGGTGAGCGGTCGTCCGCTACTCACCGAATGTGTAGCGACACCTTCTTCCTTGTCCGATACATGTTTACGATTCGATTTTTGATGTTCGTGGGAAATAATTAATTACTAAAGACTTTCAATTAACCCAATATGATAAATCTTGCCAAATAAGTCTGGAATATTACTACCATGTTATAGCAGGAGCGGATCTAAGGGAGAAGCAGGGCACGTGTCCCCCTTGAACATAGAAATGTTTCCAAACAAATATTGAACATTATTAAAAATGTATATTTAGTTAATATTATGTAAATTATTGTTATTAAATATATGAATAATACAACCGATAATTTACATTAATTGCAAATGGGACTTTTCCATGAAAAGCTCATGTGCCTTCAACTTAGGCAATATCTGCATGCACGCGTGTGCGATAACTTGATAACAGTACAATTTTTACATTAGGAAATACTCGTTTTTCCTGTGAGTTCCGTTGTAACGCGGCGTCCGTATCTGTTACAGAGAATTTATGACCGCGCGATGTTGGGCAGACCTGCACTTGTAGGTACGCCCACGCCAAATCGAAAACAATCCAAGGAAATATTTAGTAGAGCGAGTCGTACAGAGTACAGTCGCTGAAACGAAGGAAGGAATACTGGCTATCTTCCCAGCCGGAACATGTCATTCTTTCTGTTTGTGCTATACGGGAAATGTTCTACGTGCTTTGTTTAAAAACATTAGACATAGGTGTATATAATAACTTGTATTTGTGAATGACTTTATTGTCTGGGAAAAGGTAGGAGTTGTAAATGAAAATTGGCATAAGGATGTCATTTTTATTTTTTTCATGAGGTGTTTCAAGAGGGGTAGGCGATAATACATCTTGTAGTGTGATTTAGTTTTTCTTCATGAAGTATTCGAAGTGACCTCGGCAAAGGTTTTTGCGAAATAAAGTGGAGAAAACATGGGATAACACCTGAAGAAGAAAGTAAATTTCTAATTTACAATTACCCTAGATTTAAAGATCGCAGATTCTCGTTGTGACACGACACAAAAGTAGTCCTGCAAATTCCCATTATGAATGTTCACGTCTGGTCCGATAAAAGATGAGAAAACATTTATCGTGAAGATGATAGTTGATCTGCTTCTTCCCTGTCATTCAGAGGAAGAGGAAGTGCTCTGGATATTTAACTCAGGTACACGAAAAAATTAAGGTACCACAGAACTGACTTTATTAATTTGATAAACAGTCAGCCCTTTCTCATCCTCTTCTTATTATTACATAGCAGCATTAATGACTGTCATTATGAGATTGTGTCATTGGGTTGTTTTTTCTGTACGACTTAACTCAGTGTTAATTGGCCTGTAACGTGAATTCACTCCAACAAAGATGTTTAAATGTAAATTCGCGAAATATGGAGTAATTGGAATTAACATTTTTCAAAAGTTTCACCTTTATGTTCTAAGAAATGTGTTTATATTTTCTAAATTAAATGTTTATAAATTATAGTTTTTTCGTGTACTAAATAAACATTGCAAGATTACAGATTTTCCCAAAAGGTAACCAGATTCGATATTTTCCTCTAAAAACATATTTCTGTCGTGGTGAGCAAAGAAATGCCTCCCTTTGGAGGAAAATAGACTATTTTTAATCAAAATTTCATAATCATAATTTTAGGGGAAATCGTTCTGTATAGTACACAGCTTTTAAACATAGTGGTACTTCAAGGTCACGACCTGGAAGGAGAGGGGGACATTGTCATTCAATCGGAGCTCCAGTAGCAAATAATTAAGTCGTAACGAAGCTCCCGATTGGATGAAGTGTCCTCCTCCCGACCAGCTCGCGATCTTCAAATGCCTCTTTGTTTTAATCGGAGTATAAAACACTTTGTCGTTGGGCAGTTGAATGGGCTTCTCTTAAGATAAATGCCCTTTGTAAAACGACTTTTTAAGGTGTCACTTTTCTTGTTCCACGTCGATAAAACCCCTAAAGCATTATTTTGATCACTGTGTGTATGTGTGTTGTGAAGGACCACAGGCGATGAACTATACTGCGATTTTCTTAACTGTGCTCCTGGCAGGAATCAGCTGTAGATGGTTCCATCCAATCGCGAGCTTAAACCTCACCATAGTGACGTCACTGTAGCGACATATAAGCTCCCGATTGGATGGCAGCGAAACAGCTGATTCCTGTCAGGGGCAGAGTTAAGAAACTCGCAGTATAGTACAAATGTGCGGTGTTGATGCCAACTCACCCTGTCAACGCAGTAGGTGCCCGGCGCGTAGTCGTGGAAGAAGCGCACGCCGTGCTCCTTGTCGAGGGCGTCCTGCTCGGCCTCGGCGTCGGCGGCGTCCACGTCGAAGAACGGCGGGCCGCGGGGTCGCTCCTCGGCGGCCCCGGGCTCGGCCCCGCCGCCCCCGCGCCCGCGCCCGCGCCGCGGGTCGCGGTCGTAGTGCAGCTCCGGGTGCTCGGGCGGCGCGTGCGAGCGCGTGTAGTGGCGCAGCCGGCCGTTGGCCAGCAGCTCCAGCTCGTCGTGCTCGCCGTTCTCGAAGTGGTAGAGCGGCCACAGCTGCGTGGTGGTGCACTTCGGGTGGCCCACCTGCGTAGAACAGAGCGCGTCGGGGTGAGTGGACGTATATGGGTCCAAGCAAACGCCTTCGGGGTAGATCGACAGATTCAACCGTCTCGGGTACGTGTCACTTTAACACGTCATGGGTAGCGGCATTTTTTCCCTTCTTGATACGTAACTGTTTTACCCGTCCCGGAGAGATGGACTTTTTTACCCGTCTCGGAGAGGTAATAGTTTTACTCGACAGGGGAACGCGAGGGTTTTACCCTTCCCGGGTAGTGACAGTTTTACCAGGCTCTATCCAGAACACTAAACATTACTTCAACCAGATACGGTAGTATTGTGAAAGGGCAGATAGCAGCGCACCCTCTCTGAAACAAAGGGGTGAACTGGCAGGGGGAGGGGGTAGACAGTCGGCTCCAGAATACGAAGCTAATAAACCCCCTGAGTTAACTTCAAATATTATTTAAAGGGCACCTTTGGATGGATGTGACCTAATTGATAAAGTAGTTAGCTACAGAATATCTGCTTCAAAATATAAGGGACTAAAAATGTATCATTTGCTTTTTCTATACCTTTTAACAAAATTCTTTCGCATATTAATGCGAAAGAATTTTGTTAAAATTTAAAGAAACATTCTAGTACTTGTTTTTCCCCACCTTTTCACAGTAAAAAAGGACACATTATTACACATCACAAGATTAATTCACATATTTAAATTAGTGCACTATTTCACTTGCAGTACACTTGCAGCAAAGAGGGGAACAGGAATGAAAACTGATTGAGACTTCGCTTTTGCTTTTTGTGTTTGTACAATTCACAATTAATGCGTTAGAAATAAAAACGCCCCTTTCATTCTTAACGATTTTTCCATCCGTTCGTCAATACGTGTGATAATCCAGCCTTCCTGGTGCGCCGCAGAGAACTTGGCTTGTCCAGCCGAGTGCTGCTTTGGGAGCGGTTTGGGCTGCACCAGCGCCAACTCACGACTTCCGAGAACGCCGGACCCGTGTTCATGGCGCGTGAAAGACGGGCTGGGGAGGGACGGGGAGCGTTGTGGCGGGGAGAGCAGTCTCTCCTTGCGTGCAGGGCTCCCCTGCGCCGCCACCGTCAATCGTCAATCCACCCCACCGCTGTCTCTGTCTCCGCCGCCGCCGCCACCACCGCCACCGTCACCTCCGCTTCTGACTTCGCCTCTTCCGCCGTACTACCTCTACGCGCTGCCTCCGTCACTGTCGCTATTGTCTTGCCTGTGCGCATCACCAGAGCTTCCACCGTTCTTCCACAGATATCTCTAGAAGCGCTACCCCGATCGCTCTCACAATCGCCGCCAATGTCTCCGGTACCATCACCGTCGCCGCTACACTCGTTGCCACAGCCACCGATACCGCCACTGCCGTCACGGCAGGATTTTCGACAGAACTTAGATAACTGTTGTCGAATTCAGCCGCTGTCTAGAGAATTCTAGCGGCCAGCAGCTGTGATCGGTTTCCCCGATCAACAGCAAGAGAATGTCGGAGCTGTGCCCTAACAAACCGAGAACGGACCGCGCGCGATCTTTCCTTCCTCTTCCTTGTCCTATCTTCACCCTTTACGTACATACAGTAGACTACCACACATGCCGGGACACCAGACGGGTACTTAGAGCTTGTCCTGGCGGGGACGGAGCCCCATTGGAGGGAGATGGTTGGGGGGGGGGAACTGCAAGTCGACTTGTAGGTCGACGCCGGATCTCGCCATCCGGGGGGAGGAAGATCACCACCACTTCCCGCGATAAAACATATACACTTATGGGATTAAGGACATTAGGAGTTGAAGCGCCCGGAAACTAATGAATCAATCATGCCACTGCCGTTCCACCGGTTCCGTCACCATCACCGCCACCGCTACCAAACCGCCACCACCACCGCCACCCTCTGCAGCCACAGCCAAGCCACGGCTGCAACCGGCGCGGCGGCGGCGCGCGCCCTTTGTGGGGCTTCGCGCCACCTGGGCGGAAGGAAGGGCGCAGGGCGCGCCCCTCGGTGAGTGCGTGCGTGTCGGCGCGTGCGGAGCGGGCCCTCTCCGCCGTCCCCCTCGCGCGGAGCACAATGGCCCGAACGTGCGGATCCGAAGGACGAGGTCGGATACGCCGCGTTTGGTTCTGCGCGAAAGATGCCGAAAAGCACATGTTGCAGCGCTGGCGCGTATCGTAATAATTACAAAGGAACCTCGGCTTGTGGCATCTGAGCAGGGAAAAGAGAATAATCAAGTCGAATGTCTGGAGATTTAATTTAAACTGCGCGATGAAAGAAATAAACACGATTCCAGACAAACAATATCACCAATTTTAGTGGGGTAGAGAAGAGAACAGAAGTACCCTCTAAAGGTCCCTAATTAATCTACATTACTTTAGTGCAGACTGCAGGTGAAAGACTTGTTAGAAAAGTTTTTAATCTGTTTGCTGCGAGTCTCCAGCAGGTCTGCACGAGAATACAAAACTGTAAGATATATCAATACAGATAGATACAAAACTAAAAGATACATTCCTATTACTTCAAGTATTAAAGAAGAATTGAAAGTATTGCTATATTTTATTCATACATAAAAATATTAAATAAATTATTGTTATAATACATTGTAATAGTTTTTTTAGTTAAATTACACTGACGATATACTTCAAATAATTTTACTTAAGTGATTGTATTGTATTTTATTAAATCGTGTTGGATCATATGGTTGAGACATTTCAAATGACGAAAAATGCTATCCACAGATTTAAAAGAGTTGATGAGCTCTGTGTTAAATTGTGAAACTGGGCGTGGCCCGTTGTGGTTGTGCCCCGTTTCCGCCCACCGTCCGCCGCGGCAGACACCCCCTCCCCCTCCCCTGCCCCTCCCGCCGTCCGAAGGCACTAAATCGGGAGCTGCACACGCGGGCGCGAGGGAGGGGACGGCTCCCGCTTGTCAGCGCCCCTTGTGATCCGGCGGCGGTGGCGGCGGGGAAAGACGCGGAAATACCCTGCGCGCGAGTCTAGGGTTCTTTCAGCTTCTCCTCTGAAAAAGAACGAAGGTTAAGAAGAGCTACGCGTTTTCGTTTGCTGGAGGCTCTAACAGCGTTATCTTGAGAATGCGGGAGATTGTTTTGACATGTAATAGCGGATGTTAATGTGTTGTTGCCGTGATTACGTTCTGTAAAAATATATGCTAGTTATTGCTGAGCGCTGAAACGTTATTCGCTTTCGCAGCCGTGAAAATACGAATGTCAAAAAGTATAGCGGCTCAGCTTTTGTAGATAGTTCGAATTCGCGCGATTCTGTTTCCACCCGATCAGAAATTTAGCCCTCAAGGGTTTCATATTTCTTCATTCCTCACGATGCGCTTCGAGTTTCCGATTCATTCTTCTAGATTTGTAGAGAAAGATTTTTATACCAGAGAAGAACGTAGGTCTTAGTCAGCGGGTCACTTTCTCTCTCCTAGAGAGGTGATTGATTATTTCGGGCTTCCGGGTGCGTCTGAGGCCCGGAGCACTAGGGTTATTACATAGTCCCGTAAGTGTGGTGCAGGTTTTTATTATGGGAGGAGGCGTTGTTCTTCCCCTGCTGGATGGCGAGATCCTGCAGTGATTACTCGTGAGCGTGCGGTAGTGTCCCCCAAGCAGGAATGTCTCTCCAGAGGGACGCCACCCCAGCCAGGACAAACTCCCATCCCCCGGGGCCGTCCAAAAATTACGTAACGCAAATTTGGAGTATTTTCATTTGGAGTATTCCCCTTCTCCCCCTTGTAACGCACCCGTAGCGCGCACTTGAACTCCCCCTTAATAATTACGTAACGCTTGCGACCCCCCCCCTTGTAAATGAAATAAGTGCCATGCAGGTATCTTACACCACCGAGGCACCCCCCCCCTGCCGCGAGAAGCTCTAAGCTCCCGACATGTATGGTAGTGAATATAAACGTGAAACTAGGGGTGAGGATGGACAAGGAAGAGGAAGGTAAGTTCGCGCGCGGTCCGTGGCAGAAAGGAAAGATAGGGAGAAAGTAGAAGAGTGCAAATATCGGTGAAGAAGAGCAGGAAAGAAAATAAAGAAAAATGCCAGAGAAAGTCGGTCAAAGAATGTTATAAAGATTGTTAAATAAATGTTGTTATATTGTGTGTCTGCCTGAAAAATTTACGGATCTTACAAGAAATGAACGAAAATACAGCACCGCATCCTCGCCTTTTCCACACAGCAAGGGGGCGGGGAGCGCCAAAGAGTTCGAAGCCCCCAGTTACACACCGCACCTCACACTCGCCGAGCCTCTCTGCAAATACTACTCCCAGGTGGCACGCGCGTCATCGGCGGGGGCCCACGCGCTCGAGCGAGCTGCTGCGTTGAGCCGGCGCGGGCGGGCGTTCTGGTCGGGGGCATGGCTCGGTGCGTCATCCCATTGTTTCGTACCGCTTCGCCCAAAGACTTGCGTGTTTTTTTTCCCCTTTGTCGCCGGAGTTTATTAACGCGCACGGTCCAAACTGTATATTTTCCCGTTTCGGCCATTAACATTTGGATATTCGTTTCGGATATTTCCGCTGTTTCCGCCTCGAAATGCAGCGGCTTGGGAGTCGCGCGATTAGCCGCTGCATTCCCGATGTCCTACACTTGTCGGAGGTATTCTTACTGTTAGATTATTTGAAGCTTTGCGCTGAATAACGATCTGTGTTACGTTTTATGAATTTTACAGCACAGGTAGAAATACTACATCTCACATCCTGGTATGGATTTTACTAGTAGATTGTTAAGTTAGTCCGTTATTCTGTGAATTGTTTTGTTCGTTATCGTTTACTCTAGGTACACACACAAGCTACGGAAGACTACGTGTTATATTATTCCACGAAAAATATGATTTGCAAATGTTCTAACATAGACCTTTATACGGCCCAACGGGTCAATTGATGAATGACGATGATGATGGGGAAGCAGCTCATCACTGAGTTCTAAGGATGGTGGTAGGTCAGGATGAGGAAGGAAGGATTGCGTGTTTAAGTTTCTGTTCGGGTATTTCTGAGGAATTGATCTGCGGTGAGGGATCCACCAAAGCGACCGATCTGATCTCTCGACTTCTAAAATTCTCATCAGTGCAGTGGTCCGCTTCGAGCCAGCTCAATAGTAAAAATATTCGCGAACAATCGGGACACGAAACTACGACATCCTCGAATTAATTATATTTTATTAAATTAAACTGGCTAGTTTTAGTGTATTTGTGAGATTCGCCTGATTAGTAAATGGAAATAAATGTTCAATAAGTTGTGTTCACATCTAAATAAGTTTAACGTTTCCTGCCTTTAATACATCTGGTTTCATATAGGAAAGTATTTTGTTTCCCTCCTTTCGTTTGATTTTTCACACTTCGGGTGTTTCTGAACCTTGGCGATTTTGCTATTCGCTTCTGTGCACTTGTCTGGATATCAACGCGTGGTGGAAACTTGCGAAGTGAAGTGAGCTTGTTCCAGCTGTGAACGCGTTATTTGTTGATTCGTAGACGAATAACGTGCTTCAACGCTTCGGTATTTTCGAATGGTAGGATTTTGTGGGAAGTGTCAGCTAGCGTGTTTAGATTAGTGTATTTTTAAATATAATATAATGTTTCCTGTCTAACAAAGGAATATTTTCGAGCCGAAAGTTAATTGTTTGTAGTTGATTCAGTAAAGAACAAGGTCATTAATGCTGTTTGGTATTGTATCATACATATAAAGTCCTTTTCGCTATTTTCTTTAAGAATTCTTTTTGATTTGCATTTATGCGTTTTCATGTTGCAAAAAAGGCATGATTTCGAAAAGGAAAAAAAGATCTTAAAGTGTAACATTAATCGTTGTCTTGAAATCCCACCGCCACTGCGATAAAATGCGATTCTTCAATCGTCGCGCGTTCCACAAGATCAAAGGCAGCTCCGTCGCATAGGTCTCCTACGACTGCATCATTCGTATTTCCTCCTCGCGTTGCAGCTTCGTTGCCAGCGCTTTGTGACCTGCAACTGAGCGCCGGACGCGACCCTGGGAGATAAACACGCGCCTACGCACGCGTCTTGTGTTGTTCAAAAGGCGCCGTCTGCAATAATGAGTGTGTGTGAGCGCAGAGCGTGTGTGAGCGGGCAGGCGAGACGGAGCAGAATGGCAGCCCCTCTTTTCATGGTAGGACCTACCGGCGGCTTTGTGATTCATTAGGTATCACCTGACGCGACTTCCGCGTAGTAATCCGGAGTGCGCGAACGGCGCTGGTGTTAGTTCCTTGAAATTGGCGTGTGAGCAGTTGCTCTTCCGCGAATGGAGTGCGCGCTGACGTGACGGAGAGTGCCTGTCGCCTTACTGAGTGGGGAGCGGCGCGACGCGGACGCGACGCGACGCGGGCGAAGGAGAGAAATCGAGGAGACGCGCGACGTTGGGAAGAGATAGCCGCAGACGCGCGAGTGCCGCGGCAGCGGCTGCCTTCCGCTTGGATCGTGGGTTCGGAACTCGCATGGAACATGGATGCTTTCACTTAGTAACGGGGTTTAATCTATATGTATATTTCCTCTTTCCGTATAACTTCCCTAGTATTACAGAATTAACTGAAGAACACATGTCTTATTATTGAAGTCCACTTTGGGTTCGCCTATAAATTATGTAACGCAAAATGCAGTATTTTGAATACTCTCCGCTCCCCTTGTAACACGCGTTTAAACTTCCCCAAATAATTACGTAACGCTTGCGTCAATGCCTCCCATTTACATTAAGTAAAAAGGATATAATAGTAAAAACAATTTATATTAATTTGTTGTTAAAAATTAAAATTTATGATGCTGACTGCCACTAAATGTCGTAGAGGGGACGATATTTGAGTGAAGGACGAAAGCATAGGGTAGAAAATTTCTGACAAGCTGGGCACATGCTGCACCGTCGTGGATGACCCTACTACGTGGAAGTACTAGGAATAAGTTTTGAATATTTTCTTCTTAATCTCTAACAGATTCTAAAATGAACCATTGATGAAAAAATATTTCCACTTATTCTAACAATTGATATATCAACACTTATTAACTTATCTACATTTTTTAATTTAATTTGTTAATATTTTAATGTTTTAATATAAGATTGAATAAAGGAATTATTTCAGGAAATGTGCAAACTTAAAAATTAATACTATCAACGTTGCGTAAGACTACCCCTACATAACGCTACATCATCCCTCCTCCTAAGCGTTATCTAATTTACGGACGACTCTTTTGTGGTAATAAACTTCTCTTGCCTCTCCAGGCAGGTATTCTGCTTGATCTAGATGCCAAATCACAAACCGAAGTAAATCCGAAGTTATATTGCACTAAAAAATGAAGGAAAACAGCAACCACCACAACAACAAAAAATAGTACCTTAGTTGTAGAGCAGGAATGTAAGTATTCGAGTTCCAACCTAGGGATGGCACTAATTACGTAATATTTTCCGAGAATGACTAATCTCGCTCAGCTATTTGTGTTGTTACGACAAAATATTTCCTGTTTCGCAATATCTGAATTCCATTGTATTTAGTGTAGTACATGTAAGCAATTTAAATTGGGTGTGATTGTCTAAAGCATCATTTTCATTAATTACTGGATCGCTACATTATTTTGAGTCAGGTCCTTACCTCTGCCGGAGCATTCAACTATACCGATCTTCTTGAAGATTGGATTACTACGTAGTATTCGGCATGGTTGGAAGTTGCTTTCCGCTTACCCCTCTCCCTGGAGCATATAGTGGCGGCCAGCACCAGAGCCTACACACAGGACCTGCATGAATTCCATAACGAACGGCAAGGCTATCAGGCTGTGATTGAATCGTTGATGTTCCCAAAGCATCAATGATTTTTATAAAATATATTCATATTTTCAACATCAGTTTATTGAACAAGGATGTTTTTACGTGGTCGATGTCTTATATTTGAAAAAGAGTACCATAAGAAGAAAAAGCAATAAACTGAATTTTCAGATTTCAATAAACTCAACGTTCTTTCAGACCAGCGAGTCCAAGAGTGAAAAACAAGTTAGTATAGATTTTGTCGATCAGTTATAAATCAATAAACACGGTCACGGACAAATATGTTTAAAAACATCGATGATTATTTTCTCTATGTAGGTTTTCATTTTGAGCATCAATATTTCGAACCATCGATATTTTGTATACCGATATATATTTCACGTTTTGACCTATTCGTTCGACGGAAGCGACAACTATTGCAATGGACTCGAAATGGCTTTTCCCTTCTGTAACGACGCATATAATTATATATTGTAATAATTTTGCAATGAAAATTAATTTTTTTGCTGATATCAGGAGAAAATGAAAAGTGGAAAAAAACAATACTCTACGTCCAGAATTTTTTTGAAAACAATAATGTGTATTTTGTTCTAAAAATTTAAGCATCCAATTTGCAAATTGCTATTTACTGAGATTCGGTTTGTAAATTACAGAGAATTCTATTCATTTTCAGAGCATCCGTTCAAAGGGACCGTTGTCTTTTTCGTTTTCACTGTTCGCAACTAGACCGGAGATTTTCATCGCTGCGACGACCTTAGCTGAGAGAAAACTATTAGCATTCGCGTGAGTGGAACTCATATCCTCTCAGAATGTAGTGGAACTGCTGCAGAACATCGAACAGAGTATTTCCCCCTCTTCTGTCCACTTTGGCTCTGTGATGAAATCTATAATAATTTCACCTTTGTACTTGCGTTATACTATTATTCCACGGCATTCTAGAACGAACAAATAATGTTCAGAATTTTTTTTTAGAAACCCTCCACAATGTGTGACTGGTTGATTGGTTGAATGGGCAGGAAGATATATTTGCTCTTTCGGCAAACTGGGTCGAGCATTATTATGTCTCTTGTTTAAATGAGGCATACGTAGGTACTTACATACAATGCTAGATTGTGAATCTCTATAGTTTCACTCATTTTTAGTGCCTTTTGTGTGTTTACTTTCTGGGACTGAATAAAACAGAGAATTTTTGTTTCTGTTTATTTGTAATGTACATGAAGAATATTTATGCTTTTATACAGGATATTTAATTGGTGTAGAGAAATTTAAATACGTAATATGAATATTGTAAAAAAAGTTCATAATTATCTGCAGTGTCCCTAGTGGCGAAGGCTGGGGCGGCGTCAACTGCTTTGCGCAATGGTTGTGGGTAATAACCTCACGTAAGATGAGGTTGTTTCATCTTGCGATTATGGATTGGCAGACAAACCTCCATTTATCTTGTAATATTGTCATGTTCATAATTTCAAAATTCCGGGGGAAATCGAAATAACAGATAACATAGTAATAGCTTCGGTATCCATCGCAACGGAAATCGCACTTGGGTTACTGCTAAAGTTAAACGCTTAAATAAATTTATCACTGTAATAACAGCATTCTAAATGAACAAACACATCACCATCACTATTGTTTTATAGGTTTAAATTTAATTTAAATGGAAAACTCTTATTCATTTTAATTACTCATGAATTCCGAAAAATGTTCTCGGAATTGTTCAATGCTACGTGACAATCCTTTTACCTTTGACCGTAATACCTTTACTTTACGCATGGATTTTCAAACATTCTTCTGCCTAATTTAAGTGTATGCCAGTTTTTTTTATATTTAATAGTTTGCCGGCCTGGTGGCATACAAACATAGGGCAGATTAGCCCAAGTACGCGGACACTTAAGACCTGGATGTTTGCAGTTGTGTTAGTGGCATGGAGGACATTCTCAGTCCTTCATGTACTTTGAATTATAAGGTAACTCCGTATGAGACTTGTGTGTGTAATTGACCTGGCTCCGTATTTCCAGCACAATGGCACTAGCTACAAGATGGGAAAAGAGCTATCACTGGCACAGTTAATGACCAAGGTGGGCCTAAGAGCTACTTCGGCCCGATGTTCGTGTGCACGAGGGACCTTTTCGTTGGAAAGTATTGCCAGGAAAACGGTAGTAACTTAAGGAGGTTCTGGTGGGATCCGTGGCGTCTATAGATCACGACTGAGAAGGGGTGCGTCGAAACGGAAAGTATCCCTCCCCCGACCAAAAATAAAACTGAACTAACTAGTATGAGAAAATATGCGCCATTTTGTAGCGTCACTGATTTGACAATTAAGACGCTCAGAACAATAACGGCAGATCCCAAGACTACGTTTATCCAATCAACAGACTCAACTCAGTCAACTCCGAACAACTCCAATCAACAGACTCCAAGTTTAAATTGAACTATACTTGGTGCGATGAGTTTCTGTACTGCGATTTTCTTAACTTTGCCCCTGACTGGAATCAGGTGTTGACGCTTTCATGCAATGGGGTGCTTAAACGTCACCAGTCACGTCACTGTAGCGACATATATGCTCCGGATTGGATGGCAGCGAAACAGCTGATTCCTGTCAGAGGGAAAGTTAAGAAAATCGCAGTATACATAGAAACACTACACCGGCCCGAAACAACACCCCCTGGAAGTTCGTCTAGGCGCCTTCCGCTTGGAACGCGGAGAAATGACAGCTCGCGGAAGGGCGGATGCGGAGGCGCCGGCGCCAACTGACGCGCGGTCGTCCACCTGCCGCTGCAGTGCGAGCGCCGCGCCGGTGGCGTCACGCCACCTAGCCTCGCATAACGCTCGCGGGGAGCGGGGGCGGGGGGCGGGGCCGGCGGCGGCGAGCGCGCGGAGCGTGGCTGGCGCCTGCCGCAGCGGACGCGCGCGCGCTCGCTCGCGCCGCTCTGCCAGGTGGGCCGGCTACCTGTTGTAAATCATCGCCGCAACGGGCCACGCGCCACTGCGTGAATCCCTGTGTTCTTGTCGTATGTGAGGTCAGGGTGCGGTTTGGTGGTGGGGGTGGGGGGGCCGGAAGTCAAGAGCACCGAATAATTAGATTCATTGATGTTTCCTCAACTGCTAAGGTTATTAGACCCGTAAGTATAGAGCATGTTTTTGTGGCTGGAGGTGGCAGCAATTCCCCGCCGGAAGGTGAGATCTGGCGCCGACCTACAAGTTTTCCCCAAACTAGGTAACTCCCACCTGCGACGACGCGTCAGGGACCTAGGACCTCCCGGTCGCAGGCACTGTAATGACATCAATTGATGCCCTGAGTCGCCCAAGCCAGTCCGAACTAAGGCGCAGCGATTAAGTAGATAAGATGCATATTACCGATTAATTCCCCCCAGTGTACTCCACATAATACAAAATGTTGAGGGATGGGACGCTTCCTCTTAAGAGAGTTTGATGTCACCTTCTGAAAAAAAATATTAATTCAATATTCTTCTTTTATGATTATCACCAATTCCTATCCTATTATACTATTGCTTCAATAGCAATATCTCTATCAAAGTAAAACTTAATATCGTCATTTTTGTTACTTCAGTCATCTTGTTCAACATTTCAAAACCCTTCCCCATTCACGTCATCAGGTATTCTGTTTAAGGTTCAATATATAAAGGTTAAAACCAGATTGATTATTTCATCTGATTGACTCAGAACTCGCTTTCATAGATGCAGTATTTATTGATTTTGTTTCCAGACGAATAATATGTATTCGTACTGCCATTACTTCAATTTCCGAAATTGTTTCTAGGGTACTGGTGTTGAAACACTGATATCAAAACTTGTTCAATAGTGCATTTGGAGTGAACTGTAATTGGTATTTTCATTTGGACATTTTCTGGCGAAATGAAATATGTTGGGTACATTTTGAATGATCTTTGTTATTGTTTGTTCTGAGTGTGCGGAAAAATATGTTTGAGGAAGATACGTCGAAACATAAATTTGCCAGGTTTAATTTTCCTTTGTTTTCCTTTCTTTATTAATATCTCATAAATTCAGTCCATGCAGGTTGGCCATAGTCGCTAAGCACTGTACCCGCAATCGAAAAATGTGTACTATTACTGTACAGTATACAGAGTTGCACCCAGTGTGCAAATCCACCTATAGAACCAACATTACACGCAAGATACGTTTTTTTGGCGGGGTCTCGCGTGTGTCAACAGCCTGCACAGAAACGTGCGGTCGATAGGTGCAAGGAGACACGTTCCTGCTAGGAGGTTTCGTGGTAGCTCGTGGGTGGCGAATATTCTTTATCGTGATAACTAGTGCCTACCCCTACGGCCATGCCTGGAAGTTGGTGAATGATTTTGGTAGGGGAATGATTTTTAACTACGAAGATGGAATGAATGGCGATTGAGCAATTGTCATGAAAAGCAGGAGAAAATGGAGGAACCCACAGAAAACCTAAGAACCCTACGAACCCACGGGATTTGAAATCTGGCCCAGCGGTGGAAGGCGGGCAGTGACCACATCACATCGTGATTCGCCCCCGTGGGCGGCGGATAGAGGAGCGAAGAAGGGGAATCGCCCAACTGCATCCCGCTGTCAGTTTTCCCTTATCCCCGCTTCTCAGCTAATGTCCTTTCACTTTTCGTGACCTGGAAAGCCATAGCCCGACTGTATTCCGTTTCGTTCATCTGGTGTTTCAGAAGGAGTAAACATTTATGTTAAGTTTCATCCATTAGTAGCGCAAATAGATGTTCTCGCGGCCATCCTGAGAACATTGGTCCTGGATAAGAAGATGCTCGTGACAGGATGTTTCAAGTTTAGTTTCCACTAACTTGGAAATGTGGTTTCCGACGTTGGCAGTTGTTCTAACAGGACGTGTACATGTTTCTTGAAAACAGAAGTAGGTCTATTATAATCGATCATTATAAGCATGTCATCATAAGCGTGGAAGTAAATCCTCAAGGAGGTAAACGTAGCGAGATGCAGTTGGGATACGCCCTTTTACTGAGGGAGGTAGGTAAACGGCTTAGGCACTGTTGACCGCGGGATGCAGTCGGTTCACGCCCGCTGCGAAGATGCTCTCTAGGCGGCTCCTTTCCCTTTCCAGCGGGATTCGCGTGAAAGCGCCCGCGGTGAAAATGGAGGCGATTGTAGCGGAAAGGAAAGCGCGGGCGGCGGAGGGGGCGTGGCGGAGGCTGACAATCTGTGAAGAGGAGGCGGGCTCCCTGGTTCCAGGGGTGGGTTAATACACAATCAGACCGAGCACGGGGTTAAGGCTCCTGTTGAATGGGGGATGTCCTCCTCCCCCGCTGGATATCGAATAACAGATATAAAAAAGTTCCAGGATAAGTACACGGTAGGTTTGCGGTAGCGAGCACCTGACAGATAAAGCATATGTCACAAACTTCCTTCAGAGGTTGGGCCGCTGCAAAGGAGTGACATGAGCCACAGATTTCGTGGGAAGGAAACGGGATGACGAATCACATTACTTGTTCTTAGGAGGAATTGATACGCTGAAGATGATAGGGAATTGTCGGATTGGGACCCCTAATACATTTTTGAACAAAAACGAATTGGTTCATAAATACGTAGAAATAATTATTTTGTTAATGATAGTCAAACAAAATTAAATTCAGTTTTAAAAGATTAAAAAGCATTGCAGAAAAACATTCGCCATACAAAATATAGACGAAATTTAGTTAAATATACGTAATATTTACATTTTTTGACGAAATTTAGTTAAATATATGTAGTGTAATAAGTACTATATATTGTATTCATTGTTTGAATTAAAAATCTAAGGTTCTAGTTTTATTTTCAAACTGATTTGGTTACATATGTTGAAAATGTCAATATTAAAGGGACAAGGGCCCATAGTTTGGTCTTGCTTACAGCTCCTGAAAATGTTAGATTGACCACGCCCATTTCTATGTATTTTGAAAAGGGATTTGAGGGAGCTTATTTCTGGTTGTACATATTTAGTGGAGTCTCTTTGGCGCGAGCGAAATGGAAGTACGTCTGAACTTTAAGAGATCCCGGTTTCCTTTTCACGGAATTCTGTGGCCACCCTTAAGCTAAAGTACGTTTTGATAGGCGCAAGATCTGGCAGGTGCAACTTTAGCGGTGCTTGCTGCAGCAAGCCTTCCATACACTTATTGTGGCACTTCTGATGTTTGCTAGTGTTCGGTATTATCGTTTTCTTAGGATGAATAATTATTTTCTTCAGTTAAATAATTAAGAACAAATGACAATGGAAATATTTAATGAGTGAAAGTAATGTAACCGATTCTTTGTAAATCGAATATTATGTATTTTTCATTGCCCTCGACTTGCCTTCTGCTCTTTGTAATAAAATCTCTGCGTCTCGTAGGCAGTTGTCATTTCGCAGAACCTACGTAGGGAAAAAGCAAGAGGTACATAAATACCCAGCCCATAATAAATCAGACCGCTTAATGTGTATGATTGATTTATGGATGCCTTTAACAGTTGCAGTGGTTATGTGAATTAATTTAACATGTGAAATCTATAAAAACAATGCAAAGTACATGAACTGTTCTCTGTTCTATCCCATTGAGATGGAAACGTGTTAATTTCGGAGTTGTTTTTGGCAAATTGTCCGTTGAAAGGACTTCTTCAGTGCCGGCTCGAATGTTGATTTGTCAAATGATCACTTCTCGAGCTCCCCTCGAAAGAACTCTCGGGCCGCGGCTCGCCACCCACCCGGCGCGGTGAGTGAGGGCTGCGAGGCGGACTGGCTCCCCCACACGCCGCCACCGGGCCCGCGCCCGGCCCCGGCCCGGCCCGCCCCGGCCCGCAGCGTCGCGTCGGTGGCTTACCTGCACGTCTTGGAAGCGGCGGTCGCGCAGCTCCCGCTCCCATTGCACCTGGCCGACGCCGTCCGGCGGCAGCCACACGGTGGCGTTGTGGCAGCCGCTGGCGGCGTTGTCGGCGTCGTCGTACACCCACACCTCGCCCACCTCGCAGCACTTGTACAGCACGCGCTTCGGCACATCGCTGACGGCGCCGGCGGCAGCCGCGTCCGACGGTGGTTCCGCCCTCGCGCCGTCCTCACCGGCCGTGCCACCAGCCGCCAGCAGCAGCTGCAGCAGCACCGCCGGCAAAAGGACGGCCGCCGTGGGGCCTCGCATGTCACCGCACGCCCCGGCACGCGCACTCTTGCTCGCCGCCGCACGCACACGGCTGTCCGCACGTACTGGCGTAGTCGCGCTCGCACACACGCCGCCGCCGCCGGCCCGCGCCGATGATGCTCGCTTGTGGTGGCCGTGCCGTTGCCGACGCCGCGTTCCCGCGTGCCGCGCCGCGCCGCTCCGCTCCTCGCCGTCGTCGCCCGCTGCCGCCGCGCCGTGGCCCTGACGTCACGCGTGGTTCGACTGCGGTCCGCGGCGTGTGGGCGGCGCTGCTGCGCGGAGGGGCGGGTCTCTAGATCCTGCCCGCTGCTGCGCTCTCGTGGCGCACGGCGGGAGTACTAAATGTGACATCGATGGTTTCATATCGATATTTTGAAAACGTCCATGTACATCATGATCGATGACTGATTCTCCCAGAAAATGTAATATAAAACTCACGTGGAGTTTAAGATGCTCTTCCACTCACTGAAATTCCAAAAGTATAGGTACTTCGACGCACTTAGCGATCCCAGAATCCTAGCGGGTACAAATAGTAGTAAAAAATTCAATAGTTGACGCATGCACGTGGGTATAAAAAGCTTTTTTGATAATGTGTTTCATTATGTGTTAATCCGATAAAGTTTTTTGAGCTAGATGAGAGGAGGTGGTTACTTCGACGGCAGGAATGTTATTTCAACTTTGTTGCTTATTTTTCGAAGCAAAAGTTGACAGTTACATTGGAGTGAAAATTTATTGTTGTCAGATGTCAACTACGCACATTCCTATCTTTTTTTCGTAATTCAGTCAATATTGGTAAAGGATGGAGGTAAGTATTGCAGAACTCAAGAAAACGTGCGCGAATAATTTTTTTTTCCTTTCTTTCTTTAATTCAACAAATTGAACCATCTGCAAAACCTGCAAAAAAACAAGTTTGGAAGAATAATCAAGGAATAAAGCATAAAATGTGAGCGTATTCCGTTTCATTCGGTGTTATGTGTCAGTCGGTTGTGAGGAAGGTCAAATTCTTCGGCGTCCACTGGAGTACGCTCCACGCCTGTCGATTAAGAATGAGGAGACCAACCGCCTGTTCCTCGAGCACAGTCATTGAGATTGTGATGAGAATGCTCGAAAGACGGTTGCAGAAGACTTGTGACACTTGCTGAATGCGAGTAATGATCGTCCATGTCGCGTTGTTCGTTCAGAAATCCTCTTGCTGTGTTATATACAGACGTGTTTTCTTGGACGACCGACAAAGAAACTTAAGATTGTTTTTTGCTTGTAACGACCATCAAAAGGGGGATAGGAACTTTGTAGCTGTAAGTGATCGTCATTTTAAACAATGTTTCATCCTTATGCTTCCATATTTTTGTCGTGTAATAGCTTGTTTTGAACTCATATGTGTTTAACTGGCATGAAGGAAATGAAATGGAATGACTCCCGTTCCATTTTCTTCGAGTATCTCTACATGTGTCTGTTGACCTCATCGAAATGCTAATATACACTTATAAATTCTCCTATAAAATAACATAAAAACAGTAAGCTAATGCACTTATAATTTCTCCTATAAAGTGAAATTTCTATTTTTAGACACGCGTCAGTAACGCAGTGAACAACAAAGAGAGCGAAACCCCAATAAAGAGAACAAAAATCAGGCAAATAAATAAATAAATAAATGTCTTTATTTGTGGCGAGGCTCAGGCCATTTCGCCTGCTCTTCCGCCTTACCACTTTCCAAATTTTATTACATTAGTGCATAATAGAAGGAGGTCATTCAATGAGAAATATGTACGCAATTTGGGTGTAGGTTTTCTCACAAGACAGGAAGAGAAAGAAAGGAACAAAGGAGTTGATAGTGGAGGAATGCTCGCACAGCATTTGTGTATTTAATTTATTAGTTTCAAGTTAGGGATGTAATTAATTAATCTCAAGTATATCAATTTAAACACTAAATTTTTTTAAACGAGATTTTAATCAACATTTAGAGAAATTATCTTCCTGTGACTAGACAAGTTACGTATTGAAGAGGATTTAAAAGAAATTGTATAAATCGGTGACGTATCAATATGTACTTCTAATTGTTTCAAAGAGGTTTTGAAGAAGCTAAGATTGGTATACACTAAGAACCAGCTAAGATTGGTATACACTAAGAACCAGCTAAGATTGGTATACACTAAGAATATTAGTATATCAGCCAGAAAGGCGCGTCATCAGCCAGAAAGGTTGGGGAAATTTTTGGAGAAAAACTGCTGAACAGTTTACGCGCAAGCGTTGTGCATAGACAGACAGACATTTTTCCGTCAATCGAGTTTTCGGTATCAAGGACCCAGAAATCTTCGATTCAGGGTACACCATGTGTTAGAGGATTTTTTCTACATTAAGCAACTGGCTTTATCTACTTTTTCGTTACTAGGGCCCTGCACGAAGAGCTTTTGTGTCGAAAATTCACCGTTTTCCGACGCACGATTTTTTCTCTTCTTACGTCAGGAGTGCGAGTAAGTAATATGAACTCAAAAAATTCGAATTATCCTACATTCTTATTATTTATCATGTATACCAGTAGTTCTGTGAACAGTCGACCTCGCGTACAAAATATCGAAGATCTGTTCTTCATTGCGGGGTTTGAATGTTTAGCCAATAAATCGAATAATGTGTTTGCTCGTTTCTGCGGTGGAAACAAATTTAGAAAGACGAAATGCCGAACTATCGATTTAACACGGGACCTCGCTTCGCTTGGAAAAATACATACACTTCATATCCCGTCAGTTACGAAATAAAAAATTCTACTGTTCGGTGGATGCTTATGTATGTCGATGGTTAATCTTAGGGACATTGTATCTTTTTAGTTTTGACCATATTAATTTCTATGTTACATAACTTGATTGTTTCACCCTTAGGGTGTAAATAAATCGTTGTGTTTCTCCGAAGTTTCATTTATCAAAATCCACTGATCTATTCACAAGTAAGTGAAGGCGGGGCGAAACGTAGTAACTATGTAGTGGATAAACATATTCATTTCCTTTGTGCAGATGGGTAAAAATGTGGTGTAAATAATGGCTTTGCATTTTATAAATTAGTCATACTGCCTAGTCAAACAAAGGTTCTCCCGTTCATATTAGGTAAGTGTGCGAGAGTATTCGATCTGTTTTGAAGTGAAACTTCTTACGGTGCATTATCGACGGATAAAAGTGAATGTGATTCATCACGAAAATGTCATGATGTATTCACCATTTGGTGTTTTTATTCGTTTTCGCAATACTGTTCTGATATATTTACGCTTGTATTAATATTAAACTTTTTTAAATTATTGTTTTACATTCTAAGAATTCGCACTTATATAGCGAGCAATGATTTCCTTTTGCTTAATTAATGTAATTACTAATATACTTTTATAAATAAACGCTAAGACCTTCAAGTATGTAAGCAGAGGAAAGAAACGCCATTCTTAAAACGACCAACGGCCGTTGAGTATTTTGCAGTCTGCCGTCTGTTAAACAAATGAGTTGTGTATTTATTTCCATACTCCTACTCCAATAAAATTATTTTATTTCTTTTTTATATTATTTTTCTTCTAAGAAGGTGGTATTTCGAAAAGTATTGAGCAACTCACGACCAAAATCACAAATAGTAAATAGTGTCTGTAATAATGTAAGTAGTCTAAATAGGTAGTAAGAGTCTTGGTTATAAACACCGGTCGAGTTCGGTTTACTTCCTCCGTTTGTTATGTGATCTACATAATTAAGTCAGTTAATGGCATGTGATGATATATAAGGATGTGTTTTATTGGTTGCTGTGATATTAGTAA
>JAHLJT010003656.1:78626479-78828540 GCA_031308135.1 Acheta domesticus
AAACAAATTGGAACCGTTTTTGAGAAAATTTTGAAAATGTCTGGGGTCTTCATGTACGCCTAAAGTTTGAAGGATGTTTTTCAGAATTTCAAAGCTTCGACTCGTGTCAGATGGACAGGGGTTTCTTCAATTTGGAAAAAATCACGCGCATGCTTTAGCGTTAGTGGTATTCACAGACGAACGGGCAGACAGACATACGGACTTTTGCTTTCAATTGGTTTTTCTATATCAAGGACCCACAAAACAGGGATACTGGCTTCACCACGTGTTAGAGAATTTTTCTGTCTCAATGTAGCAACTGGAGTTAACCACTTTTTCGTTAATAGGGCCCGGCAATGAATTTTTTTCTGCCGAAAATCTGTCGTTTTTTCGCCCAGCATTACATAACTTTCCGTATACTCCGTATATACGTACGTATACGGGAAAATAAAAGGAATGTGCGTATGTATGTCGCACGTAGACGCAAAGAACTACTCAACCACTGAAATGTTTACATTTTGTTTTTATTAGTAATGGGAATGTTTAGAGAGTGGTTTGAATTAAAGCGGACATGTGGGGGAGTTGTTGATGTATTCGTTTATGACTCACGCGCCCCTGTACTCTATGCAACCCACAGCACACTCAAGAATTAAACGTGTCTTCCCTGCATATAAGCACTCTTTCCCCTGCGCTTGCGAAATATCGGCCGTAGTTATTACTTGAATCGCGGACAAGAAAATCAGAGATTTCTCCAAGATAGCAGCACATTGCGAACGCATGCCCAAATTTGAGGGAGAATGTTTTAACAATAGGGATACTTGACAACCATGTTCAAACCAGGACATAGAACAAAGCCATACTCGCGAAAAAGTCTTCAATCTTTTAGAAGTTTTGCAGAGTGTAATGTATAATGTGATTAACAATCACGTGACCAGTAGTGTGTGAAGTGTAATACAACTCAGTTACCGAAGCATTGCCGGGTCCACTAGTGTAAAATAAAAATGTCTTCGGAAATAGTTCTTATATTTATTGAATGTATATTGTATAAGTATCTCCAGTCTGTGCCTGACACCGGACCGGACTAAGGGGACTCAATGGTCTGTTATGATTGTTGCAATGTTGTATCATCAATACACACCCTAAGCGCAGGAAAACATTGCGAATTTCCTTTATATTTCTCCTTCTGATAGTTTCTCTGCTGTTTCCGGGATTCGCAGAAGTGTGTCTGAAGGATGTCTGCAAAGGAAGGACTTCCCGAAGTTCTTGCGTAATAAACGATGTAACTGGAGCTGTTGATCAATTTTTCCTTGAGTATTTCCTTTACCTATGCGTAGGAATGAATTCATGTTTTTATGTTAACGTCATACATTGGCACGGATTTCAGGAAGTACAGTGAAAAGTCATTGTACATCCTAAATTGTTTGTGTATATGTTGAGAATCTGTGTACACATTTCCTGTTTGTTTAACTGCAAGATGAGGTCTATTGTAGAAAGGGCATGTAGGAATGGATATTCATATTCTGAGGAAAAGGGGTTTGACATTTTTTAATTCCTATAAGAAAGGGCTCGCAGGAATGGATATTCATGTTCTGAGATAAAGTGGTTTGAATTTTTTAAATTCCTGTTAGATAGGGCGTGTAGGGAATGGATATTCAGTGTTCTGAAGAAAAAGGGGATTGAAATTTGTTCATTCCTATAATTTTGTAGGACACAATGATGTAAATTCGAGTTCCCATTGAATATTTTAGAAATGAAGCTAAAGATTTGAAGTATTGTACTAAATCTATACGTACATTTGTAGTGTGTGTATGTGATTTCAAAATAACTTTTATAATCTCGTATCCATATTTAAAAGCTTATTCAATTACTTGTATAATTTTTGTATGTCTCTGACCGGGCTAAAACATCGGGAACGAGGAACGTTTAAAATTTTTCTGGAAAATGGCTGCAAATATTTTTGTTCGAGGAAAGTACATTTATGAATACAGTATAATTCCGGAAATGTATAATTCCGAAATTTTGAAAATGTGAAGTTCTAATAATTTTTGAATCTGTCATGTATAAAAGCCGGAGATTTATTTCTCAATGCAATTTATTCCACAAATTTGGAGCTTTAACTGATATGCGCTATAAAAAGTGAAGTTGAGTAACAACACTGAGAGAAATAGTATCCGTATGCCGCGTATTCCCATAATTTTTTGATCAGGAATATCAATCGGTGAATTTAAAAATTAAAAAATGAATTTATTTGCAAACAAATTACACAATTTCCTCAATTTTTTATTGTTAATTTGGGTGGTAGAAAGTGTTGTTAGTATTGTTTATTCTCATCAGTTTCATCAGTCGCTTTTTGAATGTAAGAGTGAGTATAAAATGTGTGGGAAATAATTTTATGTTAATCGATATTATTGAGAACCACGAGTAACCATATCAATAGAAACCAGAGAACGATTGAACTATAATTTTAAATGGAAGTTGAAACACACTTTTGATCGAAATTAGAGAAAAATTAAACAGCTACCAAATTCCATGTCATGTTAACATTTACCTGATGTCACAAAGGGTCATCCACACATTACGTAACGCTAAAGAGGGTAGAAGGGGGTTTGAGGCAGCGTTACGCTAAGTTACATGGGGGGTAGGGGGTATTAACTTATTTTTTACGTAATATTTATAATTTTTCAACATAGCTGAAATAATTCCTTTTTTTAGATATGTACTAAAACATTAAAATATTATGTTATAAGATGAATATATAAAATGTTATAAGATGTAAATTGTTACAATGATTTTTCATTAATTTTTATTGAATCTGTAAAATTGCGGGGGGGGGGGCAATTTAAAACTGATGTGTAGTTTATTCTAAAATCCATTTAAATTGGCGCAGTGGACTCTTGCCCATGACGGCGTGTGCGTGGCTCGTGATCAAACATTTTCTCGCCTATGCGTCCTTCCTTCACCCACAACTTGCCCCCACTTCTTGCAAGGATCGGGGGCGTATTTGCGTTACGTAGTTTTTGAACGTCCCCTAACTCGTTTTTGGTCAGAATGAATATTTAAGAATTTTGTTATTTACGTATTAAATAATTTTACTAATTTGTAATGTGTCGTAATGCAGTTAAGACAGTCATCAAACCAGCTATAAGCAGAGGTATTTAATGCAATTTTTACAGAAAACAACTACTATGATAACAGAAATTACAAATCAATTTTGTCCTATTTCCTTGATCCACTGAGCAAAGGCTGAGGTGGCCCCTTGTTTTGATTCTGGTCTTAAATGTAGCTTCACTCTGCGCACGTGTTGACCTCACCTAGTGCTAGTAGTGGTAGGAGTAGAGTCGTGGATTTGTTACTATTGTCCAAGCAATCCAAAAAAATTAAATCCGCAGTTCATTTACCGATGCAAAAAAGTTTTCTATAATTCGTGAGCCAAAATAGCTTTTCAAAAGTTGCTAACCTCGAGTTTTTTAAAAACTTTTTATTGACTTTACAGTAGTAGAAACACAATTCGCTATCATTAATAAATGATTATAATACATTATTATTATTATTATTATCATTATTATTATTATTATATTTTTGACTTGTTTTTATCTTTCAACTATTTACAATTAAAATGTTGGGAAGAAATTCTGGAGCTGAGGAAAACCTGCGCAGATGGTACTTCTCCCTCATACGTCACACAGTTTTTACTGTTCTTTGACCACATAAGTCAAATCAAATTAAATTTCTTTGCGTTTATGGGAAAGAGGAAGATGTGTCTGAGCAAGGTCAAGACCTGACGAAGACCAGCGTCAGATATGACGGATGTTTTTATTTTGTGTTCGAAATGTTTGTCTTCTTTATATAATGAAACCCGTCGGTAAAGTGGCTTGACTATTGCTCTGTTAAGAATCTAAGATAGAGTGAAAAGAAAATGTTATGTACACATAAATATGAGTCTATTCTGTCCCCTCTCTTCAGTTATTACCAATGTGTACGCATATTGATGGTGTCGCTGTTGGTAAGAATTTGGGGTCGAAAATATATTCATTATAATTTTTGTTATGTTATTATTATTCTATGAAATCATTTGTTGATTTCGTCTATATCGAAGTTTGACTTCTGATTGCTAATCGTTAATTTCGTTATTTATCTCTGCTACATGTACTACTCATCTAGTTTTTAAAATGGCTCTCAGAAAACTGTAAATAGAACAAGTGTCCTCTAATTATTGCTCGCGTTGCTTCTTGAAATGTGTTTTCCGAAGTGGAGTAGAGATTCAGGAAGGAGGTAATGCTGACGAACCTAATGAAAGGGAAGATGGGTGGGAATTATTTAGGAGGGTGTCGGAACATACCGTAGAACCAGACCTAAAGATACACGATGGTCAATAAAACAGGAAGTTGAGATAACGACATGATTACTACCTTCCGTCATTTTGTAATTGTGTCTGGAACATTTTGTAATTGTGTTGATGTAATTTGACGGTGGCAGGATTTTCGACACTGTCTAGATAGCAAGGTCGGCTACTGTCTGGAGGAGAAATCTAACGGCCGGCAGCTCTGATTGGTATTTTCCCTGGTTTCTCCGATCAAAACCAGGCGACTGCTGTAGCAGCACCGTAACAAACGAGCCACGGACCGCGCGTGATCGTCCCTTACTTACACACACACTCACAAGCACTACGCTACGACATTTCTCAGGAGCTTAGAGCTTGTTCTGGCTGGGGCGGGGCCTCGCTGGTGGGAGATACCTGTTTGGGAAATATGGCCGTAAGACAACGGTAGGTCGGCGCCGGATCTCGACGGGGAATCCAGACGAGGAAGAAGATCACTGCCAGCTCAAAAGGTACTACACTTACGGGAATAATCGTAGCGGTAGATGAGCCCAGAATCATCAATCAATCTCAAACAAAATGTCTTTTTTACTATGTCCTGGATTAGACGGAAATAATTACCCATGCGCGGCTTTGTTAAGCGGGGGATAAATGCGGACGGAACTTGCTTTGTAGACAAGTTATGTATATTTTTTTGTATTTTTATATTTTTATTGACTCACTACTTCTAGATGATTGGTCGAATGGATTGTTGTCTGGCAATGTTTGGAGACCCATCTTATAGTGTATAGTTTGATTGAATTTCTTTGCAATGTGTTTGGAATTCATTCGTTTTTATTTAAATAAACTTCCAGTTTGAGAAAAGAATGAGCTGTGTGATGAATCGTGGTTATTTTAGTGTGATATGCATTGGTGGGAATTAAACATGTTACGGAAGTCATCACAGGCTGTGGTTTTGATGCTCGTCAATTGTGGTTAAGTGTTTGCGGAGAGGAGGGGTAAAGATATCAAATCATAAGCCAATGAGACACTGTTCTACTTACGTTTCCCTAGCGTATTAAAATGTTCTATGATTCGTTCTATTACGCAAATGCCTTTTAGTCACTGATTTTATCGTGTTTGCTCCGAAGTTGAGAAGCTGTAACGGAAATTATTAATATTCGTCTCGGTAGCTCAGTGATTAGCAACTGGGCGTAAGCAAGGATACCTGGCTTCGATTCCCGTTCGGGTAAAAGTTATTTGAGCATTTTTGACTTATTCAAAATAATAGTTAATTTCTATACTACCGTAAGTTCTGCCAACAATATATTCAATTGTCAGTTTTCAGTTGTCGTATTTCTACTTTGTCATATAATGGGCACTCCGTAACCTTCCTGGGATGGTATAGATAGTCCATGGAAGTAGGTGATACTAATTGCAACTAATAAACCTGTTTTCATGATGTCTTCCATTTTTAAACCTTACACCTGCAGCATAACTACTATCAATATTAGTAGTCCTTGAGATTTGTTTAAGAAGATATGCTTCACTCTTACGAAATGTCCACTTAAGAAACCGTTTTATTCATAAGCATAATCAATCATCTTTCAATAAAGTCTCGAAAATGTGTAATTATAATGGCTGCAACTATTCGAAAATATTCCGAGTCGAGCAGAATTGCAATAGTGTCTAAAGTTAGAATTTCACATAATTATTCACATAATTATTCATTCTTGTATAAAATAACATCACATTCTTCAAAACAAATAATAAATTTCGAGGTTATTAATAATGGAATGGTGAATAGAACTCTCAAAAATATTTATTTCAAGTACTCTCAACACTTGGGCCCGTTCACAGGGTGTCGCGCAAAGAACATACATACGTACTATCAAAACTTGACGTGATACAGAGGCATGAAGTTATGAGTCTGGCCATGCCAGTTTCACGCATTATATTTGCGGTGGGCTGTTAACCTTAGGTCAGACCATACATTGTAATAATTTATTAAGATTTTACTACCCAAATATGTTCAACATTTTATCCACTTTGTAAAAATTCCAATGAATTGTATTTTTTGTTTAAATTTTGCTATTTATGATTTAAATTTAATAATTTGACTTTTATAGATTTCCCGAAGGCTTTTGATAAAGTTAACAGAAACATATATGGAAAATTATGAAAGAGAGAGGCATTTCCACAGCATTTAATCAGAGCTATTCAGAGCCTACGGAAACAAAACGTGTCGGAAACAAAATCATTATTGAAATAGCAAATGATTAAAAAAAACTGATTCGAAAGCAATCAACTGTGGAATAAGGATGCCTTAAGCCGCAAATAATTTTTAACATATATATAAACAATGCCATTCATAAATGTGGCATCTTTTTAAGGATAATTTTACAGTCAACAGCTTCATATAGACACACTGCTCTTTGCTGATGGCCAGATCATCCCTATATAGTATTTGAGTAAACTCCTCCTGTGCGTGCGTGCGGATTTGCGGTTCCGTCTCTCACGGTTAGACCACTTCCTGTGCACCAATCGAGACATACGAGGTGTCATCCGACGCGTCTCGGTCTCCTGATGGGAAACTGATAATATGTGTTTAGATTTGGCCATAAAATTCTAAGAAATTCCAAAAACGTGTTGTTTCGTGTTTTGGCGCTGCGATCTTGGTATGCCAGGAACTAAATCAACGCAACCTAATTAGATGTAGGTGATGTTAATTAAACTCCAATACCGATACCGACGAAGAGAAAGAGAGAGAAAGACGATTACAAAGAAGAAGGCGAAGAAAAAGGCGATGACGAAGAAGACGAACAACACGAAGACGAAGAATACGACGATAAAGAAGTACAAGACGACCGAGAACACGAAGAATAAGAAGAAGAAGAAGATGATGAAGAAAAAGACGACGAAGAAGAAGTCAGTAATTTCAGTTAAATTTAATATAGAAATAATGATCGTAGGAAAAATAAGTTAAATAAATTTACCCGAATATGTGGGACCATGAAATAAAATCTCAAAGCAACAAGCAAAGAAAAGCGCGTACAATTGTATAAAGTAATGGCTATCTTCACACTTGTTTATGGATCTGAAAACTTCACTCTATAGTATTGAGAATTGGTTGGATCATCTTGACAGAACGGAGATTGCCGCATTCCAAAACAAGTTCTCAACAACAGACCGCAAGGAAGAAGGAATGTAATACAACTAAGGAAATGCTGAAGTAATCAATTTTAAATCTAGCATTAAACACTTGAGATCGGAACAAACCGTTTGGTTTAATTCCTGAAGTTGATGATGATTTAGTCAATTTTTCCCACGAAATGAGGCAAACAGATGTTGATAATCGTTCATTAGAGGCTATGAATTATTAGAACATAAGTGTTCTAATATAACTTATTACCAAACGGATATTGTTGTACGTAGTGGGCCATGGAAAATTAGAACAGGCCGGGAAGCCTGTCCCGTTCTCATTTCACGTTCATTCCACGTTCATTAAAGTGTTCTTGACCGCAGTCAAGCTATATGATAAATAATTCTTTATTTTGTATTTTCATAAAGTTTGATATTGGCTGTGTCTTAACTTCTTCGTTAACATACAAATACTATGGTAATAAAACAAGGTGGAACTTACTCTTTTACTGGCGTTGAGGAGTTCATGAACTGACGCCCTTGCATCCCACGTTCGATAGAGGGTTCACATCGTAACACAAGCCGTATGATAAGTAATAAAACTTAAACAATCAATCATCGTTTCAAAAGTGCCCAATGCAACTCGAGTGTCAGCACTCTTGTACTTGGTCAAGGTGCCAAACCGCCCTGAAATTCTGTAGCCCTCGCTTTCCATATTCGGTGGAAAGGCTCTTGACCTATGATTCAAGATTCATGATAATAAAATACAACTTATACAGTCATTCATCATTTTATAAGTATCTGTTTAAGTTAGATGTTGGTTGCCTGTAACATGTGCTCTCCAACTAGAGAGGATTGCTCTTCCCAGCGGTGAGAAGCCTGGCCGCGACCTCTCTCTTAGATTTATTATTAATTCTGCAATGAAGTATCATTACTTGGTGGCAGAATATTTAAATTACAAGAGAGTACTTGATTTAGAAAAAAAAACAAAAAAAAAAACAATAATTAAGAATAATGGTACATAATTTCACAGCGCAAACCTTACTCCAATTCATTTTACTCCACTTCACTTCAGTTCACTTCACTGCACTGCACTTCACAACACTTAACTGATATGCATCTCTTTCGCATTTCTTTCCCTCCACTACACAACACTGCACTGCACTGCACTGCACTGCACTGCACTACACGAATATAAATAATAATAATAATAATAATAATGACAATACTACTACAACTACTACTAATAATAACAATTAGACAAATTACTTAATAGGAAATTCTACTTATTTAACAGTAGAAACTTAACAATAATACAATGACATAAAATATAGATGAATAGCTAGGAAACTAATTTATTTTTAAATTTTCTCAGGTTTTGAGGAAAGGGTTCAAAAATTGTCGCAGGCAAACTGTTCCAGTCTCTAATAGTTCTGTTTGTGAATGAAAATTTCCCAACATCCGTTTTCTGCACTCTTGTCTTAATTTTGTGCTTGTGATCCGCTCTACCGAAGTAAGTAGGTTTTCCTAGACGACGATTAATTTCACCCCAAGCAGGATAACCTTTGTATGCTTTGTACATAGCACAGAGTCGCAACTTAATCCGCCTTTTTTCGAGTGACTCCCATGCACCTTTATTTTTTGTACCCCTGAAAGTGAATTTTAATGCTCTGCGCTGGAGCCTTTCTAGATTACCTTGCTGCGATATTCTGTACGGGTCCCAGCATACCGCGCCGTATTCTAACACGGGTCGCACTAGTGACATATAAGCTAATTCTTTACTTTTCACCGTACTCCTCTTTAGAATCCGCATAACGAAATGTAAAGATCTCCAGGCTTTCCCTACAACGAAATTTACTTGATTTTCCCAACTCAATTTACTGTCTAACTGTATTCCTAAATATTTGCAAGATGTAACTGTAGGTATGACATTGTTATTCAATTTGTACACTGTTTCACCATAACATCGACCCCTACCAAACGTGATGGCTTTGCTCTTCGAACTGTTTATTTCCATGCCGTTTGTTTCTGCCCAGGAGTGTAATTTGTCTGTGTCTCGCTGCAAAATATCTACATCGTCCTCTGATTTGATAACCCGATAGATGATACAGTCATCGGCGAAGAGTCTTACATTTGAAGCTAAATGTTTTGGCAAGTCATTCACAAAGGCGAGAAACATGAGAGGTCCAATGACACTTCCTTGTGGAATCCCTGACGTAACACTAGCGGAGGTTGATAAATAGCTTCCTATTCGAACCTTTTGTTTCCTATCACGTAGTAGTTCGTTTATCCAAGCCACCACCCTTGTGTCTATACCCGAATCTATTAATTTGTTTACAAGACGATCGTGTGGAACAACATCAAAAGCTTTAGCAAAATCTATTACTATCGCGTCTACCCTTCCCCCATTATCAATTTCATCGGCTAGGTCCTGTAGAAGGGAAACAAGCTGACTTTCGCATGAGAAACCGTTCCTGAAACCGTGTTGACCTTGATACAGCCATTCCTTGTCCTCCCATTCTTTCCGGATGTAGTTAGTAATTAATTGTTCCATGAGTTTGCATACGACTGATGTGAGACTTATCGGTCTGTAGTTACTAAGGACTGTTTTATCACCGCTTTTAAAAACAGGTACTACGAGTGCTAACTTCCAATCTTCCGGTACGCAAGCGTTATTGATAGAGACATTAAATAATCTAATTAGATACGGTAGAATAGCCTCACCGCCTAATTTAATGATATCCGTGGAAATACAATCGGGCCCTCGAGATTTTCCGCTTTTCATTAATTTTATTCTTTTCCGTAGAGTATTTACGTCGATATAAAATAGATTTCTATCTGATAACGTTGGTATCCGTGTAGCGTTAGTTTTCTGCTGAAATACCGACGTGAAATACGCATTAAAAGCGTTTGCTTTTTCCCTGTCGTCAGTTACTTGCGAATTATTTATCCGAACAACTGGTATTTCATCTTTGTTTCCCTTCCTTCTACGAACATACTTAAAAATTTCGACCAATTACTGCCGTCCGCATCAAGGATATATTTCAAATGACGTTCTTCCGCAATTTTCTTTTCCTTTTCTAATGCTTTTGAATAACTTCGAAATAATGACATATGGTTATCACTAATGTGTCTGTTTCTAAACGCCTTTCTGCATCTAATCTTTGCATTATAATATTCTGGATCGGGGTTACTTTTTAACAATTTGCACGGCACAAATGTCTGCACGGCATTTTCAAGAATATTTTTAAATCCTCGCCATATTTCTTCAATCCCCCCTCCTATTCTAAGAAACCCTTCGTACTGTTCTCTTAAGTATTTTTGAAGCCCTTCTACATTCGTTTTCTTGTATTCCCTCAGTGGAAATCCGGCGTTAATACTTTTCCTTGAAGTACTTAAGTCCAAGTCGACAAGAACTGCTTTATGGTCACTTATACCTTCCATGACGTCGCACGATAAGAATAAGTCTTTCGGTCTAACGAGGCAAATATCTAGAAGCGCTTCCTTTCTAGTGGGCTGGTCTACTACCTGCGCTAATCCGTTGTCCCAAACAAGTCTATTGACAAGTTGCTGCACATTTCCGTCGCAAACGCACCCTTTCCAATTAGTGTCTGGAAGATTTAAATCTCCGGCAATAACTACTGGATGGCTATTTATGTTTTTAGTTCTTTCGTGTATGGCGCCTAAGATTTCGTAACTACTAGCCGGTGGACGATAGCAAGCAATTATTTCTAGGATATTTCCTAAACAATGAATTTTCAACCCCGTCATTTCAAAAACATTATCAACCCAATTTGATACGACATTTAATGTGTTTTTCACGCAAATGAAAACTCCGCCGCCTCTAGTTTCGCGATCTCTCCTAAACGTAATATAATCAGACCGAAAAATTTCCGAATTCGCTACCGCATCCGAGAGCCATGATTCTGTACCTATCACGATATCAGGATCACAAGCCTCAATTAAATTCCAAAATTCTATTACCTTATTCATGATACTACGGCAGTTCACCTGCAACAATCTAGTGAAGCCTTTCCTCACCTGCAAGTCTGATTTTGGGATCCCTGCGTCTTGTTTAGGTGCCTGCGCCCGCGCAGTAGTTGTTTCATCCCGCGCAGCTATCGACCCCTCCCGCGCAGCAGTCGCCTCCTCCCGCGCAGCAGTCGCCTCCTCCCGCGCAGCAGTCGCCACCTCCCGCGCAGCAGTTGCCTCCTCCCGCGCAGCAGTCACTATATGTCGGGACGGCGCTTCCCACGAAGCCGCCGCCGTCACCCTCACCGCCGCCGCCGTCGTCTCCGCCGCTGCCACAGTCTTTCTTTTGTGCAGTCACTTGCCTCGCAAGCATGACTGAATAACCTCATCGTGCAGGCGGCCCAGCTTCCATGCACCGCGGAAATTTAGATGAAGACCATCCCGTGCGAGGTCTTCTGGCCCCAGCCAGTGATTTGGGTCTACGAAATGACCGTCGATCTTTCCGCATGCCCATCGTAACCCTCGATTTAATTGCCACGTCCTACCGATGTGCACATCTCTGCGTTGCATCACACCAGATAAAACAATTCGCGCGTTTTTGAATTTTCTTTTTACAGCACGGCCTAACTCCACGCACTGGTTCACAGTGTCGAAGATGGGTTGCCTCTTCGATACATTTGTACCCACGTGCACAAGGACGACTTCCACGGCTTCATTTTCTTGCGCTCTTTCCACGACGGATT
The DNA here is from genome assembly GCA_031308135.1 of Acheta domesticus. Lineage (NCBI taxonomy): Eukaryota > Metazoa > Arthropoda > Insecta > Orthoptera > Gryllidae > Acheta > Acheta domesticus. The sequence goes on from JAHLJT010003656.1 coordinate 78,638,612, forward strand.
TCATTTGCACAACGTTTATCCCTGGAAAGAAAGAAACGTCGGCTCCTTTCTTCTTGCAAACTCCTCCGCTGTGGCGTAGCATCGAATCTCCGAGCACTTTAACCTTGTTCTTATAAGGCTCATCATCAATGACGGTGTTGTTTGCTTCGGTACTCGAATGCGTTGATCGCTCGTAGACACTTTGCTTCTCCAACTCCTGGATCTTGAAGCTTAATTTCCTAATGCACTGCTGGGCTTCGGTTAATTCAGCTTCAAGTCTCCGAAGTCTTCTCTCGCTTCGATCACATTTGGGGCACGTGGATACCGACGATTCAGTAGCAGGACCAGGATTTTGCTCAACTCCGCCGATCACAAGAAGAGTGGCCAAAACTGCTGCGCAGAGCAAAGCCACGCCGTCGCCGGACCGCACGCACACCGCTTGCCCCTTCGCCACCCGGAAAACACGCAGGCGCCCTGCCCAGATGCCCACGCGGGCGCGGTAAACCGCCAAGTCGCAACCCATGGCCTTTCACTTTACGGAGCTGCTCCGAAACACGTCCTAACACGACGACTACCTGTAGACTCTTGTCCCTCCTTCTCTTCCCAGGTGCGACGAAGGGCTCTTGACACCGCTGTCGCTGTTTGAGGAAAGTGGCGACTTGTTGTATGGCGCGTCGCGGTGAGGTGGCGAGCGGACGACGAGGTTGTGCGGCGCGGGAGGAGGAGGGGCGGGGTGAGGCGGCGCTAAGCGTGTGGTGGTGGTGGTGATGTGGGGACGAGACGGGGCGGAGCGGGTCGGAACGGGACCGGGGCGGGACTGGGCGGGACGAGGCGAGACAGACGAGACGGTGCGGGGCGTGGAGCGAGGCGTGGGGCGGGGGCGTGGCCGGGGCGGGACGGGGCGATGCAATGCGAGGCGAGACGAGGCTATGCTAGGCTAGGCAAGGCAAGGCAAGGCAAGACGAGACCGTGCGTGGCGCGGGGCGGGACGGGGCAGAGCGGGTCCAAACGCGGAGGGAGCGGGGCGGGCGCCGGGCGCGACGACCCCGACCACTGCGGCCGCGCTTATTGGGCACAAGGCGAGCGGCGCTCTTGGGAGGCGCGCGCTCTAGGTCGCGGCGGCGCGGCGCGAGCGGGTGGTGGCGAGGAGGAAGAGGAGGAGGAGAAGGAAAGAGCGCGTCGCGACGGTGGCCTTCCTTCCGGATGCTCGCGCCCGGCGCCTGCCGTACCGATCGTAAATCTGTCGTCTCGAGCACGCTCGCTAGTCCTACAGTGCGTGGAGCTGCTTTGGGAGAAAAAAGGACGCGGCCCCGAGTGAAGTATTTCTCGCAATGAAAGGGGAAGAGGGAAGTTCTGACGCCTGACATTGTGTCCGTTGTGATGCTTCACCGGAACACGAAGTGCTAAATTGGAAACACTTAGGGGGATAATCTCATTTAATGCAGAGAGAGCATCAGGTAGTTTAGGAATCCGTGTAATTACCACTATTAATTCATCTTGTGTTTCCCTTCCTCTCCTCTCTTTCTCCACTGACTTTTCTCTTCCTCCTGTTCATTTTTTCGCGTTCTACATTTGTAGTGTAGACAAAGTTACGAAAAGCTGCAGCAAATTGTATGTGTGACTACAATGATTTTGAATGAAGTTTCTCGAAAACTGAAAACTTTTCTGTGAAAATGAGCTCAGAATTACGCATTTTCAGAACCGCTCAAAGGACATTTTCTCTGGAAAGTCTCCGAATTGCATAATATTCTTGGTCATTTTCAGTCTCACTGTTGGGAACCGACAAATTAAGAATATGTGAAAAAATGTCTTTTAGGCGCTGATATGTAGCACCGAACTACACCGAAAAGCGTCTCACTTAACTTATTAGAAAACTAGTGAGAGAATGTCACTAGTTTATCTCTCATCCTCATCCTTTTTTCTTCCCCCCCCCTTTTTTTACTCTTTTTTCCTTCCCCTCTGTGTCGCTGTCTATTCCTCTCCCTACTACCAGAGAGAAATGATCTACACCTCCTTAGGCTATGCTCCTACTTTTCCGCCCAGTCTCCCTCCCATCTTCTTGCCTACAGTCCCTCGCCCTTTCCTTCTCTCTCTCTCTTTCAGCCTATCTCCCTCTCTCCTTTTCCTCCCTCTCTCGCTGTCTCTGAGGGCTCTGCAGCCATAGAGTACAGATGTATCCTTAATCAATGCTGCAGCTATATTTAAATCATTCTGTACTTACGAAACAGTGTATGTCGGTAAATGTTTATTTCATTGTAATATCAAAGGAACCTGATTATTTTGTATACGAATACGTAACATTAGTTACTGATCATGAAATCCTATGTACTTCAAAAGTGCTTGTTTTTAATTTTATTACTTGAACGTGTAATATGGTTTATTACTGTTAGCATCATGTTCTTGCTTGAAATAATATACCAGTCTTTCAATATTTCAAGCACATTTTGCTGAAGAACAAAATATTTCGGAAGTTAGAAAAAAGTAAAGTTATTTCACACCTTGCTATTTAACAAAAAAAATCAGTTTTTCAGAATAAATGTTACACACTTCTATGGGTGGTAAAGGAGTAAAAAGTAACCACATTTAGTCAATAAACATATTGTGGAAGATTTCATACAACGGAATTATTACATGCATTTATACTTGTGCTATTTGTCCTAATTTTCAGGTGACTCAAAACGTACAGATGTTGGACAAGTACATGAAATCTCATTGATTACGTCAGAATATGATCAGGAGCAACTATCACTGTACTTCAAGCGTAATTTCATATAACTCCATTGTATAAAATTTCCCACTTTATGTTCATTGGCAAAAAGTGATCATTTTCGATTCCCAAATGCCCTAGAAGTGTGTAACATATATTGTTAGATATCAGCATATAGCATATTTTTCTCTCTAGCTTATCATTTGCGATTTCTGATTTTTTTTAAATGTATAACTCATGTCGTTTTTGCTTCCTTTGCTTGAATTGTTTACAAATTTTTGGTATTGACGAAGTTGTTTGGGTTATCCAGGTAGCTTTCGCCCCTGTTTCTTTGTTTTACCACTTGTTCAGCTCGTATTCGCGTATTAAAATACTGACAGTAAAAAACTTGTCTGTCCTACCAAACATTTTAGCATGCGATTTCGTTTCTCGTTGGCCAGTATTGAATTTACTTGGGAGATATCTAGAAGAAGTTGCAGATATCTAGGAGGAGTTGGAGGAACAAAAAATTATAATGTCGAATTATTTCATACAAACAGGTCGTCAAGTAATACTATAAAATGAAAATATAGGTCCAATAAAAAGTACAAATCTTTTTCAAGTACATTGTACATTATAGAATGAATTGATATGGGTTTTTAATACAATGATTGGGAATGAAATGGAAAGGTAATTCTTATATTTTTTTACCTTAAATCGGCTAGAATATTGACAAAAAGTAATTAAACATGATCAAATATGGTTTTTAGATGTCAGTGCTTTCGCTCAATTGCATCAAACTTGTACATTGAGAATAATATTGTCATTACATCTCTGTTTTCAACATTCCAGAATTCTTTGTCAATTAATTTCTGAAGATCTGATGCTTGCAATTGGATTTTTCAATAATTTCCCGATATCATTTACAACTTTTACTGTGGTAATACAAATTATATGAATGTTTGATACTTCTTCAAATTTAAATAAAATTTGAGAAATAGAAACCTACTTGTTTCGCTCTAAAACCAAACTTCAAACAATTTCAAACAATTTGAAATCACTGTTTTGTGAGTTAATTCTGAACACTTACCACGATAGTACGGGTCCGGGTCATATTAATTTCCAGTTGAAAGTGTGCTTTTACATGATATCTGTACGACTTTTTCACATTATTACAGTTATATTTTAAGATATATGCTTGGTTTGGACATAAATGGAAGTAATAAGATAAAAGTTGGATTTTGAACTGCGAAACGCACTGTTGGATGCCGAAAAAGGAAAGATTTTACGCCATCTTGCTCTACATTGTGTTATCGTGCTGTTGAATGAAAAATGAGCTACATTAATAAAACACTGCCATGAGGCCAGAGAATTACAAAACCGAATTGAACCTCAGCCAAGAAATTAACACCAATATTATATGGGATTTTATTTGTTTAAATGAAGGTACTTCTAACATCTCTCAGATTGAGTTGGTAATAATTTCTCGGGTCTATTTTAGATATTTAGAAAGAAACTTTATTCTACAAGTGAACTGTATTTCCTTGTAGTTAGGATGCAGAAATATGGACTATATGAATTTACAAATAAGGAAAAAAACGAAAAATTATCCTTCGTTTCCTAACTAGCGCACGCAGATGGCATTTATTGCAAATACATATTTATTCCAATGTATATACAAAAACTTTCTCATGCTTATTATATCAACATATATTTTCACACATGCTTGCATCAGTTCATTCATAATCATAGACAAACAACTGGAGATACAAATTTTACCTACCACTACAATACACTATGTAATGTAATTATTACATTTTTTGGTAAACTTTTAAATAAGCTTAATAATTATTTGACCAAAAATTATTAAGCTTATTAAAATAGAAAAAAAACAACTATTGTCTATTATTGAATTTGAAATAAGCTCTTTTCTAACATTATCTACGTGTTTCTGGGGTAAGAGTTTATCAAAATAGACCTGAAAGATTATTATTTGGTCTATCGGAATCGGTCGTAGAAGAATCGTGTTTGAAAAAGTATCCCTAACAAATAATTCATACTGCTCTGTTTCAGAAAAATTAGGTGCTCTTTGTTTTTGATGATTCTGTCGATTGATTAAACAGTCACATTTAGTCACACAAAGTAAAAAAAAAAGTTGTCAGACCCAAACACTTGACACATGTTTCTCTCGAGTGAATCTGAAGTCAGAATTGTCTTGGAATTCGGTGTCTTGGAGCATTACACTCTACAGAAGCCACAAGTTGTTAGAACCAAGACTTGATACATGTTTCTCTATGTGTGTGTCGTCACGCTGAATTTGAATCCGAATCCAGAATTGCATCATCTCCTTCCATTTTTGAAATAAATAAAAAAAAATTCTGTGTTTTTCGGGAATAAAAAAAACTGGAACGTGATGGCGCACTTCTGGCCTCATATTGCGATTCAGCGCGTCGACATACATAGAGAAACATATGTCAAGTCTTTTTAATTTTATATGGCTGTGTTATTTTTTAGTTAAGAGTCAATTGATTTTTTTCGGTCATATGGAGTGGAGTAAATCATTCTTCTCTTTTAACAGGCCACATTGTGACAAATTCAACAAAGATAAGTTGCTGAGTTGAGCAACATACATGGTTTGAATCTTCCTGGTGCCTTTCTGTTTGTGTATCTTGTGAAATATTTTAGAATTGAATTGAGTCAGTTGATTGCCTTAGATATACCCAATTTTTAATTCAGGGCACTTAAAACCACTCCAGCCATACAGCGTGCGCTCTTCATGAAATGCGTTTCTCAGAATATATCTCCAGTGACACAATAATTATTTGTAGGTTTGGGACACGGTGTTCCCTCCAAACTTCTACCAATACTATCATGCAGCCAGTTTCTTTATATTTCTTCATTATTCATCGTTGCGAATGAGAATCCAGTGGAACTAGGGTAACAAGTAACCTTGCGGCTGTGACAAGCACGGTCCGAGACAAGTACTGCGCAGGATGCTTCGTATCCGGTTCCGCGCATTCCCAATGTTGAACTGGTTTTATCCGCACTTTTGCGAGCCTGTTGGAAGTTGATTTTCCAGGGACATCGCGTGCAAGCCTATCACGCAACCATTCTTGAGACCGCTCCCCGGAGTGGTGAAATGTGGCTTAAGGCCACATGCTCAATCACGATTTTAATTCGCGATATCGTGGAAAATCGGAAGGCAAGTGGAGTCTATCCAAGATTGAACCGCAACAATGTATCTCAGAATTATACTATAAAATCACTGCCCCGGCATTCGGAATAAATAGTGTTAGATGGTTTTCTTGACTTATGGAAGGATTGGAATTAGTAGCAATTTAGCATCTGCATGGCACGTAAAATCACTTGACATAACAAGGCTTTAGGAAAAACATAGTATTGCATACATGGCAAGAAGCGATATGAATTGCTGAAAGGTGCACGTTTCTAATCATAGTGCCAGGATGCTATTTAAGTACCTGTTTCAAATCTCTGTTGATCAAGGCGGAATATGGATAGTGTGGGATTGTGGATCAATTTGGACAAACCAGGTTCGTGGCAATTTTCCTCGGGGACTCCAATTTCCCCTAACCCTCTTTTCACAATTTGTACAATCATCTTTACATAAATACCATTATCATCGACTATCAAATTCCTTGATGTTTGAATGGTGTGTGAGGAAACACACCATTCAAACATCCAGTTTAGTAACATTTCTTCAATTTGGCGTCATGACATCGTTAGTGAAATGAAATACAAATTTCAAAACTGGCCAAAGGACTGAAGGCTTCGGAGTTAAATTGCGATAACCGGCAATTTTTATTTTATTTTGTTCTTTGGTGACTTCCAGATGCCTGCGTCTTTATTATCTTTCCATTCTAATTGGCACAACTTTTTCCGTGGGGCTTTCTAATTGAAGGAGTGATGTATGTATATCCTTTAATTTGTCGATTAATATTCCACAAGATCAGTAATGGAAATAAATGAGGCTCTTTACGATTTCAAATTGATATTACACTTTTTCGGCATTTATCCCAACTGTCTAAAAATAAAATAAATCCTCAAAGCCAGTATCATTAGCGCCGAAGCTGCAGCGGCAACCACTCTGGTCGTTCGAATTCCGTTTAAGCAGGCTTGTTTTTCTTCTTATGACTTGTTTGAAGGGCAGTGGTCACATATGGTGACCAAATTTTTTTACATCCCGAAGAGCCTAGAGATGGGTCCCTGAAATGCTATCAATGTTCTTTAGCGTGCTTTCCAACAACCAGAGAAGGAAATGGGCAGTAAAGGAATAACCTTTGAAAACTGAGGGATGCACCAGGCTCTAGAACTCGCGTCTCCGCTGGGGTTGTGGGGGTAAACAACATAAAAGAGGTAAGGAAATAAAATACGATTCTTGAAGTACTTACAGATTTTTGAGGGAGAGAATAGAGGTTGACAGGTAATTTTTCGTAAAGAATAGATTATATGTATTTGATTATTTCTTTAATTTATTCACAAAATTTAAAATAACCTAATTGGTTTTGTTTCAATTTCATGCCTTATAAGCAAAGCACTTGACACTATAGCGCATCTCCAGTTGATCCAGTTATGGTATTTTCTTGGTTACGTGTTGGCAGTTTATTATTCTGTCCAATTACTGACCGTTCGAATACCGATTAAGCTTAATATATGCATTAAATTACATTGGTACTGTGGTTGTGATTAAACAGTTATGTTGCTACTATGTTACTATGTTTCAGATTAATCGTGATTAAAATACTTCACACATTTTTATTAAACAATCTCGCATAAGGTTTCAGGAAAGGGTACAGGATCCACATGAAAGTTACGATATTTTAAGCGAGGGAGAGACGTGTCGATTTTACCTGAAATTCGTCTTACGTAATGTATTTGCAAAGCCTCTCGGTGGTCATTCCACAAGAGCCTTGAGCCGCCTGCCCAACACGCCGCGCAAACAGGCACGTGGGAAAGCACGAGAGGAGGGTGGGAGCGGCGAACGCACCGCTGCGAAAGCGCAGTTGCGCGCGCGATTATCACGACGCCGCGGAGAGCGCCAGCATCGCACCGACCCAACCCCGCCCATTCCGCCCCCATTCTCCCCCTCCAAACACCTCCCTCCCGCCCCGCTTCGCCCCGACCCGTTCCTCACCGGCCTGTGACGCTTGCCTCAGCACCGCTCCGCCCCGGTCCTGCCCCGTCCTGCTCCACTCTCGCCCTGCCCCGCCTCGTCCAGTGCCGTCCCGTCCCACCCCGCCCCGTCCTTCCCCGCCTCGTCCCGCCCAGCCCCAACCCGTCCCGCCCTGGGCCTGCTTTTCTCCCACCCCATTCCACCACACATCAGTGTGCTCTAACACAACCCGCCTTGCTCGGCCCCGCCCCCGTCACACCCGGCCCGCCTCGCTCGTCTCCCCACCCCGCCCCGCTACTCCCCATCCCTCGGGTCAAGCCGCGTCCCTCCCGTCCCATTCCGGTCCCGCCCCGCTCCTGCCCCATCACACTACGCTTCGCCTCGCTCCGCCCCGCCTCGCCCCGCTCCCGTCCCGCTCCCATCCCGTCCCCTGCCCCAATCGGTCCCGCTCCGCTTTCGCCCTGCCCCGCCCCCGCCCCGACCCGCCCCGTCCCATCCGCCCCGCCCCGTCCCATTCGCACCACCCTGCCCCGCTTCGCTCTCGCCCCGTCCCACCTCGTCCCGCCCCGCCCCGCCTCACCCCACCCCGTCTTGCCTCGCCCCCCCTCCCCGTCCCGTCCCACCCTCCCGGTTCCGTCCCGTCCCACCCTGCCCGGTCCTTGTGCGAAACGCCCCGCCCCGTCCTTCCCCGCCTCGTCCCGCCCTGCCCCAACCCGTCCCGCACTGGGCCTGCTTTTCTCCCACCCCATTCCACCACACATCACTGTGCTCTAACACAACCCGCCTTACTCCCGCCCCGGCCCGTCACACCCGGCCCACCTCGCTCCTCTCCCCGCCCCGCCCCGCTCCTCCCCTCTCCCGGGTCAAGCCGCGTCCTTCCCGTCCCATTCCGATCCCGCCCCGCTTCCGCCTCGCCCCGTTCCCGCCTCGCCCCGCTCCCGTCCCGCCCCGCCCCGCTCCCGTCCAGCCCCATCCGTCCCGCCCCATCCCGTCCCGCCCCATCCCGTCCCGCCCCATCCCGTCCCGCCCCATCCCGTCCCGCCCCGTCCCGCCCCGTCCCGCCCCGTCCCGCCCCGTCCCGCCCCGTCCCGCCCCGTCCCGCCCCGTCCCGCCCCGTCCCGCCCCGTCCCGTCCCACCCTGCCCGATCCTTTTGCGAAACGCACATCAGATGTCGCCGCCAGCTGCTAGATTCACCCGAATAGAGTTAGCCGACCGCTTGCGGGCGAGTGGGCACCAATGAGAACCCTGCACATAGGCCGCTGGAGGAAAAGCTGTGGTTCCGAGGAGCAACTGAAGGCCAGACCCCAACCTCTCTTCACCAGATGCACAATCGGCGGTGCACCAGAAAATTGACACATCTAAAAAATTTGTCATTTTGTTGAACGGTTCATTCTAGCACAGTCGTTTATTTCAGATCTAAGCGCAAGGGCTTTAGTCTAAACCAGGGCTGTCCAACTGGCGGCCCGCAACTTGTGGCCCGCGAAAGGTTATTAGTGAAAAGGGAAGTCCCTTTCATTCACGTCCAGCGCGAACATTGTGCGCCCAGTACCCACCCTGCCGGGGTCAATGCTCCGATGTCCCAATATGTTGAGTAATGCATGGTTAATACCTGATATCACGCATGGTTCCATCGTCCTGTTTCTGAGCAGCCGGGCAAAATGCCGAAATCAGCAAAATAGGGAAGTCAGGTGTGGATCGCCCGAGTAATGAAAATAAGGCTCGCAACAATATTAAAAGTTTTAGTTGTGGCCCTCTAGGCCTTGCAAGTTGAACACTCGTGCTCTAGACTCTACACTCTGTGCCCATCTTTAATAAATCGACTCATGAAGTCCTGACTCTTGAAGTATATTCGTGAAATTTTGGATTGTTGAAATACAAGTAATAACTACGTTTCATAAACAAATTCTGCGCTTAACTAAAAAATAACTATTTTGACATGTATCAGTTTTGTTGGAACTGGCATTTTGTCAGTGCAAGTTCACATTTTCCTCTCCATTTCCGCGCGCTTTTTTCGTCCTCTTAAAACGGGATTACATTTTACACCAACGTAAAATATAATAAATTTAAACAAGATATTAGTTGGCAAATATAAAATTTTCCGAGGCTGTCATGGACTGTATTGTTGCCATTATTATCGTAACATCATTATTCCCAACTTATTCTATGCTTGACTGATCGATCGATGAAAATAAGAGAGTTTTGTAGAAGAAAGTATTACCGTAAATGTGATGTTTGTGAAAATGGATTATGGATATAAAATGTAGTAATGAACCAATGAATATTACATATCAGATGAAATTGATATTATGAAAATACATACACTGTAATAAACTTCTAACGTAATTCGTATAAGTGACCAATGAGCACTGAAATTAATCCTACTACGTTTTTAAAATAAGACCAATAAGCGAGCTTGAAAATAACTTGACGCGTCACCTCAGAATTGAAATCTTCGAACTGAAATGATGGAAAATTAGGAACCGGAAGTAGCATATGGAAAGCTAGAATCAGTTCAAATCTTCACTCCAACTGACTCATCGTGTCAGGGGCAATATCAATAATTTTCATTATCATGATGGCTTGTTATTGTATCATATCCCTTACTCAATGTAGTTGCGTAAATGTATGTATTCGTCTAGTGTTTGAAATTTTCTGGAAGGTTTCACACAAATGGAATGAGAAATTATGTGCACGTTTTGTTGATACGTGCTGTTTAGACATGTACGAAGAGGGAAAAAACATATTTTCTGGAAATTCAGTTGTAACTTCTTTTTCAGTTAGCTTTGCCTCGTTTAGGACGTGTCTGAGAAAGAAACTCTTGTGAACTGATACGAATCAGCTTGCACGAACTAAGAATTTTGCAGACCCTCTGCAAACTCTCCGGCTGGTAGTCCCAGAGGTCGCCCATGTTAGCGCGCTGCAAGAGACGCGAAAAAAACGGAAGCTGAGCAGAAGTGCGCCGCCACTCCGTTTGAAGGCCCCGCTCTGTTTGCAGCAACCGGTGCATGGTGCTCTGCCGCTCGGCGAAGCTGAGCGATGGGCCACAGCGCGAATGACGTAAGCGGAGGCCACCCTGGTGCATCGACGCGACCTCACTGGCGGCTCTCGTGTTCGCTGGCTGTTGTGCGAAAGGAAATTCGGTGTAAAAAGGATTAATTACGAGAATGAGGTCACTTGCGTATGTTAATGGAATCGTTGCACTCGAAGCTGTCGACAACTGTGGAGGTTTCTTTCCCGGGTTAATTTAAGAAACGATGAATGTCTTACTTTGGGACGAAGCTCAGGCTCTTTTTGGGTGCACTCTGTTTCCTGACTACGTTCGAAAATCCTCAGTGTGCCATGTCAAGGAACAGTGCCGAAATAAAATCTATAATTCCTACCCCAAATCAGAGTCCATATTCGTTTAGCCGGACCGGACAGGCAAAGGTAGTTCAGGGCGTCAGCTGATGTTACTGCAGTGCCTCTGACCGGGAGGTTCAAGGGTTCGAGTCTCGACGTTGGTGGCAGGATTTTCGATTCTACCTAGGTCGAATTCAGCCGCAGTCTGCAGGACACATTTGGTGGCCGGTTGATCTGATCGATAGTTTTTCGTGGTTTTAATACCCGACAATGCTGGAGCAGTTCCCTAACGAATGGGCCACGGACCGCGCGCGAGCTTTCCTTCCTCTTGCTTGTCCTGTGCTCACCCCTTACACTGTCATGCACCACTTACACTGAGACTGCACCACTGACACTACTGGGCTGGGGCTATGTCCAGCTGTTGGGAGATATGTGGTGGGGGAAAATCTTCGCAAGCCGATGTAGGTCGGCTCTGGATCTCGCCAGCCAGCGAAGGAAGATCACTGCGAACCCCAGCGATTAAAACATGCACCACACGTACGGAAATAATGACCTTAGCAGTTGACGACCCCTCCAATCAGTCAGTCCTGACTTTCGAAAATACTCAGTGTGTTATGAAACCGTGGCGAAATAAAATCCTATGGCAATTCCCATCCTAATCAGATCTCATATTCGCTTTGTGAGAGGAACGACACGAGCATCGGGAAACTGAACGAGACAGAGACTTGTCTGTCTCTAGCGGCGAATGAGGGGATTATGGATTTATTTAATTTATTTAACGTTATAACTGAGTTAAAAACTGATGGTGACTGAAGTATTGTAGGAGGGAACTAGTGATACAATTGTGTTTGCAATATCTGAGGTCATCCTAGGAAAATATACTTTACATGTGAAGATTAGCTATGTATTTTCTCAATATTAGGTTGAGGGTCGCATGTGCAAGGGTAAAATGTCTTCCAAACATCTTTCTATGGAGCTCTGTTCATAATGTGAATCATCTTCATATTATTATGATTAACTGTCCACATTATATTACTTGTTGATGCATTAATTTCCTGTATTAAAGAGCAGTTTCAAAGAGGTGCTTTATTCAATAACAGCGTCTTCTGTACTGCAGTAATTAAACTTGACACAAGGCGGAAGATAACGCATACTGGGGATTTGTAAAAGGAATATGACGTTTTCTTCGTATGAACGTTTCCTTTTCACATCTTCAAATGTGTGGATTGTGACCAAACATTACGTTAAATCTTTTGCGCAAATAAAATGCATTAAAACTCACTTTGGTAATTCAATTGGCTGCTATCTTTCATTTGTAGAAATACCTCGTCTATATATATATATATATATATATATATATATATATATATATATATATATATATAAAGAACAATGAATTAATGAGCCACTTGTTGTCAGTTATGACTGCGTACACGAGTACGAAACATTAAATGATAACGGAACTATATCTACTTCTAAAATATAAAATTGTGGCATGAGCTTCTTCTTTGTTATGGCATTGTGGAAAATAAATCGATTTTGTTATCGGCGCTGCTGCTACACCCGAAGGACAGCTATCGTTTTTCTGAATGCACATTTCCTGTCCATCATGGTTGAACTATCTTACGACACTTTTAAGAAAATGCGAAAGTCTATTCATCTAATTAGAACTATGATACTGCCTAAAAATGTTTGAGAAATATTTTGAAACTAATTTTGGCTTGTAGTCTTTCCAACATGTAAAGTAAATGACACTTGAAATAGATCTACCGTAAATAAGCAGTCATTCAGTTTTCTCGGACGTGTGTAGGTGTGACAAGTAGGAATCGTAAAGCTTGACGTCCATGACATATGCTAACTTCTACGTAGGCATTAGCTTTTTGTTTGTTATCGCTCATTTTCTCGACCTTTTCGAATATGTTTGAAGAGATAATATTATATTTCCAACAAAATAAACAAGTTTTAACAGCGTATTAGTTGCAAAAAACTTAATTTTTTTATATTACATCTATTGTGAGCTATTTTGGGAGTAAGATTAAGTGAGGAATGTTATACGAAAGAAGTGAAGAGCAATTATAAACTTTGTCACAATAATAATACGTTTTTGTGGTGTATTGGTGTTCCATTAACTTCTGTGTTAATAATTTTCCCAACTAATGATGAAGCTCATAGAAATGTAACTTAATTTTTCTAAATCCACCTTCTCAAAACCTCTGGATTCACATCTCATTTTCCGCGAAAAGAAAGAAATTTTGGCTCCTCTCCCTTATAGTTACGATCTAGAAAGAATCGGCTTCCACGAAAACATGGCGAAAGACAACTCTGGCCTCGGAGTGAAGTGGCGTCGCATTTATTTCGACTTTTCCTTACTTGTGCGTATCAAATTTCACGATGAAACTCCAACCTTTGACCTACGTGATCATCTTAAAACGTCTTTGAGTCCATAGCATAATTTCCATCCTATTTTATTTTAAAGTTCTCTTTTGCCGAACACTTTTAATTTGGCATTTGACGCTTCACTATGCGTGTCTAAGTTAATGACGAGGCTCGTGCCTTCGACTTACGCAATAAAATATCGTTGAGCTTGACCAACGCCTAAATGCCAACCGAAAGCGCCATTCTTATTTGAACTATGAAACTTTGTCACAATATTCACAAATTTCACGATGAAACTCCAACCTTTGACCTACGTGATCATCTTAAAACGTCTTTGAGTCCATAGCATAATTTCCATCCTATTTTATTTTAAAGTTCTCTTTTGCCGAACACTTTTAATTTGGCATTTGACGCTTCACTATGCGTGTCTAAGTTAATGACGAGGCTCGTGCCTTCGACTTACGCAATAAAATATCGTTGAGCTTGACCAACGCCTAAATGCCAACCGAAAGCGCCATTCTTATTTGAACTATGAAACTATGCCCTTGTTCCACCAGTCTTTATTTACATTCGTTCATCGATCTTGCTACGTTGGAGTCGACTCGTTAAGATTAGAGATAAAGCCCGAAAGTTTGATTTGAAAGAACACTGAAATACTGATCTTCGTTTTATGGGTTTTATTTCTCTCTGAAATCAAACTTTCATTTCGATGGTTGCGTACTGTGTGTTTGACGCGGTTCAATTAATTGAAAAATAAAAGTAATTGATAATTCAAAATCTTTAATATATTGAAAAAGTATACGAAATCTCACAGTGTAATTTCCTGCGGTTGAAAAGTGGATTAGGAAAAAAATTACAAACAATGAAAAATAGGTGTATTTTCACTTGCGGAGAGAAGTTTCTGGTACTAATTTGAACTCTCTAGAATTGATATTTATCAAATAATTGTTTTCAAAAGTAACATTTTGGTGTGTATGCGCGCCCTGTTGGTATTTCGGCCCTGTTCAATCAGTTGCCGGCTCGTCTCAGGCGTGCCAGCTAGTTGCACCCGACGGGACGCCTTCGTGTGTAGGACGCTCAGGTCGTCGCTGGCCGCCGACTGCTCAGCTTTTGAACGCGCGTACGCTACGCAAGCAGCTGCCAACGCAGCACTCACTCAGCGGAGTGCAGGCGGGAACGGAAGTGGGTGCGAAGCGGGGATGGGGATTGAAGCGGAGCAGGCGCGAAGTGGGGTGGTAGTGGAGGCCTGTGCGAAACGAGAGCGGAGCAGGTCGGGAGCGGGTTTGAAACGGGGGGGGGGGGAGGAAGGCCGGGAGCATGGTGTAAGAATAAAGGTGAGACGGATCCCTAACGAAATTTCGTTCTCTTCTGCGCATGACGTCACGATGGATGCTCGCCTGCTTGGCGCCTAGTGAGATTGTATGGTACGCGCTCGTTGAGTACACGCCGAATTTTTGTAATCGCGATTTGCTTTGTGTTAGTAGTTTTCTAGTTGTTTTTGTAGTGGCAGAAAGGTGAACATATCGTGAATTGATATTGAAATAAAATAAACAATGCCGTCGTGCGCTATTTTTCGTTGCACAAACTGGAACAAGAAAACGAAGGGAACAGACATTAAGTATTTTTCTTTCCCGAAAGATGCCAACTTATGTGAAGCGTGGATAATTGTTTGTAGAAGAAAGGATAAGATCAGTGTAAAGAACGGTGTTAACTAATTAAGGTGTTTTTTGTTTCCGTAAATTATTTTATTATAGTGACGTTAATTGTAATTATTGTCAGCGCGCATTTGTTCTATACTTTGCTTACGATAGCTTTGCAATACCAGTGCGTCAGGTATTATTAAATTATACACCACAGAAAAGTCGAAAGTTAAAACCTGACGCAGTGCCTACCGAGAAGTTCCCTATTGGTTTCTAAAAAATAAATGGTAGTCGAACCATTAGACTAGTTTCAAGGAATATGCACAAGTTAGTAGATGTACTGTTATCACAAGCAACAATAGATGTGACGGATAGTGTTCCAGAGGAGTCAGTTAATGAAAACGCAGTTTGTGGAGATGCTCTTCAAATTGATTTAACACAAACAATAAACGAGTTACGCGATGAAATTAGAATATGGAAAAGAAAATATTCTGAACTGTTTAGAGAAAGTGCAATTAGAAGAACAACTGAAGAAGTTAATGACAGTGATAAGAATACAAAATAATAGTAGTATTTATTAAGAAATTATTTAACATTATTAACAATCCCTAACGCATCTAGCAAATTCAGGGTGAAGGAACTAGATTTTTGGTCAGACATTATCTTACATCAGTCCAACTGCAATTAAACACAGGTAGGACGGGATATGCCTGTTCTTTTTTCTTTGCTTCAGTTTGAAACATAAATAAGACAATAAAATAGAATAAAACAGCAATAAAATGGATAATTCCTACGTTAATGAAAAATAACTTTGTCTACGGCCCCTCTCGTTCCTAAAATAAGTGGCCCATTTATTTCGTAAAAATTTAAATACCTGCTACATTCAGAGTTGTAAAGACGAATTATACATTGAAGCACGAACTGATAAAGATACGGATTCCTCAAGTTTTAGCAGAACCTCCCTAACGTAACTCAGGCGGGCGAAGACATACTGCCCTGCCCTGCCCTGCCCTGCGCTCGCCGAGCGCGAACCTCCAAGATGACGTCACGCGTAGAGGAGGCATGGCGAGCGCCTACGCACCGCTTCACCATTATATTTACGCCATGGCCGGGAGCAGGGCAGAGGGTCGTGAGTAGGGAGCAAAGGAGCAGGGGAGAGAAGTAAAATGAGGTGGGAGAGGGCGGCCGAGTGCAGAGGAGGAAAGCATAGCGTGGAGCGGGGGTGGAATGGGGGTGAAAAGGAACAGAGCGACGTTGGGCGGGGCTGGGCGGAGACGAGGAGCAGGAACATAGCGGTCGCGCTAGCGGGGACGGATGCGAGGCGGGGCCAAACGATGCGCAGGTCCGTTGGGTGCTTGCTCTTTGCTGTCGAGAGAGAAGCGGCGTTTTCTGAGAAGGCTATCTTGTGGAGCCTTCGAACGGAACGTTTCTTCTCGTCCAGTTCCTCTCGTGAAGCGTTGGGACAGCACTACTTTTGAGATCCTAGTAGTACATGCCAGCGATTAAAAGAAAGGCGCATTCACTTCTGCATCAGGGGGTAATGGCACTTTGTTTTGCTAGAACTCTTCAGAGATAAATATACTCTCCCACGATTGTTTAATGTTTGGAGGCAAGCCAAGTTTGAGAATCGACAGTTTATTCATTAATGCAATATTTATGACCTACAATAATTTTTTTGTATATTTAGCTTTGATAGATTACCGTAAAATATTTTGAAATACTCCTATAATTTCTTTTCAAAATCTCCATTTGAAGTTATTTTTGGCAAGAGCACTAACCCAAAACCTGGGTTTATCGATATAGAGACTACTTTTATAGATATAGCGGCCAACAGTAACACGCTATTTACATTGTTTCGTTTTGAAAGACGATGTAGGCTCCATGAATACCGACACTTCCTCCCCATTTTATTAGTCGGCTTGGATGTCCAATTGAAATATAATTATTCGCTTTGAATAAAACCTTTAAATACTTGAAGTTGCCAACATCTACAGAGTGTCTGATTAGTCACTCCCTGTGTATGGATAGCTACAATTTCTTTATTTATGTACCAACATTTTTACTGCCAAATCTGTTAGAAAGAATAGTACTTGAGGTTTTGTTTAACATGTTTATTCTTTTAAGTTGAAAAGTGCCCCCTGTGTTGACTGTCGAAGAGGGGGACAGAATAGCAACTCTTTATGGGGTCTGGAGATGTATGGTGGAAATACAAAGGTGGTGGACGGGAAAACGAGGGATCCATGCAATACCGAATGCAAAAACAGTTGAAAACTGTCATTTCAAATTACTAACAACAGGGAGTATCCTCGTTTGCAAGCAGATCAGGAAGACCATCAACTTAGAAGAAAGAAGAGAATATTAGCAGAGTTCGTGAAAATGTTCTTGAGGAGCCCTAGGAAATACCTGTTTCGCATGTAATTTCGCAGCGGAACAACCCACAGAGTCACTTCATGCAGGAAGGAGCACCTCCATTTTTTGTAAATGATGTCCGCGAATAATTTCCTAGGTCGGTGGATTGGCAAACGTGGTGTCCATGAATCGCCTGCCCGCAGCCCTGATTTAACGCCTTACTATTTTTTTCTCTGGGGATGGGCAAAGGAGAAGGTTTTTAAGAGAAAAGCAAAGAACTTGGATGTATTTGAAGCAACAATATCTTATGTGTTATCCAATGTTCCACTAACCATGCTGCGAACAGCAGCATGGAACGTACCAGTTCGTTTTCAAAAAATGCACTGAGAATGTTGGAGCTCTTGTAGATATTTGAAAAGGTGTCAAACTAACCCTCAAGCATCTCTATTTCTAACAAAAGTAGTTTAAAAAAATACTCATACATTAAGAAATTACAACTATTCAGACATAGGGAGTGACTTATCAGACACCTGTATATTTGATGGGAAGAAGAATAGATTTAAGCTTTGGTAATCCAGCCCAATCCAAAAACAACAAATAGACGATCTATCCCAAACTTGCTGATTCACGAGTGCAAAGGAAATAATATATTCCTGCATTGATTGCCTGTGTAGTCCTGCGCAAACACTTCTTTGCAAAGCTGACAGAAAAAGTTGATTTTCATGCAAGTTCGTACTGCCAGCACACTCACCTTCTAAGTAATTTTGTATTTCAGTCATTCTAAGTCCGTGTTTCATATATTCTTGCTATCTCACTATTTACGTGAGTGTTAACTGCATATTTTCCTTATTTGCTTTGTATACAGGGAACAAACTGTTATATGACAATTCGTTTAGCTACTATGATCATTAAATTAATAAATGCGATTTAAATTATAAATAATTTATTAGTGATCTCATTAGGCCCATCAGCCGTAAGTTTCACGAAACATTACTGTCGCTTCAAATCAATAACTGAAAATACGAAAGTTTAAAATGTCACCTTTCGAGTTGTTCTGAGTTAACATCTACTACAAATATATTGTTAATTCTTCCTCCATTAGCCATTATCTCATGATTAAGATTGTCGAGTGTGAAAGTGAAACTGTTGGTACTTCACAGAACTGTTAAGAGAAACTATTGTATCAAACCAGAGACCGTCATCTTCACTCTTCACTTTACTTCTTCTTTCGACTACTGTGTATGTCGGCAGTTTCACTGAAAAATACCGCGAACTTCTAGCGACGAGAAATGCAAATATGATTTATGTTAACAGTTTTTGTGACATCAGTTGGGGGCAAACTCGAAGTGTAATGCAATGGCTAGAGTATTCGCCTTCCACCGCTGGGGTCCTGGTTCGACGCCCTACCGAACCATGTGGCCAATGGAATGTATGGTGTACAATGCGATGTGGGCTCTCGCAGGTTTTCTCGGGATTCTCCTGTTCCCTCTCTTTCCATCATATCTTCACCATCATTGTCGCTATTGTCTTCGTACTTCGTCACTCCTGGCCCTGAATGACCTTGGATGTAATGGGCCGTAAACACCAAATAAATAAGTAAATAAAGTGGCTGTGCCGGTAAAGCGTTACATGAACTTTACAGCGTTGAGCACAGTTGATTTCGTAATCGTACTTTATTAGATTTCGCTCTAATTTTGCTTTGTTGTTGCAGCTCGTTTTATAACACTACAGGTGCTACGTATACGTAAAGCTGTCTAAAAATGTACGGAATATACTTCCTTCCTGCTCAATATTTGCTTGTCATTTACTATTTACATTCACTGCAAAATACTTGTTTTTTATTTTCACTTTCTGAGCCCAGAGGCAAGACATATCTAAGTTGTATTTTATTTAATTTACTAAATGTACTGTTCAATTTTTATCTATATATATTTATGTATTACGTGGTTAGGCGGAAGAGCGGGCCTGATGGCCGGGATTATAAAATACTATCATTCGGCTTTTTTTTAAAATTTAAAATCGCATCAACGTGTAGCTTATTAGTGACCACTATTGCATTTAACGTAATGGTAACTGTGAAGATATAATACGATGATGATAGGGGTGAAAGGACGATCACAAATACAGCCATGCTCAAGGCGGGACCCGAATCCCCGATCCTTCGGTCCGAGACCGCTACGACACAACTGCTTTAGCGATCTCGGCCACCGGGGATCGGCTGCTTGTTGTTTCTTGGCTATGTATTGTCAAGTTATTCGCAGCAGTCGCATCTCGTCACTTTAAATACTGCACTACTGAATTCAAGCTGCTTCCCATTTGTCGTCGCAATGCACATTATACATTATCGAAACACGGGACATCTAATCACTACTGTAATATTTCCTCTGATTTGTTATTTTTATGTAGTATTTTATGTTCTTTAAAGTTGATTATGAATATGTATGTCATCTGAATGTGGAGATATTTTTAGTCTATTAATTAATTTATTCATTATTTCTCTTTCTAATTGTGTTTCAGGTAAGTGGCTATGGGATTTCCTGTGCAATATTGGAGCTGATGCTATTGTACGTGAGTATTGGAAAAACTTACTACATTAAGGCGTTTTAACGTGAAATTTCAATTAAAAGCAGCGTATGTATGTAAGTTGTCTTTATATTAATAGGAATGATACGGTGATTATAGTGTCAAATTTGTAAGTAAATCAATTAACTCTACGATGTGTAACTAATAGAAAAAAATCCGTTTGAAGAGGTTTGAGTTTTCATTCAAGTGCGCAGTAGCTAATGTGACTAGTTTTTTCTTTCCCGTATACGTACGTAAATACGGAGTAATATACGTAGTATAGGAGAAGTTGTGTAATTCTGCGGAAAATAGATTTAGAAATTTCAACGGAAATACACGATTTGGGGTCCCCTGATACCAAAAAAGTGGTTCTTTTCAAAACGTCTGTCCGTTCATCAGTTGTCTGTCCGTTCGTTTGTCAGTCTGTGAACAACCATAGCGCCTAAACCATAAGTACGATTTCTTCCAAAATGAATATTCCCTGGTCGATCTGGTTCCACTCGCGGCGTCGCGCTTTTGAAAAACATTTTTCAAAATTGTGGGGTACTTTACTTGAAGCCCCCGGACAATTTCAATTTTTTTTTTAAACGGCTCCAAATTTTTTCTTTGAATTTTTTGTGTGAATAGCGTCAAATACACTCAAGGGGATAGAACCGATTTCAACGGTTAACTCTGAATTTTCGAAAATTGCAAAAGTTTGAATTTTCGTCTTCCTACAACTACAAAATTGAAGATAGAGATTTGTCCTTCAAATAAAATTTGTTCTCCAAACTTGAGTTCTTTCATTAAGGTAATGTACATTCTTTCTTGAAAATTTTAGTTGTTTTCTGGCAATATTGCGCGAAATATTTGCAATTTTAAAAATTAGAAAAACACGATTTTCTTAAAAACGGATCCCAATTTCTTCTTTAAACTTTTAGAAGGGATAGTGCTAAATGTATTCTATGAGATGACATAAACGCCATATTGCTCTATTCTTTGGGTTTTTCAAAAAATAACAAAAATGTAAGTTTTTTACATGTCTCTTACGCTGTTACTATTTGCATTAGCGGCGATTTGTTCACATTATATTTATGAGTATATGTGATATAAATAATGTATAAAGTTTCTGGAAGACTACACTGTTTTCTATGAAAACGAGCTCAAAATTCCACGCTTTCAGAAACTCAATTTTTTTTCTCATTTTCTCATAAATAGCTCGACATTTTTTCTTCAAATTTTTCTATCGGATAGTGCTAATTGCACTCTTTTATATGATGTAAAGTTCTTTGTAGGATTTTTGTTTGTTTTTTCAAAACTTACACAAATATAATTTTTTTGAAAGATCTCTCACATCTTTAATATGCACATTACCAGCAATTTGTAAACACTGTTGTTTTTGTAAGTTAAAGTGCTTCAAATGACTTTTAATGAAGTGTTTCGAAAACTCATAGTTTTCTGTGAAAAGGGGCTTCAAATTTCGCATTTTTAGTAGCGCTGAAACGCCATTTTCTTAAAAACGGCTCCAAATTTTTCAAAGAAAATTGCTGTTTAGGACGAGGTTTTAGTGTTCTTTAATATTTCCATTCTACCATTAGGAAACCGAAAAATTAAGAAAATGTCAAATAAACGTACTTATTAGGATCAAAGTTTTCGTATTTATATTGAAATAAGTAATTCCATATTTTTTTGAAAATGGAATAGCATGAAGTCAGAATTATAAAAGAAAAAAATTATCTGATTCGTAAGAAAACTTATGTAACTTGTCAAAAGTATGAACTTGCTATTTTCTTATTTCTTTTAGCACGAAAAGAGTCTCCGATTCCATACAAGATCATTTGTATCACACCTGAAGCTGCGCACCTAATAGATACGGATACACTTATGCGCGCGCACGCACGCACACACACACACACACACACACACACACACACACACACACACACACACACACATTGTTATCGTGGAACTTTTGTCTCAAACTCAAACTTATCTTTGAGATATTTTATGGCCCAGAAAGGCGATCTGCTGTTCTGATATTGGGGGTATTATCCGGCCCAGAAGTGCGATCTGTTATGTTGATGATCGAAACAAGGCTATCTTCACTATTACATTGCAACATATGTTTTATAACGTTTAAGGGCTGGATGTATCCTTACAGATTCACAGATTATTGCAGGTCGTGTTCGAATAGCTATTCTAGTGAAATAAGGAGAGTTCGAGATGACGGGGCCAGGCGCTGGTAGGATAAATAATGGAAGACATAAGGCATAACAATTTTCTCGGAAATGCAATGTAGTAAGGACTATTTCATTTTCACTCATGGGAAACGTATGTGACTTGGATGCGGTCATAAGCAAATTAAAACACGGATGTAGAATCTGAAGAAATTTCTCAGGAAAGGGAAAAATTTATTTGAATAAGAGTCTTTTGCATTCATTGCTATTGCTGTATCTCCCGTTTTATTTACTTTTTATTTCATAAATGATTCTTGAGAAATTGTTTCCAGAATCTCGAAATGAAAGTTTTTAAATCTGTTTAATTTTTTTTTCTCTGGAAACTTCGTATATTTTAAAGTGTGAACAAACGAACTTTCGAGTTTTTGCTTTTCTTGATCTCTTGATATAATGTTAGAATTTTTCACGAAGTGAGATATTGAATGTTAAGTGGAATTAAAGCATAATTTTTAAAACTCCCGACACTTTCTGTACTTTATTGATATTTTTTATTGAATCTTCTTCCAATGAAGGGGTGATATGTGGGTAATTAAAAAAAATATTTAATTTCATTCAACATACAAGACCCAAAGTCACGTAAAAATTCGTACAGTAGGTTAACTTTCACTGAGATTTCGTGCAGTTGTAAGCAGTTTAAGCATTTCTGTGACGCCGATGTGGCGTCATGGACGGGTTAGGATATGCATTCGCGCTTAAGGAATCTTAATCGCAACCTGGCGCTGCCACTTCCACTATCTGGAACCGGCGGCGGCGGCGGCGGCGTTCTTCTGCTCTCGAGTGTTACGTCACGGGTTACCAATCTGCGGGGCGAGGAGGCACTTAATTTCGATTGTGAGCTCATAGGGTGCGGAACCGGTTGTGACCTCAAGAACTCGCGGCTCGGCATCGCGGGAGCTGGACGTCCTCGCGAGGAGAATTCCGCGCCGGCGCCACGCGGGCGCGTGATTCACATGCGAAGTGGTTGTAAACGCCTGCGTACGTTTCACTGGTGTCGTACGATTCCTATTGAATAGGTTGCGGATCTGTTTTTGACTCACTCGGCCGTGATTACGAACCTGTGTTATGTGTAGAGGACGGCTGATGTGGTAGCTTTTCCATTGTTTTGCCGATGTGACGCTTCCGGGATAGAGAGGATCTGGTGCCGAATTGGTTTTTGGCTTCTCATTAAACATTCTAATGTTTCAAAAATAGACTACCATCTTCAAGTACTCATTTTCAGTTTTGATGGTAACGACTGCTCAAAATATAAAACCAAAAAGAGTAATGATCAAATAAGTTATGGTGTTCCTTGCAGTTATTTTCATATTTATGAGAGGAAACTGTCGTCTCGTCATATAGAAAAAAAGTTCTGAGATGACTGGAATTATTTTATCTGTTGACATCAGAGACGGAATATCCATTCCCTTCTTCCTTTTGTAAACAAGATAAAGAATTCAGTCCTCTGCTTCGAGAAACATTTAATGACCCTGTGAATTTCAATAGACTTGACCACGAAACTTCCAATGACTCGGACTTGCGTCCTAAGCTTCAGATCTTGTTGAATTTTTGGACCTACGTTCTTCTGCTCGAACGTAGTAAGATGTCAAGGGCTTTCATTTACTGGCAATAATTTTGTACTATTATGTGAACAAAATATGTTCATAGATTGCCTATTTTTGCATTCAGCAATATTATTCTTCGAGATGTACTCGACAGAAAATTCTCAACTTATTATGTTTACCCTGACTAACGTGATGGGCAATACTTCATTCTGCGAGATCACCAAGATCGTATCCTCCTGTTAATTGACGCCTGATAGATGGTGGCACGAATTCTGACAACTAGTTCCATGATCGTGAATTCAGCCACCTTATATGATCCGATTGTTTTGTGGTGGTTCCAGAAAATTTAACATAGATGATATATTCTTTGAGAAGTGTGATCTGCAAAATGATTCAGTCCGTCGATTCACTACCATTCCATTGTAAAATCTTTCCTTCTCTAATATGAATCGTACACCTCATCAAGAAACACCAACCTTAACGCCATTTGTAAGTTTTCGTTTATTCACCGGTGACGAATGCATTTAATAGAGAATCCTAAATTTGTGAGTAATGTCGGCAATTAAGCACTCGCATTTATCCACTCAGTAATCTCTATTCCCTTGCAAGATTTTCTACTCTATTTTGTCGTGAACCCTCTTTACGAACGTTGACCTCATTGTAGAGACCAGCAATGATGCAAAGTAGATGTATTGTAGAGGGAGCACTAATGCGCTGCGATGGCTTCTCAGAGCAACGAGTATGCATGCTTTCTCTATTACTAGTGTGACGTGTCTACTTGATTAAGAACGTTGACCTCTTCGCCACTTACATGGTATGCACGAAGTGCATTCTAGGGGGAGCACGAATACGTGGTGATGTCTTCACGGAGCAATGAGATTGGCAATCCTTTTCAATCCACCCATTCACCACTATGGTCGAACCTTCAATGAATCCCCTGCAGGCTCTCTCCTTGACTGGTATGACGTGATCACTTGATTTCGAAAGTCGATCGTCTGAGGTGGCTCAGGGCATCAAGTGAGTCACTGTGATGCCTCTGACCGGGAGGTCCTAGAGTGCCACTCCCGGCAGTGCCAGGATTTTCGACATTAGATAGCTAGGTCGAGTTCAGACGCTATCTGGAGAATTCTAGCAACCAGTTGCTCTGCTCTGCAGTTTTCCATGGTTTCTCCGATCATCACCAGGGGTATGCCGGAGCAGTACCCTAACGGACGTCACGGACCGCACGCGATCTTCCTTCCTCTTTCTTGTCACATTATCACCCCTTACTTGCAATTCCACTTACGTGCACTACACTACCACCCCACACATGTCGGAAGGCCAGTATGGAGCTGAGAGCTTGTCCCAGCCGGGTCGGTGCCCCGCTGCTGGGAGATACCTATTTGGAGAAAACCTTGCTAGCCGACGTGTAGAATGGCGCCGGATCTCACCAACCAGCGAGGGAAGAACACCGCCACTTTTCGTAATAAAATACACAACACTTGCGAGACTAATGGCAATGACTTGCCCGTAAATTCGAAATAATCAGTCAACAAACGTCCACATCATCGCAGACCACCTGTAACTTACACGATATCCGTGAAGCGCATTCTAGAGGGGAGCACTAATACGCTGTGATGTCATCACAGAGAAAAGTGATTGGCAATACTTTCCAGTCTACCCATTCATTCGCTTCTAGGATGGAACTGGCAATGAATCGCCTGCGCGCTGTCTCCTTGTCTGGCGTGACGTGGCCCCTGGATGACGAACCTCCTCAGCGACCACAGACGGCCGGCCGGCCGGCCGGCCTCCCGCGCGGTGCGGTATCTCGCGGCGGTGGCGCGTGCGGGCACACGCGAGCACTTGTTGGCGTATCAGGGGCTGCGCGGCGCACGCGCGCGTGAATCAAGCCGGATGCTGCGTCGGAGTGTGTTGTCGCTCGGCTCGAAGAGCGCGGCTTCCGGACTCCCTGAGTCGGCGTCCACGAGTCGTAGTTGCTTCCTGAGATTTTTTTCCCGTAGAGTTGTGGGAGGGACTTGGAGGTCGTTCAGTAAACATGCCGTGCTTTTCTGTTGTTGCTGTTTTTTGTATTCCAGCCTCTTATGGAACGTGCCCAAAATAACTACCCTCCTCAACTACGCTGTAAAAGGAAAAGATATCCATATTGTTTGTTGTTGTAATGTTTGTTCCCTCACTGTGTCCTGTATTATAAAAGTAGCAAACCCCTCTCCCCACTGTGTGAATAGACTTTAATAATCATGCTCATACCCTAGCAGTTTTGGAATTAATGCGATGTAAACCTACCGTTTAAATAAACATTTTGCTGTGAATGTATCTTTAAGTTAAAAACGGAGGTTTCAATTAATAATTTTAAAGCGCCACCGAATACAAAAGCAAAAGCTTGTATCATCGATTTTAGGGAAACTTCCAAAACCATTGACTTCCAAATGTTTGTCATTCCTGTTTGGGCACTTACCAGCAATTTCCGGATATTTTAGTCACCGTTAGGATTTCGCTTTTTTAAGAGACAAAGAAATATGAAAATATTGATATACGTAGAAAATAATACTATCTTAAGATTGTAAATTTAGATTGCCCATCCACGATCTCCCATCATGTTCTGGTCGTGTGTACATTTTTGTCGCCTTCTTAAACGTATAAACGTCTTTTATAAAAGTAAATCCAACAGCATCTTCGCATATTGATCTCCGTCTCAAAAAATCTCAACCTCAATCCTTAATAATCTTAGAAATGTTTTCTTTTCCAATTTCCTGATTAGAACATTTCAAAATATGGAAATTATGTACAGGCCCGTAAATATGGTTTACGTCCCTTGCAGCCAGAAATTAATATTTTTCCACTCTGGGACAACAAATTTCCAGAGAGAGGGGATGGAATTCTCGGCATCGTCACATTTTAGCACGACCTCTTTCAAGATGCAACACGCACTCGGCACGCGAGGTGCGGTAATGAAGTGATCTTGAAAGAAGTTCAGATATTTTTAAAGCAAGCTCATCGACTTCTCTCTCAGTGCCCGAAGCAAGAAAGACCGGAGACTTCCACTTCCGCCGCGAAAACGAGACATTCATTTTCGCTCGTATGACGTGTTCTTCGCATTTGGAATGAACTTGCAGAATAATTTGCAAAGTAAGCAAAGATAAGGTGTAATATTTTGTGATATTGTGCATCTTGAATTATGTTTTCTGTCGTGCACGTGTTCTCAAAAATCTCATCAATTCGAATGGTTACAGAGCCCATGTGAACTGTGAGAAATAAACGCTGTACATATAACTACATGCACCGTAAACGATATTTTTTAGAATTATATTGATTTTAAATAATTATATGTTGTATTCTAAATTAATGGTAGAAATCCCATCGATAGCCAAATGTCGGCAACTTGCGTCCGTAACTGTTCTGTAGGATAGCCTGTCTCAGGAAACCGAGGTTGAAGAAGTTCGAGCCCTAGGGGTCGTTGAATGGGTGAGCGCTCAGGAACCCCAGTTGCACCCTGGATGAAGGGACAGAAAGAAAATATTCCCTTTCACGCGTCTGCTTGGGAGGGCTTAGTCAGCAGCGTTTTGTAATTTATGAAAAGCAACTATTCGTTTAGTATTCATTGCTCGATGTCGTAGTCAACGCAACGAGATTCGTTTAGTTATCTCCACAAAATGCAATTCGTCATGGGTTACAAACTGTTTAGTGAGCATTGTGTATGTGTATTAATGTGATTAACTAAACAGAAGTTTCGTAAATGTGACTAAGAACTTTGTTCTTCCAAAGTAAACTATACCACATAGTTGAATCTACTACGTGATTAATTGTGTGAACTAAACATTTCTCTCCGTGTGCGTTATGCACAGCTGGCGGCGAGGTCGGGGTGGAGGCCGGCGGCGCGGCCCACGCACGAGAAGCCCGTGGCACAGAATAGATACTATTAGTATCTATAGATACTATTAGTATCTATAGATACTATTAGTATCTATAGATACTATTAGTATCTACTAGTAGTATCTATTCTGTGCCCGTGGCGTGCGCGGGGGGCGCGACGGCAGGCAGCGGCGGGTGGCGCGGCACGTGCAGGCCTGATATCACGCATGGTTCCATCCCCCTGCCCCTGTTTCAGAGCACCCGGGCAAACGTATCAACAATACGGAGAAGTCATGTGTGGGTCGCCCGAGTAACGAAAATAAGGCCCGCAACCACTAATAAAGATTTTAGTCGAGTCCCTTGAGGCCTTGCACGTTGGACACCCCTGATATATGGTATGTGTAGTCTTTGGATAGCCGCAAGACGTCCCGGCGCCCGATGCTAGATAACCCAGTGGAGCCTCTTGATCCCGTTTCTCCGTCGCGGAATTATAGGTCGATTTATGTAATGAACTTGCATAACGCGGATGTAGTAGTAGATCAAGAGGAGATAAGACGTCCCGATGTTCAAATGGCAATATATTCGAATGGTTGTACATGATGTATTCCTGTGTGTTGACACTTCGTATCTCTCCCTTTTGCGGTGCAAGGGTTCAAAATCTTCACAAATTTCTTAAATCATGTTGGTAAATGGTATCCTTTTCAATAGGATTTCATCGCCCAAATGTATTTTTCACATAGTTTTCCTGAGATGTCCAATGGTTTATTTCATAATTTAAATTTTTTATCGTGATCTGTTATTATATCGTGTTATTATTCCTCTATGTCACGACTGAAGATGTTATGTGTCTGCTGAATATAAAATCTACTCCAGGTTGCAACCAGCTACCTAAGGAGTAGGTCTAGGGACTGTCGGTGCCTCTATAATACTTTGCGCAAAAGGTGAGCTGTTCCAAATACAGCGATTATTATTATTATTATTATTATTATTATTATTATTATTATTATTATTATTATTATTATTATTATTATATTATTATATTATATTATATTATTATTATTGTCTTCACAAGTACATAGTAATAAACTTTCTTTCTAAGTGTAAATATCATCAATTCTAACCTATAGTTGCTACGAGTACTATGCAAACGTATTTTATTACAGATGTTTTAGTTATCCAAAGAATTTACTGCCACCTCTGAGAATCGAATCTAGGTTTCCTGGTGTACTGGGCGCAACTAGGCGCTCGTCGTAGAAATAAGCAAGATGTTGGTAGTATTAATTGATTTATGTTAATATTATCTACATTTACTTGGGAACCCTTGAAAATATATTTCTTGTCCAATCTCCTGTAATATTTGACTTTCCAATAAAGCAATAAAATAGCATTAATCATTATCTATTGTCATGATATACTCGTTTTTTGCGATTTCAGTTACTTGTGGTTTGTGACAAACTCATGTTAACACAAACATCGAATTACGAAATATACAAGATTTCGTGTTGTTCCTATTTAAAGAACGTTGTGTAGGACAATGCCTTGCAAGATTATATTTGTGTATCGTTGGTCTCTTGCGTACTACCTTGTGTGATTAAGATAAAACGACCTTGTTAAGGTTTGATAAAATGAATTATCTCTGTCATCTGCTTTTATTAAAATTATGTTACTAAGGTGTTTTTTTTTCTGAAGAAATTACACTGGCCTCTTCCGTTGAATGTTTCCTAGTAAAATGATGTCATGAAATAAAAATCAGCTATGCGGAAATCGCTATCAAAATTATCTTTCGATCACGCGATGTGTAATAGTCTTTTAAAACCTTAAAGGGAATTCTCGTCTTAATTTTTTTTTTAAATATCGCGGAAATGTCTGTAGTTCTTTTCAATTGACTTGATTATGTTCTTGAAGGCTTTATTCTCTCTACAACTGTTTCTATTAAAGTGAGAACTTGAGGTATTTATAATTCCCTCTTAGTGCGACCTACATATGCGCGTATTATAAGATTTCGAAACGCCTGAATTTTTCCGTGCGATGACATTTCGCAGCATGCTCGTGAATGATGTTTATTCTGTTGGATGGATATCATTAATTTTGACATTTCATGATTGATGAAGTTTCTTATTTCTACGCATAAATTGCGCAACATGCGCACAAATTGTAATATGCATATTAGTATTGTAGGTAAAGGAGGTAGAGCCTCGACTATCGAAATTATGAGAGTTAGTGGCGAATCCTGAACATTATTTTAAGTATACCGCACTTTATGGAAGCTACCTATGTCATAGTTTTCGTGAAAAGGGAAACCTATGAATGTCACTCAAGTAATTAGTTTCTGTTAAGTCAACTTCACTTCACGTGCTGCACGCGGAAGTTTCCTGCTCCTACGAGTTCCGTAATAGTTCCTTCTTCTTCTTGCCGTTTTCTTCGGTCTTCCGGCACCTGATCCTCCTTAACGTTCTAAATAAGTTCCTTCTTAACATTCTAAATCAGTCGTGTCAAGGTCTTCTACTGGTAGCTGTGGCACGCGTCGTGGCACCGTAGCATGCCACGAGCTTCTCTGCGCAACTAGCTTCGGGAAAGGGAACTATTACGAGTAGTAGTAGTAACCCCTGCGTTTTACAATAGGGATGGCGTTGTCTCTGGTGGCAGGATAATGAACTGCGTGGAGGGGCGATTTCTTCATGGCACTCCTGCCACGAACTCCCGCTCGTGGCATCGACCTTGACAACACTGTTCTAAATAGTACATTGTTTTGTCCAACTGCGTCGCTGCTTTCGCATGGATCATAATAGCATTGTCGATTTGGTGTCATTCATTTCACAGGGTCAACCCTACCCTTGAGCACCCACTAATGTTTGAAAATGTGTAAACACTCGGAATGGTGAACATTGCATTTATTTTATTTTCGTCACTGAAATATGAGATAATCGCCCTTAGCTTTTAGTGATTTCTGTAATTTCTACTTCGGAAATTGATTCCAACCAGAAGCAGCCATATTAATCACTTAAATATTGATAGGTTTTCAGTCTGGATTAAACGGAGATCCGAATTATTGAGAAGTTATGTACGCGTTTTTACTGTAATTGTATATTATCGGTTACCATCTTGTACTTTCACTTGTTTTGCAGTGGTAACGTCCCAAGTATTCCAAATCACACCTCTTTATGTCTTTCTATTGTGTAGCTTCAATCATTGAAGAAACCAGTCGATTGCTATTACATTATCTATTATTACATTGCTTTTCACGTGGATATACTTGAAACACTTCCTATTTAATTAGGTTACACTTACTCATTTACTTGATATCAAATGCACTTCCCAATCCCTAGGAGCTTCTATCTACGCAGTTGTGTGGTGACATTTACATTAAACCTTTCTCTGCGTTGTGACCTTCTGTTCGGGCAGTAACGGTTAAAGTGAAAGGCTTGTTTATTTCATTCTATGCCGTGAGGTAGATATCGTGTCTAGTTTTCTGGCCAGTGCTGTGAGGCTTGCTTTTCAATCCACGTATTTTCAGATTCAGGAAAACATTTTTCTGTGGCTGCGAGAAGGAAGAAGTGTAAAACTTTTCACCGCGGACTTTGAGATTCTTCGCATCCTCATACTTTTAACGGGATTTTTATAATCAAATTACGAAACAATTTTTGGTGTTAATCATGTATGCTGCATAAAATTACTTCAAAATTGGTGTTTCGTTTACCCTAGTTTGCTCAAAACAATCTTCACTAAGGAAATTGATTTTCTATTTCTATTAGAGTTGAATTTATAGACAAGTTTGCATTGAAATTCAGACTTTTGTTTACACTTGCAAAAGATTTTATAAAGAAATTAGTGTTATTCAAACACAGCGCGCCTCAGACAGTGTTACGGTTGTGGAATTTGTTATTTAAGATTACACAGAATTCATTTAAGAATATTGCGACGTTTCATAATCTTGCCGAAACTCTGATCCGCTGCATTACTTCATTATAAAATTTACATATTTTTTTAAATTTATTCGATAACTGGGTTAATTATTGTTATGTTTCTCAAGAAATATTTAATTTTTTATGGACTACTGATATTAGTAATTAAATTTAGATCGGCATTTATGACCAGTGAAATAAGCGAGGGTGGATATTTTTTGGATCAAATGGAAGTGTAGTAGTCATATACAACGGTCAGAAATTGAAAGTCTTAATTACAGTATATAGTAATACAATATAATAGTAAGAAAGCTGCGTGGTGTGAAACTGCTTTCATTTTCTCCAAGGAAGTAATTGTCATTACCTAGTAAAGTACATGTCCGGCAATAAAACATCTAAAAACGTCAACACGAGTACTCTTTTTAAATATCACCGAGCAGTCGTAGATAAACGTTTTTCAAAGCAGCCTTAATTAAAAAATCAGAATTGAGTAATTATCTTGTTAAAATTCGAGCCTTTTGTGATTGTATCAGACCTGTAAAATCCAATCACAAACGAATCTATGCCAGCCCTCGTTAGAAAACATCTACATTGACTTTAGAATCACCAGAAACCATCTCTTAATATACATATTTGATCACAGTCAAGAAACAAAAAGATTGAAATTACTGATGTCTCTAAATGAAGTAAATTTGTAAGTTTAGTTAATTTACTATTGTATCAGCAGTAAAGTAATGTGAAAAAAAACTGTTAGTTTCGATTCTTGGCAGTTGTTATCGAAGCGATACGTACAGTGCTAAGAATTACTATTAGTAAAAATTAATCAGTTAATGTTTGTTTTCATTGTTCAGTTCTTATAGTGTCATTCTCGCCCATTCCAGATGAATCTAGACAAAAAAAGACATTTAAAAATCCGTAAATATAAAATGCCAGGAGATGAAGTGTGTGTGTGTATGGGGGGGGGGGTCGAAATTGGTAAATCTTGGTTTTCGTGGTTCCAAACATTTAGAGATTTTTTAAATTTTTGACGTCAAAAACAGTTAAAAACTGTGTGACGTGCTACGGGGAGATGTGTATTCTGTGCACATTTTCTTAATTCTGGGATCCCTACCCTAAACCAAATACAAGTTTGATTCTGAATACAGAAAGAAATGAGCGGTTTTGGCAAGAATTGGTAACAAAATATTCGCTCCGATGTAATAAGGTATATTTTCAAAGACATAACCTACATTATGTCCTTGGTGAAGGTATATTCTTCTGCCGCGACAATATGGAGAACAATAATTTGAATAACTATATTTTCCACTGAACTCTAGTAGACGTACACAGATAATGAAGTTACATTTACGTCCAGAAGCAAAAACAAGGGTCCATCTCAGCATTTGCTACAACATATTCCTCGCAAAATTGATACAAAAAGTTTGGGGGAATTTTTTACATGCTTCTTCCTCTATAATTTTTGTCTACTGGTTTGTCCACTGTTCTGCAAATTGAACAAGTTAGTAATAAATAGTGTTGGTACATAATATTATTTTTGCTACAGTAATAAAGCGTGCTTGACCTTCATTGAGTTGGGTAGTTTATAATGTTTTCCCGAGCAGCTCTCGTGGTGTGTGCGTGTGTGGGCGTGTGGGCACTCCTCGGCCTGTCTGCGCGGGTGGTCCTTTGCCCGCGGCGGGCGCCCCTGCACGCGATCGCACGCTCCCCGTCGGCCGCAGCTGCTTATCGTCGACTTCCCAACCGTGCCTTCAGAAGCGGTTCACTCGTTTGCTGGGTTAGATGATTTAAATCGCCACTTAAATCCAGTGATTAAAAAAACTGATTTAAATAATTGTTTAAAAAATGTTAAAATAAATATTTATTTTCCTATTTTAATTTCAGTGAACAAATTATGAAACGTGTTTAGGAGTGTGGGTTGAAATAATATGGATATGTAACTAAAAAAATATTCAGAACGATTATACGAGGGTAAGTCAATAAGTATCTACAATCAATGTTTGTAATTTATTACAAGAGTAGACACTTTTATTGATATAGTTTCTCAACATTATCACCCTGCTTTTCAAGGTCCTTGGTCCACCGTTGCATAAGCTTTCCAATATCTGATAAAAGAGAAAGAAAAGAAAAAAAAACAACAAATTTTGATGCGTAACAAACCACTTCCGCTTATGCACCGCTTCCTTCACTTGTTGATCGGAGCTGAATCGACGGCCCCTGGAAGTATTTTTAAGTGGACCAAAAATATGGTAATCCGACGGAGCGGGATAGGGACTCTAGGCAGGATGCTCCGACACCTCGAAACGCAGCGCACTTGAGCTCTTCTTTGAGTTGTTTTGGAACCCATCTCGCACAGACTTCGTGAAAGTTAAGCCTGTTATGCATAATCTCATTAGCAGAGCCATGGCTAATGTGCATATGTTTCCCGTCTCATCAACAGTCACTCGTCTGTTATTCAGGGCACGCACTTCATTTCACTTTGGCTGTAGCTGGACGTTCCGTTCTTTCCTCATCCTTTGCACTCGTTCGACCACTTGTAACACATCCTTTGCACTCGTTTAGTCCACTGATAAACAGTTTGCTATGGCAAAACATTGTCCCCGTAATGTATTCAAAGTCTTCTGTGAACGTCCGTTTCTGGTACACCTTCAGATCACAAAGAACGGAGTACGGAACGCTGTTCTTTGGTGCCAACAGAGTGCCGCGTCCATCTTTACGTTGCAACAGCGCAAGGAGGGCTGATTTAACAACGCTGAAACCGTCCAAAGGCAAAGAGAATGGTGCTATCTAGCGGCTGGTGAACACCCAAAACCATAGAGACAATCTAAAGACAATTACAGAAAAAATACAAATACTTCCTGAATTACCTACATAATTTCCAACTAAATTTGAAGATCAGTACGACAATGATGGATTTTTGCAGACTGTTCTTGGGTGTCAGATGTTTGCATAAACAGTTTTGGCAGGCTTTCCAGTCCTCAAAAAGGGTTTCTCGAGATGAATGAGGCCCCCTCCTCGGGAGAAGAGGGAGATTGCGTCGCCACGACTCCAAAGTTAAGCCATAGCCTGCTGAATGCATAGCTGGCGGGCTGTGGCTAAGCAATGCCGTATTTTTTTAATGTTGCTGAACTATAAACCAAATAATTAATTACGCACCAAGGGCGTTATGAAGGTTCTAATGACCGAGTTGGACAAAAAGCTCGGGGGCCTTTGGCTCGAGATCATTAGAATTAGTTAACGCCCGTGGTACACATATTATTTTGTTTTACCTAATAATATTGATTCAGATTTACTAATTAACAAGATGTTAACTTCACTCGGCTTACCTTCATATTTCCGTCCCATGCACCTGATTATAATCATAGATCTCGACGCGACCAAAGACGAAAAGGCTACCGAACCGTGAGTGGGAGGGATGTCGGGCACCGAGTACCTCTGCGACCGCAGTTGCTGCGGAGCCGCTGACGCTGCGAGAGGGTCGTGTGTCGTCACGGAACGTGCCGCCAGCCCGGTACGCAACCTCTCCCAGCCACGGCGCACCTGCGTCCACCGCGCCGCGGCATGCGGTCGCGAGCGGTGGGAGCACTCCCGAGCATCTTGGGCGGTGAAAATAAAAGCCAGTACATGTTCATTGCTCGAGATTTTAGAGCAGAAGGGCGCAACACTGAGATGTCGGAGGGCCAAAAATATACAAATCATCTCGTGAGAGCCGCAGCGTCGATATGTTATTCCCCATATTGCCACGAACAAAAAGGAAATGTGTCGGCCCCGTGGCCGAAATCGCTAAAACAGTAGTGCCGTAGTGATCTCCGGGTGGAGGACCGAGGGGTCGCGGGTTCGATTCCCGCCTAGAGCATGGTTGTATGTATTCGTCCTTTCACCCCTTATCATAACCATATCGTTTCATCCTCACACCATAACGTTAAATCCAATAGTGGTCGCTAATGACCTAGTAGTTGATGCGACTTTAAAGAACCAAAAATAAAACAAAAAAAATTAAAAAAGGACATGTATAACAAAAGTCATACGTACATTGAGTTTTCTGTTTATAAAGTTTTAGGAGCTAAATGTGGAATAGCTTAATTAAACATCAGCATTTTTCGCAAGACGCACGTTTATCAGTATTTTCGAAGAAATTAAATCCCGTCCATTTCTCTTGAAAGGCGTGGTGCTCCTCAGTAACTATCTGCTTTTTTTAAGATGCCAGTGTAACCATTACACAATCACGAACGCCAAACAAGTATCACACTTATTGCATCACAAAAACTATGCTAAAAGTCTCTTTAAATCTGTATTCGGCATGGCCCGAAATATGTCCACATCAAATTTGCTGTTCGTTTAGCGGTCCAGCATCATCTGAAACAGTGCAGACGCCCAGGCACCAGCAGCCCTTCATTAATTGATACCTTTTTCGTACCGTTTCTCGCACAACGAAGCGTCAGACTTTCTCGAGCGTTCTGCGATGAAACGTAGAAGCGAAAAAAGAGCAGCCGTAATTTTCCTAGTTTGTTTTATTGTTATTCTGCGTTTGACATTTCCACAAACGCATCGGCGAACCGCATTCGGCCCTGTGGCCATGGGTTGTGCCCAACTGATTTAACATATGTTCTCAATTTCGTAAGAAAGTTTCCTTTACTCACTCTACAGCATTTATGTTGTACTTCAAATTGCTTCGTCAGCAATTCCTTCGTGAACTGTGAGAATTGTAATGTGAATCCTTTCTGGTTATGCATTCGACATTCATAAACAATAATTTGATTATACTCTGTAAAAAGTAACAAAATTCAAAATCTTTAAATCATTTTTAAAAGATGAAATAGGTGAATTTTTATATTATATAGAAATATTACTTAACACATCATAAATGTTGTTTTCCGTGGTTTCTCCGATCAATAACTCGCGAATACAGGAGCAGTATCCTATTAAACGGGCAACGGACCACACGCGTTCTTTCTTTTCGACTTGGCCTATCCTCTCCCCTTAGACACATTTGTATGCACCTAGCTGCCACACATGTCTTGGCCCAGTCTGGAGCCAAGAGCTAGTCCCGGTTGGGGCGGTTCGCCGCTGGGAAAGTACCTTGATGGGGATATCCCCCGTAAGTCGGCGTGTAGTATCCTGCGCCGAATTCCACCATCCAGTGGGGGTAGGAATCACCGCCACGTCCTGGGATAAAGCATGCACTACATAAACGGGACAAATTCCCATAGCAGTTGACGTGCCCAGAAACATCAATAGATTAATCAATAACCAAATCAATCTCAGATGTACCAACTTTTGACGGATAGCCACGTAGGTGCATTGAGCAAGGAAAAATTGCGAAGGCGGAAGGATTTCCACACGTCTTAGAGCTCTCCAAAAATATAGATAAACTTGTCTGTTCAGGCACGTACTGTTCATTTGATAAAGCTCACTTTTCTTGGAACGCAGACGTCACTTTATGAATATATCACCATGAGACCACTGTTCCAGGTTGCATGAGCGATTGCATGAATGACAGAACGTGTGTGCTATCAGATGGAATCGTGCTGGTCTGCACGTTTTGTAAATATAATAAGTCTGGAGTCCAAAGTAAATAGCGTAGACTCTTTAACTATGATGCCAATGCGTGACTTACTTGAATCGGTGAATGAGATGGTGGAGACGTAATTAGAGTGATGAGGTGAATGTTGGTGGAACAGTAGTGGAAAGAAATTTAGGGGAAACGAAAGAACTTTGAAAAAACATCTTCCGCGGAACCGATTTTTCCACATTCGGAATTTGAAGTTCGAATTATCTAGAGGTGTAGAAATCTAGACCATTCCTATTTCCGTACTGTTTTCTTCTCTCTACTGTCTGATACAATGGTAATTACTAGAATTTGTTTTGCATTTCAACTGGTTTCCAACTTAATAGTGTAGTTTTTGTACCAAACGTTTTGGACCATGCAGCAATTTTCGTTGTCGGAGAACACACATGGAGCACTTGTCTTTAAAAATCCGTCGCAGTTTTGTGAAAACTTGAAATAAAGTTATATAATTTTAAAAAAAAAGTTAATTTCTCAATGAACGTTTATATATGGCCCGCAACAGTGCAGTTTTATTTTTAAATTAATGGTATATTTAATTTCCAATTTAAACATTAGCAAACGAACTTCTATAATAAAATGTTCTGTAATGTCAAAGACCATATTGGTGTGTCTTGCTGTTTACAATTACAGATTTTCTTGCAGTGAGAAGTCAGTGAAAACAACTGGATCCCAGTATATAAGGCGGCATTGCCTATTTCGGTACTGTTTCCGAATGTAGCGAGGATTCACCTTCGCCTCCCGCGATGAAAACGAACACTACACTTACGGAGCTAACGACCTTAGCGGTTATGCGCCCGGAATCACCAATCAGTCGTATGGTTGCGTGTGAAAAGGTGCAACGGGAACCAAGTTTGAAGAGGCACCCGGGGCGCTGCTGTAGTGCGCATGATGGACGAAGCGACGTGCAACTGTGGCGCCTGGCGCTGTGCCGAGACATGAGACACGAAACGACCTTTAGTGGCGATCCAATTTTCCTCCATTAATAGCTGCCTCTCCAAATTGATGTGATAATTATACGAGTTCTGTCTTACGGAATTTGTGAAGTTATTACTGTCGGTTAGGCTGGAAACTGGTTTGCCAGTGAGTTTCAATACCAAAAATTTCTGACTTACTGCTTTTGGATTCACACGTCTTTGTGTGACGCTCGTGCTTTGGATTCACACGGATGAATTTCATCATATCAGTGTACTTTAGGGGTCATGATATTCACTATGTGTCAAAATACGAATATCGTGTGAATGTGTTGTCAGTAATCATTGTAAGCATTATAATTATAATTTTTATTTAATTTCATTTATTGCCAAAAACTGCATGTGACTTTGGGGAGGGATAGTACGTTGTGAAGTTCGGGAAGCACTTTTATGTTTTACTGCACTTATCGAATGTTGTAGATAAGGTTCCGTAGTTGGTTATCATCCGTACCTGTCCAGAAATTTCTTTCCCCACACGTCATATACAGTTTTTACTGTTTTTTGACAAATAAATAAATAAATGAAGTTTTGTGAAGTGAAAGCAGAATTACTAAAAATGAAAGCATGCATTACATAAAAAATTCCTATTGAAAGGCGGAAACTCGTTTTCTACTTTACATTCCTTTTCAATGTTGACGATGCCGGCCTGAGTAGCCGAAGTCGGTAAGGCTGAAGAGTCATAGCTGCCTCTTTCCCGAAGGGTCGTGGGTTCGAATCCCGCCCGTGGCATTGATGATTGGGTGTGTCCGTATACCGTTATTGTTACCCCCAATGTTACTTACACTGGTCGCTATGTGACCTCAGTAGTTGAAAAGCGACGCTGACCAATTCACAGGTTGAAAGCCCTAAGTAAATGAGTTTACCTTGCGAATGTGGCTTGGAGTACAATGACAAACCTGCAAGTATCTCATATTATCATAAGCATAAAACGAGTGTATTGAAATTCAACTGGAAATTTGTAATGCATATTTAACAAGACTCCTCCACGAATGAAATGATCTCCAAAAATCTTTCAGATCGCGCAAAATGTTCATTTGTATTCTGGTCGCGCTCCAAGTGTCCATGACAGCCCTTCCTGTGATAGATGTACAGCACCTTGTGATTGACCACAGGGAGGATATACTAAGAAAAAGGCGATATTTCTTGTGGGACACACCATCTTTATTGAGACATATCAGATTAATAGTTCAACGCTATTGGTATTAGTTTCACTAGTAGAACAGTCATGCATCATTTCATAATTGTCCTCTATAGCCCATTACTCTCACGGTCACCATCATCTCGTGGGCGATAGGACGTTTAATTACAAGGGCGGCCTCTCATGGTAGCCGAGATGTCAAATGTAGCAGTGTTCTCCTTCGCAGCTAGTAGTTAAAGTTGACACAGTCAAAGGCAGCGATATATTACTGATACTGATCAGTGAATTCAGCGAAAATACAACAAAATCAATAGAGAGAACGAGGGCAGGTGAACAAACGGGACGAGTACATTTGTTAAACATTGCGATGCCCCATCGAGAGCCCCATCAGGATTGTAGCTGATTGAACTCAACCTGTTTTTAGTATAACAATAAATTAATTTTTCCGCTTCAAACAAAATTTTGTTAAAATGTGTTACGATTGTAGAAAAATAATTTGTATGAAAAATTGTGATGATGGTCATCATTTAAAAAAGAATTCGAGATCTTTGGGAGATGAAAATATTTGCCAGAAAACCCGTGTAGTTCTTCTGTACCACAGACTAAACGTGGGACGGCCGCCGATGTCTTGTAACCTCGAGGGTGCCTCGCATGCTCAACTAACTCGGGCCTCTTTTACCGCACGTGCGCGCTGCCCCAGAAACAATGGAGCCTCTGGCGCGCGACTGCATTGTGACTTTCGCTGACTCAGTTTTTCTTTGTCGTACACCTGCCCATTTATTTCTAAATTGTTAGTATTGATGTAATATTTTACTCCAATTGGAATTTAGGAATGGGAGAATTCGATATTTATTATCCGATGTTCAATTGATCTCAATGGAAGGATTGTCTTTCTTTTAAGGAAGACAACTGACAATCGATTTGCTTTGCAAAAATAATTTTGTAATCATTGTTCGTAATTTTATCTTTATTTTGTAATGGGATAGCACATCAATACTTTGGAAAAGAAATTAAGATTCAGTGAATGTTACGAATTGCCTGGGAGACAACTGGTAGTAATTATGGTACAAATGCCTAGCATTGGTTGGAAAGAAGTTGACATATACCGTAGTTTGAAGATTCTCTTACATCTTAAAACTTTTTTATTTATTTTATTTTATTTTGCAAAGTGAAATTCAGACGGGCTAAAACACTTTCTATCTTGCTCTTTGGAAGTGGCCATATGGAACCATCGCTGAACGAAGTTCACGTTGAGATTGTTTTAACGATGTTAGATCAGATCAAGGGAAAATAATGTGAGATTACTTCTGTGTTAACACACGAGCTGGCAGACCGAACGGGAAAGCAGTTGTTCTTTGTATGCAAATACGAACTTAATGCAATGTGTTGAGGTTAATGACATGGGTGGTGTCGCGAGAACTCCGCTCACAAGTGCTCGGGAGATTCACGTCTTCAGACTGCAGAACTCCATGGTCTCTCCAGAACTGGAAGGATCATTTATCTTAGGTACCTTAGGATCTCTTTAATAACTGATTTTTCGTTATTCTGAAGTCAGTGCGATAACGACAGTACTAATAAATATTATGACTTCCTGATGTCTGAGAGAAAAGTGGCACTGATTAAAGTGGAAATGCCACCTGGTGGTGTACTGAGCGCGGGTTCTGAGGTTCCTACGTACGTACTCGTCTGCTCCCTAATCCTCTGTTTCTATGTACGTGGTTGTAAATTTATTAACGTTTTTCATTTAATGCGGAGATAAATAACATTTTCTAGAGCCTAAAATATTATAATTTGTACTACAGAACTTCAAAAGAACTAGTCAGTTGTTATATCCTAAAGGAGCATTGGTATTCTGCATTACCAATAAGGCCGCCTCAGAAGCCCATAAATGATTTTTTGTGGGTTTGAATGTTTTTTAGGTGGCTGAAAATTGACATATTTTATGATGTGTTTTTTAATGAAAATATGATGTAATTTTTCACAAGTGTTACTCTTGATACATTCTGTTATGTTACGAAGAAACATTAGCCTTTGTTATTCTGTATGTAACAGGTTTATATGATTAAATACAAATACTGATTCGAGAAAGTTGATAGTTTTCTATTTACGGAGCCAGAAATTTATTATTTTTTTGTTTTTGTTTAAACGAATGAACATGTCTATTTTAAGTTACTTCAGTTTAGGAATTTCTCAAACTCGTCGTTTATCAAAGGCATCAATAAAGTGAAAATTTAAGCGGCAGGCTCGGGAACCCCCCCCTCTTCCCTTGGTAGTGCACGGGACCATTTTATACCGTGGGATCGCTTGGGTTAATATGTGTGGGGGTCAGAGATATTGTAGTATAGCGTTGTAGAGAATGAACATTTTTATTTTCCGAATAAATCTATGTATTAATTCCATAGCGAAATCGAATCTCTTTCAGCGTTTTGATGATTGAATAAACGGCAAACACATTGCGTTAATACGAGAATATCATTCGGAGCGCCTCCCTCTTTAAATAAAATCTAGAAGGAAATTCAGCAAAAATGTTATATTTTGTTACACTTGGAGTGTGTAGGGAGGAAGTAAATTGTTGAAAACCTTTGATAAGTTAGTGAGTAGGTACTTGAAAGTTATTAAGACCTTAAGGATGGAAGTTTTATTAGACAATGCGTTTTATCTTCTGACGTATTGGATGAATCGATTATCGTACTTTTTGGAGTGCTGTTTAAAACGGATATTGTGTATTAAATCCATCTGTTCCAATTATTAACTATAATTGCACATGAATTGGCGGCTTATCACACCTAGATATTTGCACAGTTTTTTTTAGAAAATCTCCGTTTAAAAAGAATTGTTTGGATGTGTCTTTTTAACGGTATTTTTCTCTGGTTGCCTATTGCTTTTGTAATGAGCTTCCTCAATTCCTGTTATTTAAATATCATGTGAATGTTAATAAGTTTTTCGTGATGTTTAGAATTCTGCAACATTTCTTCACTACACTTTCTATGGCATTAGCTTTCGGCATCCAAAATGCTCTGCGTGAGAAACATTTGTCGAAAATGAGTGTGCAGTTTTGTTTCTGTTGTTCCTTGCCCTACGGGCTCACATGTTTTTACATTAATCTCGTGCTCATGGGAACAATCATCTCGTGGCACGCCATTTTTAAAATAACTTTCTCTGTATGATCGTAATGTGCTAGATTTCTCAAAGTTATATTTCTTTGTCCATTTTTTTTCCTTTTCAGAGTTGTAGCAACGTTCATCTTTTAAACCGCGTTCTTGTTTAACAACATTTAAAGTGCTTGGTGCTCTTCATGACTGCCACTTTAATGGTATGCATTTGAGTTCTCACAAATAAAGAACATTCAATTATAATACACATATGAATTATAATAAGAGTTGCAATACGTACTTTTGACTTCAGTTTAAATAAAATAAGAAGATCTAGATGGCGAAATCGTTGAGGAAGGAAGAGACAAATGGTATCCGGGTCCAGCGTATGATAAGATTAGCCCACATTTGCGGGCCATATTCATCCTATCTGCATGGGACACATTATATTAATGTGTAATGATAGGGAAATGAGCTGTTTAATGACCTATTTACTGACGTCATTTTGAGTATTTGTAGTACACGACATTAAATTTGTCTTTTCATTGGAAATTACACGGAAATACATTGTGTGAGCGGGTATTTCATCATTGTCTCAGGCTTGAGTCGGTTCCTTCTGAGCCATCCGCCCACAGTGATAAATAGGGGGCGGATTTTTGTGACGTAAAACAACGCGAAAAACGATCAATAAAATGCCCTTAACACGTTTTAAAAATGACGTAAAAATTGATCAAAACCACTTCAGATGAGCAACTCAAAGTGTTGGATATGTTACTGATGTAATCGAGGCTTCTTCCTTTTGTTCAAGTGAACTCTGCGGTCAAACTTTTGGTTTAGACTGTTCTTTACAAAAAAATCTCTTCCTTTATTTGTCGCGAAATCGGCCGAACTGAAAGGCGTACCAGGAACCTTAGATTACGTAGTACTCAAAACGGCTCACATTACAATATAAGAGGGTGGTCTGAAAAGTTCTCGGCTGGGGAAAATGAAAATTTAGATGTATAAAAATATTTTTATTTTTTTATCTAGTCCCCCTTAATATTAATACACTTCATCCACTGCGACTCGAATGGCATTATCCCATCTCTGTAGTGCTTTTCTGGAAGAGTTGCAAAATTAGCCGTCTAAAGCTTCAATGGCCTCTTCATTGGATGAAAAACGTCAAGGTGTTGTGAGGTTGGTTTTGAGTTTTGAGAACAGATAAAAGACCGAGGGAAGCCAAATCTGGGGAATAGATTGCATGTTCCAGCACTTAGTAATGCAAATCCCTTAATTTTTCCATTGCCAAGACACTTTTTTGGGGTAGGTGCATTGTCCTGATAGAAGATGATTTTTTTCTTCCTAAGACCAGGTCTCTTTTCACAAATCATCTCATTGGTGCTCGTTAACAAAATAGAATAGTATTCCCCCAGTTATTGTTTTACCTTTTTTGAAGATAACGAAGAGAATTTGCTGTCACATCCCAAAAGACTGACGCCATGACATTTCCTGCAGATGGCACTGTCTTTGCCGTATTTGGAACTGAAGAAAAATACTTCTGTCCACTGCTTGGATTGTTGTTTTAATTCTGATGTGTAATGGTGAATCCACTTCTCATCCATAGTCACATATCGAAGCAAAAAATCAGGGAGTTTTTCTTAAAACGCCCTGAACATTGTTCAGAAAGTTCCGTGTGAATTCGTTTTTGATCTCCAGTGAACAGACATGGCACCCATATGGCGCAAAGCTTTCTCATATGCAATTCTTCATGTAAAATGTGGCCTATACGCTCCTTTAAAATCCCTACTCTCTCAGCAATTTTACGCACCCTCGTACACCGATCTTCCAAGACAATATCGTTCACTTTGTCGATAATTTCTGGTGTCGTCGCACTTTTTGAACGTCCTTCGCGTGGATAATCTTGGATGCTGACACGGCCCCGTTTAACTTGATAAATTCTTTACGGTGAAAATTGAAGGACAAGTGTCAATACACCTTTAACATCATTGAATAGCTTTCCGTCGGCGTCAAATCCTCTTTTACGAAGAACTTTTTCACCGCACGATCCCCCTGTTCCCCCATTTCCATGATTAGACGCACGGTTCCTAATTCAAACACTTGTTAACAGCCAACCGTTGGATGAAATTACGTGAAATTTCAAGTGGAACCTTCT
Source organism: Acheta domesticus (assembly GCA_031308135.1). Taxonomy (NCBI): domain Eukaryota; kingdom Metazoa; phylum Arthropoda; class Insecta; order Orthoptera; family Gryllidae; genus Acheta; species Acheta domesticus. Next base: position 78,683,102 of record JAHLJT010003656.1, read on the forward strand.
TAAAGTTGTACTAACTTTTGGGAAAATATCATGCAAGTAGTTTTATGATCTATTGAGGAGGCCGAGAACTTTTTAGACCACCTCCAAAATCGACTAGGACTACCCAGGATTTTTGTGGTGAACATTTGTTACATCTCATATATTTTGCTTGACGCAACTACCATTAAAATGATATTAAAATCTATTAAATCAGCGAAAAATGCATTAAAATTACTTATAAAAATGTGTCATTCCCTTTTATACCTTCCATTCATAACATAAAATTATTTTCTGTACTAAACGGCATTGTTCTAAAGTGAAAAAAATGACTTCATCAAAATCCTCTCCCTAGTGATAAGATTACTTTGCGTATACCATCTACGTATATTACGTATACGGGGATGCGTAATATAACCAACTTTCAGGTGTAAATAGTGGCAGCTCACATTTTGCGTGAAAAGGAGATTAATGTTTTTTAGATGGAGAGCGATGGGTTCTTGAAAACAAATGAAGCAAAAGGTAGCAGTATTTGACAGATAGATCCTTAGAAGTATTTTCGGTCCCAAGAAATTAAATGAACAAATTTGGAGAAGAAAATCATAAGACATAAAATACTTAGTTACATATAATAGCATTGTACTATATGTAACATCCTAAAGGAAGCTTGAATAGGAGATGTAGAAAAATGGACTGTATTGGAGGCATCATGCAGATCTCGAAATGAAAACCTCTTACAAATCGTGGAAAGGAAGGCCACGAATTAGTTGACAAAACGATGTGCAGCAGGACCTAAAAATTCTAGGTGTCAAGAGCTAGAAGAGAGTACTTGGGCAGGCATAGATACCCGCACCAGGTCGTAACAACGAATGAAAAAGATGGAGAACGTAATGGAGACTGTCTTTATATTCTAAGAAGGTTCGAGAACAGACATCAATTCAATTGGAGATAAACGGAATGCCCCTGCTGACCAGCTTTAAAATTCCCTTCGCTCAGGGCTTACACGCGTCATCTGGGATGTGCCTGCTAATTGGCTTTCCTGCTGAAAGGTGCACAATGATACAACAGTTGTTCTTGAATCAAGGGTTATGGCTCATTCACGATGAAACTTCAACGTAAACGTACGAAAACGCAGAAGCATGGTGCCATGTGACGCGATGGCACCATTTAGGTTGCTGAATAAAGACGTAAACGTGATTATAAACATAAGCCGTAACTGTGAAAATTTGCAAGGTCTAGCTTTCACCTCACGTTGAAGTGATCCGAGAACAATACATGGACAATGTACCGCAGTAAGATTCAAAAACGTCTAGTGTATTCGTTAAACATAAACTAATGCATTTTGTAAGAGCATATTTGGCCATTCTTCATTTTGATTGTTCAAGATACGCTCCATGGAATCATTCGCGTTCGTGGCAAAATAAATAATTGCCAATCTAGCATGCTTTTCACTTACCGTTCTTCAGTTGTAAAGAAAAATTCTGTGCCGATTATTTATTGCATCAATAACGATATGTCATTATAAACGTTTACGTTCACGTTCACAGTCATTGCGAGTAGTACATCCAGATTTATGTTAAAAGTGCGTGCTTATATCCTCACGTCTACGCTAACGTTTTCATTGCGAATAGCCCCTTTACGCTGGCGAAGTCGTGCGTCTGCCGTTTGTGCCGCGTCGTCAAACAAATGGTCTTTGCGTTAGCGACGCACGGTCTGCCCGCGAGCGTTCCTCCAGCAGCGGCTGCGCCGGAGAGGAGCGTTGGAGGGTGCGTGGGCGGGGAAGCTGTGTGTCATCGCCGCGCGGCTCGCGTGGGAGGCAGGACGCCGCGCCGCGCCGCGACTCCCGCGCTCGTGACCGCCCGCGGCGCGCCGCGGCGGCTGGCCGGCTCCGGTGGGCGGGGCTTCCGCGGAATGGGCGTGCGTTCGAGAAGCTTGCATGTGCCGTTTCGACCTGCCACAAGACGCCCCCGTATTTAAATCAGATATTTATTGTAGGCAGATGTTCTTGAAACAATTCACAACACTTCTTTAAAAACCAATGAATTTGTTTTTCCGTTTCCTTGAAAGTTACTAACTGACTATTACAACAAGAACTCAAATATTAGAGAAGCTTTTTACTCTTGAGAAGTCTTCGTAAATTTGCCGTACTAAACTACAGGATCGGCCGAGTACAACTCTAGTCTTTGGAATGTTTGAAGTTGCAGTTGCAATACAATGAAGTATCGAGAAGCCCCGAACCAGCATAAATGAAGTAGAATGTCCGAGACATTCTCATCTAATAGATTGCGGTGTTAAGAAAGTTTCTTTGGAGGCTTTGGCTTCAAAATTCCAGGTTTTAAGGAACATTTCGTTTTTTATTATGTAACCATATAAATTTCAATAACACTGCCCGAGTGTTGCAGGTTGCATTGGGCAGATGAGTTTTTTCAACAAATCCTTCTTATTTTTAAAGTGAAAATGCAATTCGTTACATCTACATGAAATTCTCTTTCTTTAGAGACCTAGATCCTGAGACCTAGTATCCTGTTGCGTTCAGACCCGCAAAACCCATCTATATTACTGAAACTATATAAAAGAGGGTTGTGTTTTTTAAAAATAAAATTGCATTTTGAACGTTGGCAAAAGTGAAATTAAACGGGTTTATCTCTAGATCAGGGGTTTCCAGTCCTAGCATCTTCCAGTGCCGTTTCAAATTTAGAGGGATTTTGGTGTGTCACCATCCTAAAATACCGGAATCTCAGGGATTTTTTTTTCAAGTTGCAGCTTTAAGAGAACTTTTCTACAATGAAACGTAAAAATATCCATTTGCGTTGAATATCAAAACTCAGCACACAGTCGTTCATAAACGACTTTCAGTGCGGTTGAGTTTTTGTCTTGATTCAACGCTAATCATGTCAACCCATTCCGGACTACCGTGCTGTGCCTGGAGGCCTCACACACGTCAATCATCACAGCATCGTCGGTGGCGGCGAAGACCACCCAGGGGTTTAAACGTCGGAGCCCCGCCCCGCGCCGACCTTCACCGTCGGGAAGAAAAACGCGGGTAATAGAGGCGGACGTAGCAATTCGCGCCGCGCCAGGCCGTGGCCGGCCATGTGCCACGGCGTTGGATCTCCGCCTTGGGCAGAAACGAATCGCCTGGACCGACGGCGGTGGAGGCAGAGATGACGATGGCAGTGGGGAACGGTGGTGGTGGAGAGGGAGCGGTGGTGATTAGGAATGGCAACAAAACATCGGTTTTTAAACATCGATATTTTCGAGTAGAAACATCGATAGTGTAACATCGATATTTTGCTTTCCATGTTTTCTTCAGATCGATATATTTGTCCTGAAACATCGGTGTGTTAAAAAAATTCTGATGATATAAATTCAATATTCAGTAACTATTTTATTTGTGATTCTTCACCAACAACAACCATTGACAACTCACTGTCTGTGATCTCCAGGCGGCACGAAACTGTTTGCTATTCGCAATCGTTCTCCAGTGTTTTTACCTTCTTGGATTTTTTGTACGTGGTAATATCGTTAAACTGCAATTTGAACCTTGACCACACAGAACATTGATTATAAAATTAAGATGGCAGTCAAATTTAAAGCAAAGTATACTTTACACCAAGGCTTTTTGTACGTCCCACGACTGCTTTGAAAAGTTTTACTATACCAACCAAATACAATACAATTGCGTTCATCTTAATTTTATTTAATGATATATTAATTTTGTCGTTGTATGCATATTAATCATTAAGTATGTTGAATAAAAGTTGTATCTATTATATATTTGTTTAGGAATAATCTCAGTAGTTAGGGTAAAAAACATCTTAAATTACGGTGCAGCCGGCGACTTAACTAGAATCGCCATCAGAAACAGTTTGATGATGTATCGAAGTATCAATGAATCGATACTTCTAATATTTGTCATCACTAGTAGTGATAAAGCTGGCGATGGAGGTGGCTGTGGCAGCGGTGGAGGCTGTGTCTTAATGAAGACGGAAGCGGCGGCAGTGGCGCCGGCGGAAGTGCTCGCCTGTGCAAAGAACCAGCCTTCGCTGCCGCCGATCGTCACGAGCCTAGCTGATGGATCAGCGGTGATCAGAGATTGCGAGAGAACATGTGCTCCCGCGGAGTAATAACCGGTGTTTACGCCGTGCCTCGCGGGTGAGCGCTCCGTGCCCGCTCTTATACGACCGACCGGCCCTAAGAGGCGGGCGTTGGCGGGTGCGGCGTGGTGGCAGGCGGCGTCACGCGAACTGCCCACACGGGTCGCGCTGACGCCGAGGAGGCTGGTGGTGGTCTCGTACTCAGAACTCCATCCAGACCTAAGCCAAACCTAGCAAAAATGCCTGTCGAAGACGTCGGAGGAACTGGTTGTACAAAAGCTGTCGGCCTTCTAGTTATTAATGATGGAAGATATGCCTAAACAAGCGCTAGCTTCGTTCGTGTTCTCTGCTTTTCTGGGACAGAAACTTCCTTCGTTTTTCGATTTTCAAGAACACTGCTGTCCTCCGGCTCGTTTGCAGTTTTCTTGCTTGTTTGCACGTGAAGAAATTATACGAATTATTATCTTGTTAGTGAGTTGCCCTTTGAAAGGATTTGCTGCATTGGCTTTTAACGAGAGAACGAGATAGTTGAGAGAGCTCTGGTATAATTGAGTTGTATGTTTGTAGTTAATATTGACTTTTGTGAGAAAAGTGACTGTCATTCTTTGGATATATACACCTAAAATGTGAAATGATGATTCAGTTAAATAATATCTAATATTTGTTTTTTTAACACGAATATAAATTAGTGTTTAATTAACTTTTAGCAATGCTCCGTCGGCTGTGAAACTCGTGAAATCAAGTAGCCAGTCTCCGAGAAGTTTCATGGACCCTTATTCTGACATTCTTCGTATTGGTAGGAAAGGTTTCAAGGATTTACAAAAAGAAGCCTTGCATGATTTAATTTTGTAAAAAAATGTATTTGAAAAGTTCATATGTTATTAGATTAGTAAAAAAATAGCATGTACCGTCAACACTTTCATTGCAACAGCACGAACAGGCGCAGTAACTGTTATTCATTAATTTATAACACTTCCCGGCGGCTGTTTATAGTGTTGTTTGACCACTTTGCGTCCTGTGATACTTGTCCGCACCGCACTACGGCACCTAGTTTTGTTAGAAAGTTTTAAGATTCGCACTCTTTGGTATACGTTAGCATCCGTAGAAGACACTGTATTACGTTGTATCGTCTCTCATTGTCCAATGTACCCGAGAGACCGGAGAATATTTCGAGACACTAACATAAGTCACTTGTAAAGAACACCTGCGAAGTTGTTTCACACGAGCTGCTTCACTGAGGAAAGGGGGCTGGCGCAGAAGTTAATAGTAATAGGTACCTAGAAAGCACTTTATGAACGGCCATGCTCAAGGAATAAGGATTGCCCTTCCCATGAGCGGCCTGGAGGAGCGGAGGGAGTAGCGCTGCACTACGTCTGCAGTAGATAGGACCTTCAGCCCCTCCGATACGATGTCACTGAACTATCCACACGCGGACCGCCGACGATCCACTCCCAGAAGCCGCTGGTGGTTTCGATGCGCCGTATCTGAGTGTCCAAGACCAGTCCTAGGAGACGGGCCGGCAACGTTCTTTAGTACCGGTGTTCTGGCCTCTAGAGAATCGCCATTTCTCCTCCTGGGCGTGGGTTCATTCTCTGGAGGGTACTACCATTTTTGTCCAAAAGGGTGAACGTCTGCTCTCCGGGAAGACTGGTATTTTGACATTCGTTTGATGCGGTTATTTAGCTCCTGGAGTGTCAGCCATGGAGTGGATGGGGCGGGGGTTCATCCCTGGAGAGGGACTTTCCCTGGAGAGTTGGTTTCTAGTCAACTGAATGATGGTCAGTTCAACTCCCGGTACCTCTGTAGCACATGCCAAGGGGGGCAGGTGGCTCTTTCCCTGGAGAGTTAGTGACTGGTCGACTGGTGGATGGGCGGGTCGGCAGTTCAACCATAGAATGGCTATTTCCCTGGAGGTATTGGCTAGCCGACTGGAGGATGGACGGGTCGGCAGCTCAACCTTGGGGTGGTTCTTTCCCAGGAGTTGTTGGCAGGCTTGGCGACTGGAGGATGGGCGCGTCAGCAGTTCATTCCATGGGATGACTCTGTCCCAGGAGGAAGTTTTCCCTTTCTCTGGCGAGTTGGTAATTACTTGACGCGTCTGCAGCTTATCTCACGGAGAAGCTCTTTTCCCGGAGGCGTGTGGAGAGTCGTTGGCTAGGAGATTGGGCAGCCCAACTCCCCCGAGGAGTCGGTAGCACGTCCCCTGGAGGTCCGGGTGGCGGTCAGCTCGTGGCGTGTCGCGTCGCGGGCAGCTCTCTCAGCCCCTGGAGGCGGCGGCGGCGCCCGCGCGCTCGCTGGCGTCCATGGGGCAGGGCATGCGCGGCAGCGGCGAGCCGCCCAGCTGCGCGGGCTCCTCCTCGGGCAGCATGGCCTCCGACTCGTCGTCGGGGCCCTCGGCCCAGCGCTCGGGCGGCGCCAGCCCGTACGGCCGCCGCTTCACCAGCAGCCGCAGCACGCGCCGCCGCGTCGCCACCAGCAGCACGAAGATGAGCAGCCCTTGCAGGCTGTTAAGCACGTCCGTCACGTACCTGCACACACATGCGGACGCCCGCCATCAGTTTCGCGCAGACGCAAAGAAGAATATTACGGACAAACGTTGAAAGGAATGCGTCAAAATTGGGGGGGAAACTAGGTAGCCGCAAAAATGCTGCGTCGAGTGTGTGGAAGAATGAACTTTTCTGAAACGGCGCATATGAAATACTGAAGATTTTTTCTCCCTCGTCTCATGATTCGTCTCGTCAGCTGTGTCGAAAGCAGTGACCCATGTAATGTATGAGAATATGAACATATTTTTAGACTTGCTGGGTTTCTAAGTCACAGAATCCTTAATTTTTCTGTCAATTTATGCATATTTTCGAAATTAGTAAAATAGGAGGAATGTGACGAATGATCTCTGGGAATAAACGGTGAAGATTACCTTCTCGCTTCTTTAGAAAAAATTGGTGTTGGAAAAGAATTAAAAAGATTCGTATTTGAAAATAATCTTGAAAATTTTATTTCAGTAAAATCAAGGGGTTGTTAAATTTGTTCACGAGATTAATGAATTGCAAAATAAGGCCAAGAACATTTACCCATCTAATGCCTCCTTTTTCCTCATATATTTCTAAATCATAAGTTAATGTCTGTAAATATTGTTTTAAAAATATTTTGTCACTAAAATGGCCTTTCAATGGTTTCCTGGAATCCTCGGGAATAAATTTGACGTCTAACCACATTGAAAAAGGAATGTAATTATAAAACAACCAAGTGCCACGTGTATGTACGTTTGAGGTTAAATATAAGTATCCACATCCGGGTCTTGTTTATTCATAAACTAAACTTAGATATTAGTTATACTTGAACTCTCTTCGTTTCCTCAAGATTGTATTGTGACATGTCTTCCATGAATCCCTCTCTGCGACTTGTTACGTCAAGCTTTTTTTTTTAAACTTTTTTTAAATTTATTTCATTGATGTCGGAAGATTTCTTCTGCGTAAGAACCTGTATAGCCAATTAAGAATCATAATTTCGTTCTCAAGAACTACGCAAAGTGACCTCATCTTAGAGCTGTTCATGGAAGAAGTGAATGTATTTTTCTTGACTGCAATATTCATGTTTTTTCGCGTTGGACGATCTCAAAACTGATTCATTCATTCATTCATTCATTCATTCTTGGCTTTCACATTTATAAAGGATACTTACGTGAAGAATGGCCAGTCTCCAGCAATAAACGAAATTATTTCAAAAATCCACGAGATGCCCATCAACACTGCCAACTTCAGATAAAGACAACACCTGCAAGGAAAAAAAGTTGTATAAGTATAAGGCGTCCATTTAATTTGTACACTGCTGAAAATATTGACTTGACTCGTTACTTACTTGCATCGCAGAGAGCGCAATTTAGTGTCAACTTGGATGTGGGTGTAATCGTTGCCATAGCGACCAGACGCTCCATATGAAGAACACCATGTTGCATGCTAGCAGCACCGCAACGGGCCCATAAAAGTAGGCCCACGAAGCCATCTCCTCTGAACACACGAGTTGGACATTTTAAGTTTAGTATTTGCGTTACTAATGCGATAATTACTGTTTACTTTAGAAAGTAAAAATTAAAGTTACGTATTTTTTAAGTCTTTCTCGATTTGTTTGTTTTTTTAGTTTTTTCAAGTAATTGCTGATTTGGTAGGATTGAAGTTGCAATATTATATTACATAGCCTTTACAAGATGTGTGCTTTTGTTGCTAGTTACGAGTACATCATTAACAGGTTGCTGTGTAGTTTGTATTTCCCCCTGCTGTATGATTTACGTTAATTAATTGTTAATATTTGCCCCACGGAGCGAAAGGTGGAATATAATGCTTTTTCAACATGGACTTTGCTACTTTTTCATGCCCTACGACATTTTCAATCAATCCATGTATTTTTATTATTAATGAACCAAACATTATATTTTCAGCCTGAGAGTAATGTAGGCAATATAACGTTACTTAAAACTTGACATTTTTTATTTACAGTAAATTTATATTATAATATGTATTTTGAGCATTTTAAAGTATTCTTCCTTTGAAGAAAAATAGCAAGGAACCCATTAAAACGTTTTTGCCACATTATCGCAGAAGGGTGCACTTGCAACAGCGGGCTACTCAATCTTACGAGCTTGTGAATAATGATGTTTTCTGTAACAATTCCCTTGGTTATTTGCTGAACTTTTTCTGTCCTTTCATTATTCGCCGAATCAATAATAACGCGCATTCACTGCTTTTGGAAGTATCTATTATATATTTCATTCTACAGATTATAGTACTACTATTATTTGTGACAATTTGTGTGTGCTATTTCCTTTGGGTAGTCTCCATTTAATTAGTCTCACACTGACCTGGGAGCGGAGAAAATAGTTACTCACCTTCAAACCAGCATTTGGTGACGCCGAATTGAGGCCGCAAATGACTTCCGGGAAAGTGCTCGGTGAAGATGGCCACGACGAGAAGAATGAGGGGCAGCCCAAAGCCGTACAGGAAGTACACCGTGAACAGGTTTCGCTCCGAGAGCGGAAGGCGCAAGCTGCGGACAGAAGAGTCAGTTTGCCGTTGGCCACGCTTCTTCTCACTGTCATTCTTTTGCACAGCTCAGAATTTGTGACATTCTTACCAGATTGTTCGGCGCCATACGTTGAAGCACACGGCGTTCATCCAGAAGAACGCGGCCAGGAGCCAGAAGTATAGGAAGAAGGCTGAAAAGAAACGAAATTGTTACAGAAAAGTGGATCCTGAAGTGTTTATTTCTATTTTATATTTTTCGAAAAGTGTTTCGAAACATTGTATTATTGTGTAGTTTATGAAACGCATAGTAAGCGTGTTCTTTTTAAGGGCATTGCAAAGCAGAAGAAAGAACTCGATGATGATGGCAGATAAAATCTCTAATTTTTTAAAAATATCTTGGAGAATCAAAAGATGTAATTTAATCGGACTTTGAAATTGTTTTGTTCAACTGTCGTAAAGTAAACTTGTTATTGTTTAATTGTTGTATGTCATTATCACAAACTGCATCTATTCAGTAGATTGTATTTATTCTAAAACGTGTCTTTGTTGTCTTTAAATTTTGATAAACGCTTGGTAGAAATCAGTTCGTTTGGTATCTGACTGAACATCTTAGGTATTGTTTCATGCGTTGGAAGGATGTTGGTTACAATAGCTAAGTGGAAACACAGTTGTCTCTGCAGCAAGTTGACCGAGAGGTCCTAGGATTCGAGTCCCGACAGTGTTCTCAATTTTAACATCAACAAAATACAGATAATTCAAAATAAATTTCTAAGAACCATCACTCAAGCCCCTTGGTTTATTTCCAATAAGCAGTTACACCATGAATTTAACCTTAATCCCATCGCACACCACATAGCATTCCTGGCCAATAACTTCTATTCCAACCTAACCCTCATCAACCAAGATAGACACATCAGCATAGGTAAATTTAATGAAACCCCAACAAGAATAAAAAATAGATATCCTATCCACTCATCCTAACATTTTTGCAAATATTAATGCTTCTTAGAGGTGCTCGGTGAGTCCCCTCGTCAATTGTAGTGTCAATAGATTTAGTTTATAGTATTAGATGTAAGTCAACAAAGCAAATGGAGAGTTGTAAAAACGAACTTTGTATAATAATCCTATTTAAAATAAATTTTAAAAAAAAATGCGTTGGAAGGAAAGTTTCTTATCAAGTGGGGCAAGGCTCGGGTGCCCCTTAAACTCGGCACGTAAGCCGATGGAATGTGCGATTGTAACATTTCCCCGAGTGGAGGCTGTTGGTAAGAGCTAACTTGTCGACATTCGATATGATTGCTAACACAGTGTTACAATGCAAAACGTGTTTGAAAAATAATAGCGCAATTTTATCTTCAGAATTATGTAAAAGAAAGTTTCACAAATTAGTATTTCAACTTTAATGGACTTTAAACTTAATTTTAGAACAATGCCAGTTACGCGCGGTTAACTTGTTTACTGTGAATGTTCACTTCAAAATGTAAAAAGTTGTTCTTGTATTATAATGTCGATGTATTATAATGCCAATTATTGTAACAACTACGACAATGGATTCGTCTTTCGTCTCATTTTCATGGTAAAATGATCAAAGATTGAAACTATTTCGAATTCTTGTAATTTAAAACTAGTTGTGTTTGATAACACTCCTGTCGTTGATTACATCACTTTCAATTTACCAAGGTTCAAGAATTTCATCTGCCTTATCCAGTAAGAATAATGTTTTAGTACGTGGCTCAGTTGAAAGGACTGAAACTTTGGATTTGAAACTAGAATTATTAAAACGTTGTTGATATTAAGATTTATTACTATATATTTATGTAAATAATTGTCTCAAATACCTCTAGGGCTTTGGAATCTGCAGATAAATTCCAAAATATTAGGGAGATTTCCTACGACAAACGGATTGGCCCTTACTTCAATACCTAGCGTAAACTTAGAATTAAGACAGAGAAATCACCGAGACCTCCGGTGTCCAACCGGTGACTCACCTTGCGTGACGCAGGCCACGTGCGAGAGGTGGTGGCCGTGGAAACTGCAGCACGGCGAGCACCAGGTCGGCGATGGCGAGCGACGCCAGGTAGCTCATGATGACGCGCCCGTCCAGGTCATGCAGCTCGGGCAGCGCCGCGTACACCAGCAGCGTGACGACGAGGAAGGCCACCGACACGCTCAGGCACACGCCGTTGACGAGGTTGCGCGTGCGCGGGTAGGGCGTCCAGTCCTCCAGCGGGTGGAAGCACACCAGCGCCGTGTCCTCCGTCTCGTTGTCCGACAGCACCACCGTGCCCAGGCAGAAGCTGGGCGGAAGAACGCGCGTGTTACGCTGCGGCTTTTGGCGTATTTTTTATTTTAATTTTATAATTAATATTATGCCGATAACAATGGAAATGTGTACATATGACTCAGAATAAATGTTATAAACTTCTTGGATACAAACAGTGAACGAAGATGATTACTTTTTGCAAATGGAGATGTGGTTGGAGATTTCCTATAACGAAGTTTCACATTTGTTGCCATTTGTCCCTGATTGTGTGGCACTGCCGCATGCGCATGTGTTCGGTAGGTATTCAAAATATCGTTGGCTGCGTGAGAACGCGATCTACCGAACCCTAGTGCATGGAGACAAATGCCATTTGATTATTTTCATTATATAAACTTTCCCACCACATGTTCATTGGCAAAAAGTAATCACCTTCCACCCTTCTGCATGCCTTACGTTTATTTTAATTAACATGTAAACGTAAAATACGTGTAAGGGTACATATTCTCGTACACGCCTACAAGCAGTGGCGACGCAAGTTATGTGGAGGCTCCAACAATTTTGGCTCCCTTAAATTCAAGTTAGAAATAGAAGTTACAAGAAAACTGTCAAAAACTTATTAAGAAAAAAAGAAAGTAAAAAGTTATGAAAAACCTCGTATCGTTACACATTCAATTTTTAAAAATTACGTTAGAGGGTTTTTGATCGTGGGAGCACTGTATGCAAGGAATGAATTATTGTAAATTCGGTATTAATAAAAATCTAAAAGAGTGAGAGGTTATCAGTCCCAAAGATTGTTTCTGTAAAAAATAGAAACGTACAAACCCCCTGAATGGCAGAATTGCCGAACAGGAATTAAAAAAGGAGCACTCACTCGGACGGCTCGACCGGGTCGCGTCCCTCGCCGAAGAGCAGGCGGCCGGCGTCGTCGACGCGGAAGCGGTCCTCCTCGTACTTGCCCGGCTCGAGGCGGTAGTAGCCCTGGGCGCAGCGCAGCGGCGCGTGCTGGGGCCAGTCGGCGCAGGGCGCCTTCTGCGGCCGCAGCAGCCCGCTGGGGCAGCAGCGGCCCGGCGGCGCCGGCACCAGCGCGTCCAGCTCGGAGGCGGCGGTGTCGGTGGTGCTGCTGCTGGTGCTGCTGGTGGCTTCGTCGGCTTCTTCGCCCGGCGGACGCGCCAGCGCAGACGGAAACGACGCGCACAGCGCCGCGAGCAGCACTGCAACACATGACGCAGGGGTTGTTTATCGTCTCCTACATCATTTCAGTAGTATACCTTCCCTGTGCGGCTCTCACACGCAACCAATTTTTATAAATGAGGACTCTAAAGAAAGAGAATTTCACGGAGACGTGACGAATTGACTTTAAATAATATGAAGGGTTTGTTTAAAAAAGCATCTAGATATTGATGTAAATTGCAACCCACAACTCAAGTCAGGATTTTTTAATCTGTAACTCCTAAACAAAACATTCTAGGGCCTTAAAAACTAAAATTTGGGGCAAAAGGCTTCAAAGAAAAGTTCACAACAATCTACAGGAAGAGATCTTAATCATTCTGTTACATTTTTGGTGGTTCGACGCTTCTCGATTCTACCCCATCTGTTCAGAGCCTGTAGAATCTGCAACTGTAAGTGAAATTACTAATTACTTGATATTCTATGCGATTGAATTACATGGGTGTACCTCTTTGCTAAATAATAAAGTTAAATATTTTGTATTGACAAAAGTGTATTATATTATCAATTACAAGGTGACGTGTAGAACAAGTGACGGAGGATAAAGAGGGTCTGGAAGAAAAATATGTATCACAGGCTTAATACGGAAATGGAAAAATAAGGAAAAGTGTAGGGTATAGCATGCGAGAGTTCTCGCACGGGTACGGTAGTCGTGTCTCTCTTTATATGGAGAGATTGCTCGAAGAAGGGACCACTTTGATAGCTACTGCTTGGCTACCGCCGGCGACATTACTGCAGGTTATGACCATGTGCTCAATTTGTTAATGTGTTCGTTTGCAGTTGGATTCGACAACAATCTCTTGCAATGCCGTCATCCAGTTAAACTTTCTTTTGTTTTCCGACCTGTCAAACTGGTTCCATCTTAGACTAGCTTCACTATTATCCGCCGAGGAAAGATGACGATTTTCTACCATTTACAAGAAACAAACGTCACAAAACTCTGATTGTGCTATTTCTGGAGATGGAATTACCCTTTTAGGCCTGCAACTAGCCGATTTAAGACAAAATAATTAAAGTTCTCTGATTATGATGCGGGGGATGCGCATTTTAATCCCTTAAAATAAATGTAGCATAAATCGTTGGCTTACGGGTGAGAAATTTTGGCTTGGAAATTTCAAGTCTTGGGAATATTCTAAATGGTAAACATTTCCTAAATTTTTAAAATTTCTAATTTTCTAGTTTGGGGAATATTTTGTATTGTAAACATTTTCTAAAATTGAATTGACGAAACGTCATATCCACGTTTTGACTTTTTTTTTACTTAATAGATCGATAATACATTCTTATATTGTCATTTTTTGTTATTAAATCTATTACGAAATACACTTAAAATTATTTCACCATAATCTTTCTATGTTCTCCGTTTCTCTCGAGACTTGAACTCTTGACTTGATGTATTTTCGCTTGTATGCTGACGAGATTCCTCCCTTTCTAGTTTTGTTTAGGGGTAATTCAATAATACGTACGCACTCTTAGTTTCTTCGAAGCCTCTTTGAAACAATTAGTAGTACATATTAACATTTCACTGATTTAAACAATTTCTTTCAAATCATCTTCTATACCTAACTTGTCGAGTCACAGAAATATAATTTCTGTAAATTTTGAGTAAAATCTCGCAGTGTTCAACCTGATATATTTGTGATTAATTTTTAATTACATCCCTAACTTGAAATTAATAAATTTAATCATACAAATGCTGTGAGAGCAATCCTCTTCTATCATATCCTTCCTCCCCCGCTTTCACTACTGCCTTCTATTTGGGAAACCCTTCACCCAAATCGCGTACGTATTTTTCATTGAATGACCTACTTTTTATTATCCAGTAACTTAATACAAGTTTGAAAGTGGTCAAGGGGAAGGCTAAATGGCCTGAGCGCTCGCCACCAATAAAGATATTTATTTATTTAAAACCGAGTTCCCGTGCCCAAGATGCTAGTTAAGTTTCTAATGCAATCATCAAAATGAAACCTCTCAGATCATGCATGCACTGTAGGTACTCTTAAGAGGTTGCTGTGAGTACAATAACCATTTATCGAGAAAAAAGAGAAGGGAGTATTCTAATTCTGTGGGTAAATTACCTACTGGTGCAATTTGCAACTTACAATTTCGATCAACAACTATTCTGTGAGTGTAAGAGTATAGTGATAAAGTATTTATGACTGTAACAGCAAACATCCACACTTTTAATGTTCCAAAGATGTTTTCAGTCCTTGTTGTTGCTTTTTTATTTATTTTATTTTAAATTCTGGACCTCAAGAAAATGTGCGCAGATATAATCTCTTCCCCCATACGTCATATACAGTTTTTACTGGTTTTTGACCAAATAAATATCAAATATCCTTCATGTGGTGTGGACGTGCGTCTTTGGGAATCTCGATTAGGGAAGAACAAAGCGATATTTAAATGTGTTTTCCAGCTGTAAATGTATTATCTGATATTACGATTTTGATTTGCATTTCGTGGAACTAAAAAACGAAACAATGCCATATTTAGTTTCGATCAAGCATCTGGCAGAAGTTTATTCATAATTCTTATCGAATAACCGCCCACATTTTTGTCCCTATCAGCTTGCTTTTTTCGCCTCTAAGAGGGAGATTTATGATTATCAGCGGCGATTTATTTCCTCATTTTGACTAGATAGACAGGCCAGGTTTGACTATTCTACGTAAGTTTTTCCAGATCAACATCTTAAAGATTTACGTACAGTCATAACAGATGTTTCATATCAAAACGCCTGCAAAATTGCCCTCGGCAGTTTTTCTGCGTTATTGAGTAAATGTACTTGTTTATTTTCATTTTGCTGAAAACCTTCGCATCTGACCGAATTGACCGCTTGTTTTCCACGCATGTTTTTCTATAAATGATGCGACTTTCTCACGTTCTGAAATCATCGCATTGCATTGCCCTCATTTCGATGTGTCGCATTGTCAGTGCCGTTTGAAGTAGGAAGAATTGGAACAACTGCATATTGATTGTATTTGGAGTGTGACGCTTTTCTGCTTACACCATTCTGTAAATAGGCACGACAAATATTATATCGGAGACGGAAATGAGACTGCTGTTTTCCGTTCGTGTGAAATTACAGTTTCATCGAAGCTTTGAATAGCCTATGCGGTAATTAACTCCTGTATGGGCTGTAGCTTATCGTAACTATTAATTTCGCCTCAGTAATTGGAAGTATGACAATGTTGCTTTAAATACCAAGTATATTTGGAAATTAACTTCATACTAGTTTGCTTCGTCTGTTTATATTAGTGTAAACTTTGGAAAGAATCTAGTAATTTGAAACATGCGTTTTGACGTTTGAGTCGCTGTAATTTTATTGATTTATATTGTAATTATGGAGTCACCGTTGCATAAACACAAAAATTGTTTTACAGGTTCATATTTAAACTTGATTTTCTGGAGTAGCTTGTTTCTGGGGATTAAGTTAGTGGTCATCGCTGTAGTTCAGTCGGATTATCTACGCATTTCAAAACTTTGTATTTCTTAGTCTGCTGAAGAAAAAATAAGTAATACGAAACTAAATTACCATATCTACCTAAAAGCTTTTCACTCACGTTCGGACAGTCATCAATATATAAAGCACAATAATTTATAAATTTATTATTTGCAATACCTCGATTTTGCTGGTGTAACGGGATGAATTACGGTGCAGCGATTCCGATTATTCAGTTGTCAATGTGAAGGGATGCAAGTTTAATTTATTAACGGTCTGTTAACTTGGGTCAGGCCGGGACAAATCGCGTCGAGTCGGGTCAGATCGGGTTGGGTCGGATCGAATCGGCTCGAGTCAGATCGGGTCGAGCCGGATCGAATCAGATGGCCTGAAAAGGGGTTGCGATCGCTCGAGTAGCGCCGGACAGCCTTGTTCTCGAAACCATCGCCCGCCCGCAAGCGTGCTCTGAAGCGATGGCCCGCACTGTCGCGCGTAGCCCCACTACATTGTGTGGACATCAGGCGCGGCCGTTAGCCACTTGCGGGCGGCGGCGACGCTGCGGGGCAGCTGGCGAGCGTGAGCGCGGGCGCGGGCGGCAACGCGACACGGCCAGAGGCTCTCGCGCGCACCCGCGCCCGCACGTGACCCCGCCCCGCCCCGCCCCTCCCCGCCGCGCCGCGCCGCGCCGCCCCGCCCCGCGCAACGTGCGTCGCAATCGGCGGGTCGCGCAGGGGCGCCCGCGGCCGGCGCCGCAACCTTCGTTGCCATTCCAGCCAGCGGCGATTTTAGTGACCGCCGCCCAGATCTTTCGCTCGTGTTTGCGATCTTTGTACCGGTTTCATTCGTTTTGCGGTTGCGTGGCGATGTCGAGCCAGCTGCTGTTTCAATGTCCGTGGCCAGATATTTCCCTCGACTCTGATCATCGTGTGATGACCAGAGGTTGGATCCACGTTGCAGTCGGTCGCAGCTAGCCGTTGCTGGTTCAGTGCCCTCTGCCTGGTTAGCCGCTCGTCCTCGCGATCCTCGATCAGGTTTCGGCGGTTGCTGTTGCCTGCTTGGAGATGTCCATGGCCCAGCTTCAATTTCAGTTTCCAGTGCCTGATCTTTCGCTCCGCTGTCCCCGTCGTCGTCGTACAGTTTTCGTGCCTCGGCAGAGTAACCAGAAAACACCTTTTGCAACGTTGATTGTCTGCTGCCGTCTATTGATCTCCCCGCCTGTTCGTGTGGAAAGTAGCAAATGCAGTAAACAAAAGTAGCAGTAAAGACATTTATGTTAACATCTGTGAAAATAATGTTTAATGGTTTACGCTTTCAACCTGTTTCAACTTTGTCAGACGTCGGAATCTTCCTGGGCTTCTTTCATTGGCATTGCAAAGAAAACATTTTAAAACAACGAATTATTTTGCAATATGTGCTTTGATGTAGTAATTGTACTAGTTATTGACGTTTAACGTTAAATTTTGGTTGAGGTAATACAAATTTTGCATTGTTAGACATTGGTTTCTAGTCGGTGTGGATAGTCAAGGTAGTGAGTGTGTCTCTTGACTCACTTGCCTCTGCCCTAAAGGTTTCTAGTTTAAGACGGTATGAATGTTTCATGTATGTTATATTTATAAACGTTCCAAAACGCATGCCTCAGGAAAAAAAATATGGATAAGCGAGTTTGGTTGGGACTTGCAAATCTTTGGTGTCTTGGAACGCGCCTTTAATTAAGAATGGAGCCAGTGTTATTTAGTTGAGTGGGAATTTTTGGGGGGAAGGGAAACTATTAACAAGGCAACATTGACCTTTCACAGAACAGGGTGACTGCTCCCGACGCTTGACCCAGCATGTTTGTTTATTGATCTGACTAGCTTATTTTCCTTTTCATTTGGGCCTTTACTTTGCATGGAGCAGTCGGAACGAATGTTTTAGAGTAATTCTGTTGCACAAGTTGATGATACAGAGCGTCTTATGAGACAATTGAGACATACCGCTTGGGGTGACCGGTCCTGACCGTGCCCCGCGGAGTTTGAGCGCGTGCCAGCGTGAGGACAGACGTTCGTGTTTTATCAGCGCGACAGCATCCCCGCCGGGGATAAGGACGTGAAGTCCTCCAAGTCCTCTGTGCGTTCAGGGTTATAAATAAGACGCCCCACATAACCTTTTAAGTACCGCTACTGTGCGGCACCCCTCATCCATATATAACCTTGTTTTGCAACTCTCGGAGCAATCTGACTGCGCCTCGCTTTTCTCGTATGTGCGCTCTTCTCCGGCGTTGGCTGGAATGACCGAACGGCCGACAGCCGAGGCTCCGCGTTTGACCTCTCAATTGAACCAGGGTCTCTTTTCCACAGGGCTTCATTGAGGTTGTCCGATTACAAAAGGTCGTTTGTCCGCCGCGCCCCGATGCGCGGGAAACGTGATCCCGACTTGCGGATAAGGTTCAGCTAATGGAGAGATGCCGCTGGGAGGTCGCATTATCTCAGCAGTGTACAAATGGAAATTGAATGATAGCGGCTAGCCTTGTTGTCTGGGAGATAATACTACTTGTGCGCCTAGGTTTCATTGAATTTTTTTTTTTGATCGACGAGGCGTTTAAATTGCATACTCGTGGAAGTGAGTGTTTTGTCTATGAATGATTTCCCATTGTGTTCGATATGAACTGCATATTGTTTGTTCAAAGCTTGATCCGAATTTAATCAGAGCTCTTGAATAACGAACATACATTTTCTCGTGGATCTAGATTAGGATTATACAGAGACAGTGAAAAAATAATAAAATTAGATGACGTTAATAAAGTTTCATCAGTCATGTATCGTGAATGAGTTAGAAATTATTGAAGAAACTGAAAACGTGGTACTTTAAAATTTAATTGCATTTGTTTGTGTATTATATTAATTCCCACTTGTCCCACGAGCAAAAAAACCTGTTGTTTGTTGAAAATTGTGAACTTCTGGATGAGTGTGTGGTTTCTTCTGGATATTCACCCGAAGAAATACAGCATTAGACACTTAAATTGACCACAGCTAATGTCTTCGATAAGCTGTGAGGTGTTTGGATGCGATGTGCACTAAGTTAATTCCGATATTGGAGGAAATAAATACTTCGTTTCTTGTTTGTATCATTTTAATTAATGAAGATTCTAAGTCAACTTGCATTTTTAAGTGGAAATATACAGTTTTTTCCACCACCTTTCTAAGGGTCTCGCAGAGAGAAAAATAATGATACAAATATTTAAAATATTCGGAAAGAAACTAAAAAATGCGAAAAACAATATCAATGAAAACAATAATTCATTAAAATGTGTAGTGTTGCTACTATGCTTTTTATGACTAAACTTGTAGAGTATATTTACCCAAGATCAAAACTATTCAGACGTCATTTAGTAGTAAACACTCGTACATCCATGAGAAGTCATTTCAAAATGATTGTATATAAGGAAAGGTTCTCAAGAAGTGTGCAGTACGAAACAGTTGAATCTTCTAATGAGACTGGCAAAACGGAGGAATATTGCGTCCTATTACGGATCCTGTGCCCACCGTTTTCGCTTGGGCAAAGAGCTACCGGAGATCCGGAGGTTTGTTGTGCGTCACAGCCAAGGAAGGTCGACTGCGATAACACCGTCATGGTTGCTGAAACTCACCTACCTCCTCCTCGACCGTATTCTTCCCATCTCCCTCCGTCTCTTACACCTGTCACTTTCGCGTGACATCGTCTCCGCCAGTGCCTTATCCGGGTCAAAGCCTAACACCTATTGCTGCATGTCGATTCTGAAAACTAGTGCAGGATCTGGTTTTCTTGGATGCCAATGTATGCTATCATATTCTCT
The DNA here is from genome assembly GCA_031308135.1 of Acheta domesticus. Classification (NCBI taxonomy): domain Eukaryota; kingdom Metazoa; phylum Arthropoda; class Insecta; order Orthoptera; family Gryllidae; genus Acheta; species Acheta domesticus. The sequence goes on from JAHLJT010003656.1 coordinate 78,702,933, forward strand.
GAAAAATGAATAATACGAGAAAATAATTTCAAATTTTGTGGGAGCAAAGGGTACAAGCATTTATGCTGCAGCTAATAATCGCTAGTGAAATTAATTATTTAAGTATATAAAGAATTCCCTCGCGTTTTTTATTTACTTTTTATCAGAAGTTGGCGATCTGGATGGCCAAGGAGGTTTGAATGCCTGGTTCAATGAATTCTCATACAAGAAATGGTGTTACTTGGGTCATCCTACATTCTGCCTACATGGGAAATCCTGCATTCTGCCGACCTCGGTGTCTAGAAACCCGAAAGAATGTTCGTGCCTTGCTAACGGTTTTAGGTACACTTCATTGAAGCGTTTAAGGTACCTGGCTTTGCCTTGAAAAGTACCAAGAAAAATATTATGGTATGTCTTGCAATGACTTCATTGAAAGTGCTCTTTAACTTCAAAATAACCTGAGCTCTGTACTGGTGGTAATAACACAAGGACCTCAAACTATAAAACCTAAATGGAAGGAAATGCGCATTCAAGTTTCAATTCTATTATGGAATCAATTTTTACACGCATGTACTGATTACTTCCATTGACATTTTGTAGGGGTTATCATGTGAAATTTGTTGGTGTTATTACAGCACTGATGTTTCTATGACGCTATAATCCAACTCGAGTATTGGCTTGATGTCCTTATATTCTCAGTACTTCCCGCGTCTTTCTGTTTCTTGGGGGAATCGGTCAATCATCCAATATTATTTTGAGATCAATGAGTGATGAGCCATAATGATGGAGGTTCAACCCCTCACTCGGCCCTAAGGGTGGGAATAGGAATATGGGTAAGGAACGATCGCGCGCGGTCCGTGGCCCGATGTTTAAGGTACTGCTCCAGTATCAGCCCGGAATATCCGGAGGAAACCAGAGAAGAACCGATGAGTGTATCCGGTCCCAAGTGTTGCCACCCTTAATACAGATATGTGAAGTCGTAGGCTTCCAAGATCATGTGCATTGAATACAGATATCTGCAAGAATATTCGTGACACCGGCGTGACCAGCGCACGTGCGGGCACTGCACCTTACATCGCAGATTTCCGCAGGATGACTCTCTACCTCCCGAGCGAGACTTGTGGCTCCCACGCGTTCACGATTCGCCGGCAAAGGTGCTTGGTCACGCCCACTCCGCCCGCGCGTCCCTGGAAGGTGTAGGTGCAACCTCACGGACAATAGTGGAGTAGTGGGACGAGGAAAGGGCACCTGCGCCGACATCCGCGTGGAAGTCGCCGCGTGCACCGCAAGGAATTCCGGAACAGGCGTTGAAAACGAAACCTTTCCTCGGACTCAATCGGGAAGTGTGCTTAGCGCCACGGAAAAGTGAACATTTGCAGGATCGTTAAATTTTATTTACAGGTAGTTCGGAGTGAATGATAATTAAATTAATGTATAAGAGGAAAGTGAAAAAATCTAATCTTTTCCAAAAAAAAAATAATTTTTTTTGTATTTTTTAAAAAAATATCTGTATTTTAACCGTATTTTTATGACCTAAGTATTTTGACATGTACATATAATTTATTACGTATAGCAAATGCCATACATTTATTTGAAAATTATTGTTGCTAATAATTATTAAAGGATTGTGAAAACATGACATGTGTATGATGCTATGCGCTGCTTGGATTTTATCTAACATTTTAAAAAAAATTAGTACATTACCATTAATTTGATAAATGTCGGAGAACATTACATTCTCTGTTTTGAGGGAATAGTATTCATCGCTTTAGGGATGTAGCACTCTAAGAACTGTTATTGAAGCTTAATTGGCATCCATGTTTTCTCCATTGCTTTTGATATTGTCAAATGTTGATTGACAGTATTCTTTGATTAAAATATTAAGCCCATTGACACTCGGCCAGCTGTATCACTGTCATCCAACCCGGAGCTTGAAGTCGCCATAGTGACTATTGTTTTGAGTGGTAGGATTTGGAACAGGTGAATTTATGCCTAAACCGTTGAGTGTGCATGTGTGGGATTCACCGGATTAGAAACTGTTTCGTAGTTTTCCCCTCACATATTCGAGCACGTGTGGTTTATCACGTACCACCTCCTTGAGGCTTATCTATCAGTCCTGTCTAACCGGCCTACGCCTGCCCAAAATTCTGCATAAACTAGGAGATATCGAGATACCATTTCTTTGTAATGAACAAAAAGAAACTCTCCGAACTGATATGACATGCTCATAGTGCAAAAGAGGCTGAATGTGGGGGTCTTGTGAAGGACCAGGAAAGTCTGCTTCTTAAGTTTTTCACTCGTAATGAGTTTTTAATTAACAGCTGTTTTCGATGTGTGAAGGACGCTCTCTGACGTCCATATCCATTCTGGAATAGGGATTAGCCATTGGTTTCGCTATTGATTATTGTCATGTGGATGTCGCACTCTGCGTCAAGTTAAAGGGACTCTTTAAGTTCCAACGTTTGACGCTCGGACTGAGAGAACGATTTGCTTTTGTTATCCCTGGTGCTATTGTGCATCCTTTCATTCCTTTGTGTACACTAGTCGCTCCAGTATTGGCGCTGCGCCTCTCGTACATCTACTCTCGTACTCCTGATAAAGAAGCTCTCATACTACACATACTTCGCTTTTCTTAGTACTCGTAACTATGCTAATGCGAAGAAATGCCACGCTTAACGCCTGGTATTTGTGATCTACGCGTGCACACTTTTACAAATGGAATGTTTGTTGCATCTAGTGCTATTATTAACTTTGTTTCTCAATTAAAAAGTTCTGTTTTAAAACTACGTCTAATTTTCTGCGTGGCCAGCAACATCACATTTCAAGGGTCAGTGTTTACGATAGTTGGCTTATGGTGTGATCTTACGATCTTGATAAGAAATTAATGACAATGTGACGATAAGATGTGCGATAGATTATAGCTGTCACGGTTGGCTCCACTGCCGTCTACATTGGAAATATATTAATGGAGAAAACAAACATTTAGTAGTTTATATTCCGCCTTTACAAGAAATGTAAAGTGTGTAAAATGTTCTCCAAAGAATGTTTGGCTCTATAGTTTTAGCTCCTGAAGTCACGTGGTTAAGACTGCCATTGGTGCCGGATTTTTTCATCTTTGAAGTTTTAAACATAATTACCTACCCTGTAACAATTGATCAAATTTGTTATTTAAAGGTCCTAGTTATTAGATGCTGATACCTATTCTTACGATGTAAAGATTCAGTTTAACTGCAAAACAACCTACTTGCTTGTGGTTGAGAGGGCGCTGGCTTCTGCAGCAAAGCGGATTGCTTTTTGCAATGGGGTTTCAGCGAAGCGGATGCATTCTACGTGCTCCCTTCCTCTCGACCGCACGGATTTCCCCGGTGTTTTCAACCTTGGTCCATTGTGCTAAGATATTTTCTACCTGCTCGGGGAAGCGAGCGTGACTTTCATCTTCCCAAAGCAAAGGTAATGTTCCCTTTTTTTGTGGACAGGCATTGTGAGGGTTTGCTAACCCAGTGCGAAATCTACACTGTACATTTTCCGTTTACCGTGTGCCATTGCTGTCGTTTAAATCCACCGAGCACTCGAGTGGCTAGCGCACGTGTCTTTTGTAGAGGAGAGACGCTCATTTTTTTGTCACGGTCAGTGAGCAACTAATCTGCTGTGCAAGTCATGTACTAAATCTATGCTATCTGCGGCGGGTAATGAGCCGCAAGTGGTCTCTGTAATGATTTCCTCTTAGAAACCGAGCGGAAATATTAAGATAAAAAAAGCATAGTGAATGTTCAAGACTGCTCTGAGGAAGTAATTAGGGCAGCAAAAAGAAAGAGACGAAGCGAGTGGAATGCTACGGAATACTACGAAATTACACTCTCAAGTCGAATGATTCATAATATGACATTTTGTCAGAATGTCTACCGTGTATCTCTTTGCCTATTTCTTTATTTGCTCTCTACATCTAGAATGTTGCATTTTCTGCAATGATGGAATGTTTTGTAATGTCTTTGAGATATTCACCCGACTGTCCAATTTCTCACTGTCCTCTAAATATTCCCGAATTCTTTTTTAAAGAGTAATTTCCAAGTTTGTTTCGACAGCTAAAATGTGTATGAATCACATGTGATCTCACTGGAAAAAAATCTAGCCGAAGTTTGGCATGATATAACAGCTCATTCCCTTGCTAGAAGGGTTGAACGTAGTTAGTAGCACCCAGCAGAGCAACCCTCCGTGACCCAGCATGGGCGAGTTCTCATACGTCAGCCACCACGCCCAACTAACACGGACCTCACAGGGTATGCACGCATCTTCAAGCGGTACTTGCAAACTGGGCGCCCCCGGTTGTAAATCTGTCGCCACTGTATTGTTCCCACAGGTTTTTCCATTTTGGGAACAAGGTGGGGACAGATTTACAACCCTTGCGAGCCAAATTTGCTAGACTCGCTTCAAGGTGTATGCCTCCCTGTAGACGCGCGTAGGTTATTCAAACATTTGTGAAAAAACATCCTTTCTACTTGGTGAAGTAATTAAAGAGTTGAATTTATAAACTATTATAGAGTTTATAAATTCAGTAGCTAGTATCTATATATATATATATATATATATATATATATATATGTAACTCAAATTTGTATTTAAATAATATTCCACAAGTTTCTCTTTTGATTGGATGGCATGTTTCGATTGTTTATATAGTACGTGTAATTTTTAAAGCCAAAAGATATTACGCTCACCGTGGTGGCACTGGAAATAAAACCATCGAACTTTTTACCTCTAGTGCTTATAGTGTATTTTCTCGCTAATAAAAAAAATGTCTACTTCTTGTACGAACGGATGGTAAAGGTTTGTAAATGTTGATTTTAATACGAAATTGTATTGATGGATATATGGTGTTTTTTTGTGCTTGTACCCCCCCCCAAAGATTTGCCTATAATAATCATAATCCCAATTACATGCCACAGGAGACCAGGGGCATTACGAATCGCGTGAAAGCAGGCGAAAGGGCAGCTCGCGCATGTCCTAGCTGGTTGCGCCACGGGGCGTTGGCGAATCCTTTCGCCGTGGACCCTCGAGGAGAGAGGAGGAGCAAGGCGATACGCTTCGCTGCTCTCCGAATGCCTACGGGCGCTACCTGATCGGCGGTGACTTGGTTCGCAGAGCAGGCCCGGATTTGAGCGCTTCGCACCTTTGGGGCCGGTGACTGTCGCGTCCCGTTTCTGATGTACGACACCTGAGAGTAACGGACTTGAAGCGGAAACGGATTCTGTTGAAAGAGTCTTAAAGGGTTCGACATATTCTCGGATTATATGGCAAGATTTATCCATCTGCTTCTCATGGTTAATCGTATCCAGAAAGGGCTCTCTGACGCTCAGTTTTGCACGTTGGGTTTTACCACTTGTCGGGCATAACGGAACAACATCCATCACGAGTGTAACAGCACTGTATCCAGAACAGGTTTTTACGGGTACACATTTTCAGAATACGGTCAATCACTAACCCGGATTTTTGAGAAAATCGTGAGGTGACTGTTTTCGTTCGCAGTGATTTTTCCCGCTGGGTTGTGCCAGCTAACGGTCACATTTACCCGGGCGGGTGAACGATGGTGTAAAATTGTCACGTATCCGGAAAGCCCGTAAGATACCGTGCATTTATCACACGACTTGGCAGAGTGTCGGCAGCCTTGACGAATGTGGAATTGACCGTACCGTGATCTCACGTGATACGAATCGAGAGGATCTTCTCCATAACTTCTTTCAAATAAACGAAAAAGCGTATGGAATTACACTGGGTGGAACATTCCGTTCAAAAGCACAGTCATGTCGCAAATGTAACAATTTTGTTATTTCTAGTGTTGTCTCGAGTGATTGCCATTGGAAGGGCGGAATTATATTAATGTCCATCACGCCCATCCAAATTTGACGCACGACGAGCATTCATCAGATATGTTGTTGCAGAATCATCTGATATTGTGAAAATTTAATCTGCTTTTGGAGATGTGTAGCCGTAGAATGTAATTCTAGTGATACATATTCCACCAAATTGTATTTCAGTTAAAGAAAATTACAATGTACATGTCATAAAGAATCACTGAATAGAAAATTGGGAGTCGATTTTCAAAATAGCGACAAATGTCGCTTCCGAGCAAAAAATCTAAATAAATAAAACATTGCGTGCTCCAAGCGTCAGTGCGGTACGAAGCAGGCATTAATTCATAAATTTGTTTGATAATTTCAACTAAATTATCTTCAGCGTTTTCACTACGTCTGTTGTGATAGAAAAGTTGCCTGCAGACGACTAGGATCCTTGGCAGTTTGCAACAACCTGAAGTTACAGAAAAGAACATTGTGTTGTAGAACAAGGTCACTTTACTCCAATCTTGTGACTAATAAATGATTACAAGATATCTAGGAAATTGCACATCATTGCCACAGTGTAGGTTGAAATAGGATTCTCAGGCCGGAAGAAACACTCGAGTGAATCGTTTCTGGGAATTCAATCACGCCCTCACGATTAGATTGTCATACATAGATAAAGATTCTTAACTGAGGTGTCACATCAAAATAGTCTCCTGAAACCTAATCAAATGAATTTAATTTACAGCTTCATGAAATCATTTCCCCTTAGTCGAGATTATTCTGCGCTACCTCACACTTTTGCAGTGTGGGTATTGTTTCAGTATTGCTATGTTCGAGTCTTGTTCCCTTTAGGTAGATGGAGTCTATATTGAAGAACATTATTATTTATTGTGCTAGTTAAACCTGTGTGAATATTCTGCAGTTTGTTAATCATTGTATTAAAAGTGAATGTAGCGTCATATTGGAATCCAATTTCGAACGTTTCTGACAACCATTGCTATGGTGTGGATATTACGGAGGAGTCCACTACCTTCAAAACATTTTAAAAAAACGCCCCAAAACATCTCATTTTGTAAATCACGCCAAAAAATAACAACATAACTCTTCGTCCAACAGGGATCCGAACAAAGAGGTGGAAGGGCGTACGAGTTTCCGAGTTACGGACGAAGGTCATGTATGTTTCGGCGTAATTTGTATTGCGGGTTACGTGTGTGCCCGTCGCATCCCTTGTGTAACCTGCGAATTTCCTGTTTTTTCTTCATCTACTTATACATCCATCTCTTCGATTCAAAGCTGGAAGTAGTTACTTCTCAAGCAGAAGCACACATTGGGGAAGAAAGACGCGGAGAATTGTAGTTCCCTTCTTGCTCTGTGAGTGCTGTGTTGCAAATAGAGATAAATGGTGTGGAATTCGATAAAGAGGATACGTCTTTTTATTCTCAATGAATTGCGTTTTACTGCTTAAAGTTTGATTCTTATTCGCACAACAAAATAACCAAGAAGTTGGTACTTTTAATGACAGTTTTTGTTTTTGATTGTTTTGGCCGAACCTCAGCTATTTGTTTTCTGTGTTATTTTCTTGTTGAGTGTATAAGAATGTTAATTAGTAGTTGTCATTTCTTTTTAATGTCTTCTGTCAACGTCGCTAATGATTTCGTTTCATTTGAATAAAACTAGAATACGAACAAGTTTTGTTGTTGCATTTTTTTTAATTGAATATAATTATTTGCCACAATCGTGGAAAATTTTTCTCGTGGGTAGGGAAGAAACACGTGCATATGTTTATGATGTATTTACATGGTAGTAAATTTCCTTGAATATATTGCCCTTCAGCGAATTGTTGACATTTAGAAACACAATTTATTCTTCAGTAAGTGCTAGTAGTCAAGAAGAAACCCACAAAATGTAAGTCAACAAGGTGTTTGGGAAAATATTTAATTTTGTCTGCGCACGTGAGCTCAAGAAATCACGTTACGGGGCTGGCTAACCGCGACGAACCGGTCGGCAAGCAGACGGGAGTGGCCAGCAGACAGGCAGACGAGCTTTTTGTCCGGTGCGCGCTGCGAGGCGACTGCGAAACAAACGCATTCGCGGCAGGGATAGAGGCAGAGAATGGAGAAAAGGTGGGCTAGAGTGAGGCAAAATGAGTGCGTGGCGGTGAGGTGAAAGGAGTAGGGAAGTGGCGGAGAGGCGATGGTAGAGATGGCAGAAGTGAGGGCGGGGAAGCAGGCAGGGGGCGGACGAAGGTGAGGGCGGGGACGCAGGCAGGGGGGCGGGCGAAGGTGGTGGCGGGGACGGAGGCAGGAGGCGAAGATGGTGGCGGGGACGGCGGCAGGAGGCGAAGATGGTGGCGGGGTCAGAGGCAGGGAGCGAAGGTGTGGCGGGGACGGAGGCGACACGACGGGCGAGGCGGAGGAGGGACGCAGCCGAATCTAGGAGCGGGACGCGAGGGAAAAAGCGCGGCGAGGACGGGGGCGCGGGCTGGGGCGGTGGCGAGACGGAGCAGAGGTGAGGACTGAAACGTGGGCGGGGGCGGAGCGTGGGTGGCCTCGCAAGGACCGCGTTTGGCGCACTCGTTAGCGCTGGCGACCGCGGAAGGCTACCCGCCCGAACGCCAGGAGGCGGTGAATCCACCGATCTTCGGCGGAGTGAGTGGCTGCCTCTCCGGTCGACTTGATGTGAACAGGATTTTGAAGATTTGTTTAGTGTAGCTTATAAAACATTCATACTTCCAATTACGAGGAGCAGCCATTGGTGTAGTATTTAGACCGCTCACCTCGGACATCTGAGTATCAAGATTCAAATCAATCGATCGCCGATCAATACAGAATAAGAATTTGTAGTGAATAAAGCGGGTTCGTGACTGTTTCTCCCATTCCCCTGCCTCTTGATTGCACCACTGCTCCATCTTCATTCAAATTATATCGTCTCCCTTCAGTCAAAATCATTCATCTTAAGTAAATCGAAAGGGCATAATAAAGAGACGCTCATAAAAGGTATAATACTGAGTATCTTAATAAAGGACACACCTCCGATATGCGAAATGTGATGAAGTATGCCAATCGAATGACAGTTAAATGTTCTATGAATGTCCTTCGGAAAGGTGGTTGTTCTCCAGAGAAATTAATGCAGCTATTTTTTTCTCTTTATTGAAACTTCCTTCTCTCTTTCGAGTTCTTAACGATGCCATGAATTTACAAGTGCGTGGTAAGTTATTCCTCTGAGGAGGTACAGTTAGCGGCTTGAGCTGCAGGGAAAATTCTCACAGCGTGTTTCCCATATCCATCTTCATGGACTTTCTCATTATATCTGTTTAGAATTCGTAAAAAGACAGATGTAGAATAAAGGTGCAGACATCCGCAACCCCAACATTTCGAGTGAATGAATAAATGAAATGAATTTTTAAAAATCAAGCACATTGCTTTGATCAGCCTGTGTATATAATGATTCATCTGCGTAAGCATCAGATCAGCCATTCCTCAGGTAGGCAAACTTCAAGCCGTGATATTACGAATTGAGTGGGAATAATGCAACGAAATTCAAATGAAAAAAAAGTTTCATTATCGGATAAGAATTTGTCTCAAAATTTGCGTGATACATCCTTTTAACCTTTCTATTTGTGTCAGTAGCTAACAGAAACAAGTTCTAGTTTATTGCCTGTTACATTTTTTCTGTTGTTTTTGTATTCTCTCGTCCGCCTCCCCTATCCTCGCTCTCTATTTTTCTCTCGCTACCTAGCATGAGTCTGATATTTGGGATTCCGGCTTCAGTTTTTACTAAAGAGCATGTGATCGATCTCGTAAATGATCTCCGTTATTCTCTCTGGGGTATAAACAACTTCAAAGTTACTTCATCTGGCGTTTTATGAATTGTTATACTCGTGTGACGCACTTCCTTATCTGTTTTCTTGGATCTTCAATCTCTATAAAAAAATGATTAGTATGTTAAAAACGACCATAAAAATGTTCAACACGTGTGTGATGACTTCATGAGAAACAAGCTTAGTTTTCCTTGATAAAATGTGAGAAGTTGCCGTATTACTGATGACACAATGGCTTCTAATTCTGAAACTCGCGCATTAAATAAATGTAATGTTTTAATGTCTACTTGTCAAAAGTTTCCTCAAGAATTGGTTACTATGTGACCCGGTTGTCAAAAATCAACCAAACTAGTATGGAAGTTTCAAGGATTGAAACTACGACAGTAGAAGTTACTTTTGATTTACATCGTCAGGCTTATTCACGCGTCCTGAAGAAAAGGAAAAAACAAACATCAGGTTTATTCTGGATTAGTAAGTTGTTCGCATGGATAAGTTTACATATGTTTATGTCTGTACGTCATCGAATTTTGTAACAGTTCTAAAAATAAAAAAATAATTCTGGTCACTAAGTGGCAAAAAATAATCTAGACCTTGCACGCCAAGTAACAAATAGACAAATTTAAAGTAGTTCCTTTTTCACCATTTTTTCTGTGAGTTATTTTTCAAGAAAAAACAATCAGTGCATTGCATTGAGACAAAATTTTTATTCTATCACTAGTATTCGTCTATAAAAAAATTTAGACATAGTTAAAAGAATTATTCAACTGCATCCTAACCAGCTTACAATTGCACACATGTACGTTTACAGTGTATATATTTGCAATAGGAAATAAATCACTGACATTTCATTCTGTGTTATACCGTAATATGATGGACATTTTCATTAGACAGACTTTCGGATTATGAACTTCAGTATGATTGAATTGCGTAGGAAACATAACAAAAAGATTTTGTTGGAACAAGGCAAGTCTTCCACATATGTCATTGTATCTAACGAACTAGCGGTTGCATGTGCACATCTAGATAACTAAGTAGAAATAAATACTATTCGTCGAAGAATTGGGTAGCGTCAAAAGCTGGCATCGCCACATTTTGAAATGCGTTGGGAAGTTGCGTCTAAGTTCTTACGATATCCACGTTCCAAGTTCGTTCACCCGGTGAGTAATATAACATGTTGGAGCAACTTATGGAAGTGGCCACAAGCGATATTCGAAGTTCTCGTAATAAGGTTTGTTTATGGGTGAAATAGGGTGATGATTTACTTGCTGTCTTAAGTTGTTTGTTTTGCTTCCAGAATGTTTGTTTTATTAGTATACGTATCCGAACTTCATTGACAACAGAATCCATAAACTGCACTGGAGGAGAGTTAATTGTAACAACAAACTTGATGGAGGAATCGTGAAAACTTAATTCGAGACTTAATTGTTTATGTTCACTCTTTGATACCTATTAAATATGCTAACAACCCATTAATAGCCTGGGAATAGGTTAAAAGTGTGTCCTTAATTTTCGTCTTTGAAAGAAGATTCTGTCGTTTAAAGAAGCTTAATGTACTGTTCGGCAACTGCACTGATTATGATTTTGCTACAGGAGATTTTTATGCGTAGGCTTCATTAACAAAAGCCTGTATGTAAAAGAATGGAATTCTCGTATATGAAGAAGAGTATACTTTTGCAAGTGGAATGAGTGTGTGGCGTAGATATTACTTCGTATCACAGCAGTTGAATTTCACATTGACGACAAACAACGGATATGACAAATAGCGACATCTAAATTGTCGGATGTAAAATTGCTGAAAGGAAGAGTTTAGTGATACGGATGGATGACTAATGTATATGATTATTTGAATTGGCTGCTATTCAAAGGATTTACTCCATACAAATAATATATTATTCGTTTCTTTTACAAAGTATATTTTCAACTTTTCCCGTCTAATTGATTGCCATGCGAGTCTCGCATCTTCCGTTTACGGAGAAGTTGAATATTGTCGAATCGTGGATTCACTCCCAAGCAAATACCACTTGTCCTCCGTTGTGTCTGATTTGCATCATTTAATCTCCGAACAAAAATAGTGGAGTGTTGCCTTATGCAACTTTAAAACCTCACACACAAACATTGCGCGGTCCTTATCAGGCATCGGTGACAGAACTCGGGCGAGCACGCGCGCTCGGTGAAATGTTTGGGAGTAAGAAAAAGGTGTTTGTCGAGTGTAGGGGCTACGTGCGTCACGCCTTGGAGGTGCTCCATCCATAAATGCATAGGACGAGGAGGAGGCAGCGACGACGACGACCGACGGCGGCGTCGCGACGCCAGCGTTGTATGCGGTCTCGCTGCGACCCGCGGGGGCGCCGCCGCCGCCGCCGCCACCGACGTCCTGACGAGCGCTCGCCTGCGGCCTTCGCGTGCCTCCGTGGTCGTCGGCAAATTTGCTCACGACTCCAGTGCCAACATCAGCCACGGCTGCGGCCGAGCACTGCCGGCCGGCGCGCCTCGCCTCGCCGACCGATTCGCTAGCTCTGCTTCCCTGCGGACGCCCGTGTACCTGCCGCTTTTTTTCTTTCTTTTTATTTTTTTTAAATTTTCATTTTTATTTTATTTTAATATAGTTTTATTTGCAATCTGTTTCTAAAACAATCTCCGGTGCTTCTCCTCCCCACTTCCTTCGTCCTTCTCCTTCGTGTCTTCCCCTCTGTCGTCCCTTGCCTTTCCTTCTGCTCCTCCTCCTGTTCCTTTGTCCCGCCATCCTTTCGTCTTTATGGGCCACATCCGTGATGTGATGCGGAAAGCTGCGAAAATTAGTTGTTTGCCTTTGCTTTGAGACTATCAAAAGATGAAAAGCAGTCAGTCTTAAGCAGAGTTCGAACTCGCAACCCTAGCACATACGTCTGCGTAATTTAGGTCGACTTGTTTTCCTTGATACCGAATTGATGAGGTTGTGTAATAATAAGTGGTTATGGCAGAAAAATTACCTTCGATTTAGGATACGAGACATGTGGTTCGGAAACGGTCTCGAGTTGAATATGTTTTGTGGCTATTAACTAAGGAATTGAATCAAGGGGATTGTAGGTTATCTTATCATATGTCGAATAATAGCCATAGGAGAATGTATTCGTTCCGCTTTTACTATGAGGTCTTTGTAAACGTAACTGTGTGAATTATGGAAATTTGGCATACGACGAGATTAATTTTGGGAGTTTGTCTTGTTGAAGAAGAGCGCAGCAACTTACTTCGGCGTGTAAGATGAAATTCAGTACAAAATATATTTTAAAATATTTAACCTATTTCATAATTCGCACTTACTACGATGAGGAAATCCTCAAGATACAAAGCTTATCTCGTTGGTCAGTTGTTGTAATGGGGAAGATCCTTGAATCTTTGGAACGATCGAAGATCTTTGCTTTCTTTTGTCCACGGATACAATCTTGATCCTGCGATAACGATCTACGTGATCCCGTTGTCAATCGCGCATGTATTTTCGACGAAACCGCTGTTGCCCCCTGAGCTAAATTTGTCCGTCCGAAGGAATCTTTGGACTCTCTCTGTCTATTTCTCGCTGGGGACATCCACCGAAAGGAGGCTACGGAGACTAATCTCGCGCGCAGCTGACGGATGTCGACACTGCGCGGCAGCCTGCGTCATAACACAGGGCGACGTTCCGCCTGGCGCCTCGGCGCTGCACGCGACAAAAAGCATCTGCCGCACGGAGAGGTTCGGAAGACGTAAAAAAAGGGCGCGCGTGGACGAAATGCGGGGTATAATTAAAATGTTGATTTTTTTTCTGTCAAGTATAATTTAGTTTGTTTTCGTGGCACTTGAAAACGAGGAGTTTATTCTGTGGTGTAATAAATAACTGTACTTGTTTGCTGCGATTTTTTATTTTGTTGCTAATAGAATTTACGGGTTTTTGTCAATTTGTTTGTTTTCTTAACATCATCTTAAATGGGAGGCGTGTTCATTTGAGCTTTCGTTACTTTATTTACTTATTTCGCAAAAAATCGCATTCATTGACTTCAGAAGTGAAGGATATTTTAAAATCTGCCGCTCGAGAATATGTAGATTTTATTTCTCATTCATTAAATTAGTTCCTTCGTCGCCTCGGGTGCATATGTGCTTCAGTCGTGAATATTATGCTTATTTTATTATCTTGCACTATAACGTACTGTTACACTTTACTATTTATATTTCGACCGGTAATGAGTTTTAAAAAAATCCTTTCCGGTTAATCAATCGAAGCTAAAGTGACGTCGGAAGTATTCGCAACCAGTACACTACAAAAGTATTTGCCCCACAGAAGCTCAGAACTTGGAGGAGAAGAAAAAAAATCTCGCGCATGGTCAAGTAGTGTAAATAATTTCAGTGTTTATTTTTTTCTATTCAGCTAAGTGAAGCGTAATTTTTGTTTTGTTTTCTTAGCAAGTGTAAACCGAAGAGTTTCTTTTTGGCCTGATGAACAACTAAAAGACACTGGTGCGAATTTTACTTTGCTGCTATTTCCATTTTTTAAAATAGTGTCAATTTGTTTACATCGCCTTGAGAACAACCACTTTAAAACCTTGGGAGATGAGTTCATTTGCATATGTTCCTCGCTTTTAAAATGTTTTTTTCTTCACGTATGTAAATTAGCTTCTCCGCCTTTTACCGCCTATCGTCGCCTTTGGTGCTAAATTTTTCACTCGTGAAAAAAACCGTACCTTTTGTTGTAACGAAATTTAAGAATACTGAATTGTTAGCGTCTCTATTCATAGTACGACGTTTTTTTTTAAAAAAAGTGATTTGAAAGCGTTTCCCTTCATTAAAGGTATGCCATAATAAAACATGAAGCCGGGCACTTAATCGTTACTGTAAGGAGATTTCTATGTAGACTTTTAAATCTGTTGGACATTATTTGATTCGTTTTTAGTTTTATTAAATACTATTCGTGCATTGGAAATTTGAAGATTTAGAGATTTTTTCGAAATTTCCAGTGCACTCATATTATTTACTTTTATAAGAAAGATTCCCCTTCCTCTATTAAGTTTGGACCCGTTCCGTCCCTCCCACGTGGTATTTAATTAAATACCATTCGTACATTGATAATTTCCAATGTGCCCTTGGTATTTAGAGTGTTGACCCATCTTAAAAAGGTCCTCTTCCCCCATTCAATTTCCGACCAGTTCTGACCCACTGTGCGCATCGCGTAGCGCTATGCGTTTGACCTCGACCTCTCGGCTGGAGGGCGCGGCGCCGCGGGATTTTCTCCCGGGGGGGAGGGCGTCCGCCCCCTGCTCGCCTGCGCGGGCGAGGGGAGCCAGGTAGTGTCTGTCTGGGACGACATTGTCCGCATTCCAGCCATTGACGACAGCGGAGACGCTTGCCGCTCCTGGGGTCGTTCAGACTGCACGGACATACCACACGTGTTCCCGGTTTCTCCGTATTTTGTGTTTGTACGTGCGCTGAGTTTGGATTTCTTATGTTTTATAAGAGATTCTATTGGCTTTTTTTTATTATTTCTAAGAGATAGGTAAAGTACATTGTTAAAAGTGATGTGGATGGCGGTTTAAGTAATCTTCACGAGCAGAAGGAATCGTTAATACGGCGTATGAATCTGAAAATAATCTAATATATTCTGTGAGAAATGGCCGAAAGAAAATATTAATGCTTTTGTGTAAGCAAATTATAAAGCAACAAGATCCATCCATATTCAGTGTTTTGGGGGTCTAAGTTTCCATATGTAAACGTATTTCTGTAGGGTGTAGAATCTACCTCAGAGTGGACAAGAAGCGATCCGATTTCTATTGCACAGGTGTTAAGTTTGTGTTTCTGTGTAAAGTAAGCTGGGGAAAGTAGACCAAACCTGTGCATCCTATTCTGGAACCTACATTAGACACTTTCAATGCTGCCACACTTATTTTAATACCGGTTTTGAAATGCCTGTCATTTCATAATATTATTGTGGAGGAGCAAATAAGTTAAAAGGCGGATGTATCGTGAATCCTAATGGAAATTCGTACACTTTCTCTAGAAAGGAAAGTAAACGAAAGGAAAGAAGATTCACTGTCTCGGAGAATTGATTTCTGGTTTTTAAACTGAATTGACTGATTATTTCATGTGTCCGGACGCGTCAACCGTTATAGTCATTAGTTCCATAAAGTGTGGTGCATGTTATATCTCGGGGAAGGGGGTAGTGGCGTTCGTCTTCCGCTAGAACGCGAGATTCGGCACCGGTCTGTACATCGACTTGCGAGGGTTTTCCCCTCCACGTGACTCCGCCAGTGGGATACCGCCCCAAACGAGACCTGCTCCAAGCTCCCTCTCAACTTGTAGTGGATGTAAGTGCAAGTGTGTGTGTGTGTGTGTAGAGAACATGACAAGGCTGAGGAAAGGAAAGATAGCGCGCGATCCACGGACCGTTTGTCAAGGTGCTGCTCTGGCATTCGCTTGGTATTGATCAGACATATCCCGAAAACTGTCGATCAGAGCAATCGGCCGCTAGAATTCCCTTCCAGACAGCTACAGAATTCGACCTAGCTATTTAGACATACTATCGAAAATCCGATACTGACGGCTATTGATCCGTACAACCTGTTATTGATGCTGCAGAAGCAATGGAGTTGCCACTGAGCTATCTCAGACGGTACATTTGTAGTGAACCTTATGATGCCATTACTACTTTATAAAATCGTTTTTACTGATTAAGTTCAATTTCTGATTTCACGAGGTAACTGACGAGTCAACCTCTTACTGTCGAAAATGCTTGTCACAATCGTGAGTCGAACCCTAGATGTCCCGGTCGGAGACATTGCAGTGACAGTGCTGTTACCCTGAGCCACCTCAAACGGTTGATTTTAAACTTGAGAATGTGGTGATCTGATGTGACCTCCGATGCATAATCGACCTTTTGATTGAGGCTTCCTGATTGCGAAGGACATAAGCAGTGACCTTGCAAATCGAGGTTCCTGCGGAACATTGCCGCGAAAAATTACAGGCTATTAGGGTGCGGAAGAGGTCGGTAATCTGTGGGTGGACCGTGCTCTTTAAAGGGGTAAATTGCTAACGGGCTGGTTTCTAAAGCAGCAACTGTCGTCAGTGTGCGATCGAGTCTTACCCACCCATTATAGTGATGCAGTTCCAAATTGTCTAGTTCAAACGGAGAGGAAAATGTTTTGATAAGATCAGATTGTATATTCATTTCATTAATAAATTTATCAATGTCGTTACTACATTGTACGTTATTTATGTAAATTTAAAATTGGGGTAGCTACATTAATTAGCCTATATTAGAAACATTTCCCATCAAAATAACTACGTAAAATGTTAGTTGTCGCTCAAAGGGACAAACGTAACAGGTACCGACGACCCTTTTAGAAAAAACCTGTTAACTCGTTTGCGTGTTCTGTTTGTATTAAAAGGATTCATTTAATTGAACCTAAGTCATTTCCAGTTTTTCCTGCCATTTGTACCTGTGAGAACGGTATCGTTTTGAGGTAGTGCGACCAGAAAATGCTCTCATGCTCTTTTCTCCGATTACTTTTTTTTACCGACGCTTGATTCTCCAGCATTGAATTAATTAATATTTATCGGCTTACATTATTGTTATTAATTAATGACTAACCTGAAAATAGTGAAATTTCGTATTATGATTAGAATTCAGCATTTAAGGTAAGGGAATGGCGATCCTTCTGCCGCGAGGGTCTGCCCGCGCGTAGATTTGTATCCGTGACGGTATGGAGCAGAGTAGTGCCACAACGAAGGGGAGTGGAGTGGAGCCGAAGCGGATTGGAGCGGGGATGGTGAGGAACGAGATTGTGGAGAGGCGGGAGGCAGAGCGAGGAATGAGCGGACGGAGCGAGCGGACTGTAGAGGAGGAACGGGGACGGAGGAGAACGAGTGCGGAGCGCTGAGGACCGGACGCGGAACGGGTTCGGTAACTGACCACGTGCACGACGGAGCGGGTTCGGTTCGCAGCGTAGCGGATTCGAAGCGCAGCAGAGTAGGATTGGAGTGGAACGGAAGGGAGATAGTTCGGAGCGGAACGTGAGCTTGGACGGAGTGGGTTCAGAACGGAGCCTGAACGGAGCGAATTCGGACGCATCTGAGGACTGGAATGGAACGGAGGGGATCTAGTGCACACCGGAGTCATTTCGGAATGGAGTGGATTCGAAACACAGCAGATTAGGGTGGTTGGAGTGGATAGTATGGAGTGGGAGTAGGGCAGATTGGACTGGAACGGATAGAGTTCGGAGCGCGGGGTTGATGCATGGTGGAGCAGGTTTCGAGAGTTGATGCATAGCGGGGCGCTTTCGGAGAGGGACGCGTACACTGGCGGAGCGTGTTCGGAGAAGGAAATGGTGTACAGCGGCAGCCGGTTCCTAGCGGAGTTGGTGCACCTCGGACCGGGTTCGGATAGGGACTGGTGCGCGGCGGAAGCGCGTTCGGCGAGCGGCAGATCAGTGCGGGCGCACTGGAGAAGCCTTGGCGGCTCTCCGCTGCTCCCAATCTGCGAGGTCGCGCAGGAGGCCTCCGTCGCCGCGCGTCCTCCGCCGCCCGCGACCTCTGCCTCCCGCCTGTGCCTCGGCGCGCGATCCCCCGCTCGCGCCGTCGCTCGAAGTGCAGCGGAAGGCATCCACGCCCACGCAAGCACTTTCGGTGGCGGAAGCCACCTGGCGGCCGTGGATGCGAAGTGCAGGTCGATCCAAAAACATTGGCACTCGTTTAGCTAATTTAACGTTTGAAGACGTACACGTCGAATCTCATCGAAAATCACGTTGGCATACATGTTTACGTTGTCGCTAATGAAATATTTTTCTCCGAAAGGATTTTGCTCTGTGGTTTACTTTAAATAGATAAATGTCTTTCTGCAAATTGAATATCAGTTTTTATCTCCATTGCCGTATTAAAACAGTTCAACCTCTGCAAACGTTAATTTGTAAAGCTAAAAAATAAACATCTTTTGTGGAAAATCTGGTAATTAATATTATATGTAATTAATATGTATAATCTTGAGTAAATAATATGATGACGATACTATGAACTTTATTATTACCGCGTTCTTCAGCTATTACAATCAGATTGAACTGCGCAACTTTCAACGTAATTTTCGACATGGGAGCTAAAAACGCTAATCGTCCCGGCACAACACAGAGACGACGTCACCACAAAGACGACGTACGCCTTTCCTTCATCCTTCTGACCGTGCGAATACAATAAAACGCTCTTTACTGGGAAGACATATGTACGTCTTCCATGAGGTAGATTTCTTTCACTCATTACTCACGCCACACCTGTTGCGTCACATGCATGTCTCCTCCGAAATTTTTTTTAATGTGACGGAAGTAAGGAAAGATATCCACTAGTGATGGTAATACTTGTACCTTGAAACCTCCACGTGGGGTCAGGGGAAAGGAAGTGGATGAGTTTTACAGGCTCTAAACGTCATACTGACTAAAATACCGTATTTGTCATCAGTAGTGTCTCTGTTTCTCTCAAACACTCATTCCCGCACCAACACACTCACAGTTGTTTTCTCAGTTTGTTCTCATAAATAACAGGCGTCGTTTACGATGCGGCGATATGTGAATTTTGTATATTCAGTAATTTTGCATATTATAGTAATTTCGTATGAATAATGACGTATGCGATACGACGCGTCTCGATGGTGTTACAATCAGCATCAGACTTTCTTCGTATCTCTTGACGTACACGTGTCAACAATTTTCTCGCAGTAGTGTTGATTTCGTTTTTGTTGACTAAATCCAAGTGTATATTGTGACGTAGGATGTCACACCATCATTGTAGTTCTTTCTTATTCACACTATATCATCTACGAATTGTCGATGTTTCCTTTTATTTTTCTCGCTTCTTTCAATAATGTGTTGTTTCATACATTCTGAGTGCACGAGGAATGTGCTACATCTCAAAAATTGTCATTTTGGAAAAGAGCATGTTGTACCTCGAGCGAAGCCTCGCTGTCTAAATCAAATTGTTTTTCTCTATCGGCTGTCTTGTGCACTATTTATACTTAAATTATTGCTAGTAAAAATGTATTATTTTTAAAACTTAATCCTTCGAAAACTCAAAAATCTCTAGTTTTTATATCTGCCACTCCGATGATTTCACGAATATAATGAGTGACGCGAAGCGTAGAGATCTGCGCGACAGCATCGCTCCTGTATTTGAAAGAATTCAGATCTCGAGCTCTCCCCACGGTATTCTAGTGGACAAAAGCGATTCACCGCAGACTGCCGCGAGGTTCCTCCGTTTCTCCATTGCGTCATTTTCCCATTTTTTAAAACGTTTTTCACATAGTTTTCTCACCAAATCCTTCGTCCAAACAAAAGCCCGAGTGCGAGGTAATCATAATATTTCGTTTCTTTTTTTTTGAGATATTTCTCACAGAATCCTGTTAGTCTCCCCCACAATGGGATGTATCACGACCCGTAACTTATGGCTCACGTAGTACACTTACTGGCTCTCCCGGTAATGTGGGCTCAGCAGATTGCTAGACCCTGCGCGGCACTTCACGCAGACAAGCAACAAACATCCATGCTTGGGACAGGATTCGAACCCGCGACCTTCCGCACGGAGAGGTCGAGTCGGTACGGTCTCAAGTTTGGCTATATAGGGAGGCATCGTAATAAAATAACTAAAGGATTAAATAAAATGCCCCTGAAGTTTTTATCATTGTCGCGCTTCGTTTTTACCCCAATCTCCTGTCCTATCACGCGATCTCTGCCCTGTCGCAGCCCCCCCCCCCCGTCGTCGTCGTCGTCGTGTGTACACACTCCGAGGGAACGCGATCCGTGCACTTTACAATATTAGCGTCGTCGTGCGGAGACCGGCTCCCGCTCCAAGGACGACGACCCGGCAGGCGCGGCGGTGCACGGTGGCTTGAAAGGCGCAGAAGGCGAACCAAATGGTTTCCGAAACCGCCCACTTCACATTATTCAACCACATGTGAATAGAAGCACTTCTAGAGCTTCATGTTACACGCTATGTTTTCATTTTTTTTTTTTTTTTACTCCATAATTGTGTAGAAGGCATCAATAGTTGGGAATTGTTTAAGAACTCTACGGCCGTAGATTCGGGAATCATACGTCTTTTTGAATGTGACACAAATTGATTTTTTCTCGTGTTATTTCTCATTTCTATCTAAAATTCTGACAGAAAACAGTACATTGAAATTTGTTACTATTTTTCCTGCCATAGGCTTGATAGGAACAACATTACATCTACTTTCTTGAGTTACAAAAATATACCGTTACATCAATCATGAAACTTGTACAAACAGTACTCATAAGAGTGAGGAATACCGTTGGGAAAGGGCAACTTCCAACTCTCGCCAACTATATGGCTTCACGGAAGTGACTCCCGCCAATTGTATGTGAGCGATGTGAGTACAAGCTGTATCACAGGTTTCTCATTTATGCTGCGGTTGGGGTTGACCGAGCCATTAGCTGCTGGAGAAAACCCACCATCGAGAGTTGAACATAGGGCGTCCTGGTCTACAAAACGATAGTTGCTTATTTCACTTCCTTGAAAGAAAATACACCAGTTTTTGGTTGTATGACAATCACCATCATTATCTCGCCTGGTGGGGAGGGTTGCACTAACATGAAGGACAGAAGAAAGGAGGAAGAGCAAATGCAAAGGAAAGAAGAAATCGAGGGAAGAATGAAATAAGAGTAATGTAATGAGAATATTGTAAAAATGGTCATATAAAGGTAATTACGCAAATGTATTGTTGAAAAAGACCGTACTGGAAGACCGGCATTGTAGATACATTTGTGTCCGCGCGGTTTCCAAATTCGGATTACAGCGCGACGGCGGCGCGACAACGGCGCCACTTGTGGCTTGACGGCCCGCGGCCTGGCGACGTGCGTGCCGCGATCGGCGTCGCGCCTTTGTTGTGGTGAGGTGCTGGCGGTTGAGAGCTCGTCTCATCTTCCGCACCTGATAACGTGCGGGTGTGATAACGTACCGGCGGGCCTCAAGCTATTCGAGTTCTATTCACAGACCACATCGGTGCTTTCTTCCTTTCTGCGTCACGCGGTCGTCCGCTGGCTAACACGCGTGATCACGCGACCGCCGACCCCCCCCCTCCCCCGACACACACACTGCCCCGTGACGCCGCGGTGTTTGTACCGTCATTTTAGAGTCCACTTTAAAGTTCGTTTCCGCGTCGGATGTTGTTTTGCGGTGTTGCTGGTTGTGGGAGTTTGCCTACTGTTAGTAAGCGATTTTCTTTGAAATAACAGACGTTTAGTCGAATTTGGCATATTGCGGTATTCGTACATGGATCTCCAGGAACTCTAATAACGTTTTATTATTATTATTATTATTATTATTATTATTATTATTATTATATCATCATCATCATCATCTTTCCTGTAATTTGCTACTAAAGATGTTAGGAGTCGGTTAAATATAAAATCTACTCAAGGTTGCAACTAGCTTCATAAGGAGCAAATCTAGGGACTGTCGGTGCCTCTACAACACTTTCCGCAATACAATACTTTCTATGTGGTCTGTTCCCAATAAAGCAATATCTTGCACTTCCCAGTCTTGAATGGCCTGGTATTTTAGCCAAGTTCACAAATTTTGGAACAAATCCAAGAGCTCCGATGACTATCGGGACGACCTGTGCTTTTGCGCCCCATATTCGGCTGATCTCAATTTCCATTTCCCAATTACTTTACCACTAAGCTACCAATCGTCCAATCAGCTTCTTAGGTCTCTGGTATTGCCGTGATACTCAATTGTCTCCATACTAGATTTGCAAATAGGTTGACTATATTCTCTAAATGGTTCGGCTTAAATCTACTTGAAACGCCTCGGAAGCATAATTGCCTATCTAGCAGTGTCACGGGGATTTTGTGTTGATAGTGTCTTACAAAATACCAAACTTACCTTTCTTTAGCGTATTATATAATGCTTAGAGGGGATTGTTATTCGTAATTATTATTTGAATTATTAAATTTCCTGGTGGTTGCTGAGTTTAGTGATTACTTGAAAATCTAAAAAAAGGAAATTTTAAAATCGAAAATGTAAGATGGCTGTATTCAAATATGTTTGAAGTATAATATAAATAACGCTGTCAAATCAAGTGTCGTGTGAAAGAGCCAATTCAAACGAACACTTTAAGAAACATTATCTAAGAAAGGAACTTGCATAGCATTATTTTAGGTGCTTGACGCTTCTGCTTTCAGTAAAGTGCCTTTGTTACAGAGACCAGAAGAATTCACTCATAGTTATAACAAGTTTGGCATAGAGAGAAGGGCATTGAACTTATGTTCTTAAAAAGCGTTTACCTGTTTTCTCGAATAATTTCTACTCAAGACTGTGACACATTTATACAATTTCAAGATCTGTACAGCCATTGAGAACAATATACAGTAACAATTGCAATGTTGAATTGTGTTTCCATTATGTTTCCCGCGTATATCACCGTTTGTTTTAAAAGTATACGTATCAGTCCGAAAATGTTTCTTTTGTATTTGGTATTTGCGAAAAATAATTGTTCAGTTATAACTTTGGCTGCTTGCTTGGTCTTATTAAAGGCAGAAAACACATTTCATTTCTTTTCTGAAGTTCAAAGGTTGCTTATCAATGCAAGGGCGAGATGTGTGAATTTCGGTATAAAAACGGAGATGGTTAATGACCAGACGATTTTTGCATGCGGCTCGTCTGATGATCGCTGCTCATCAGACATAACGGTAATATTGGTAAAGACAACCACTTCAAGTACCTCTCGAGAATTTTTTTCCCCGCTATATTTTTTATCGAATCGTATATGCAAAATTCTTACAACAACATGCGGTAACCGTGTCACGTTATTACATACAAATGTAGATACCATTGATAGCAAGAAGTTCGCTTACGTTTTCTCCGACTACCTAGAATCAACCTCTGTTAGTGTTATTTTCGAAGATGTTCGTCAGAAATTACGTCGAAATTATTCAGGGAGTATTTTACAAACGTCGCAGTTCAGTTGATTTATTGTTATTTGAGCTTCGCCGTTTCTACATGAGTTGCACCGTCCTCGTCGTCTTTGGTGAATGCTGATTGATTTTTGCGTAAAATTATTTAATGACAGATTACAATGGAGTTCGTATTCCTTAGCGAATCGGATTTTATAACCATGAAGATGTCATAAAAAGTACATATATTAAATGACATATATTAAAAAAAGACGTGCAGTTGGCGTGAATATGTAAGTCTATGGTCCGATTAAAAGAAGTTGGTGATTGACAGTTTCGAATGGAAAGGGACGACGTTGACAGGTTGCGTACCACTGAGCACATGATCTTGGAACACGAAAATAAACATTTGAAACATTTATAAAAGTAACCAAATAAAATACTCGTATTGTATAAAGCAACAGCTTCAGAAGCACAACTGTCAATCACCAACTTATTTTAATCGGACCATAGAGGTGTGTGTGGTGTCTTGGTCCAGCGAGCGGGCGCGCCAAAGGGGACCGAGTCCCGTCGGACTGCTCGGGCGATCGACGCGGCGGTGCCGGCCCCCAGGCAATTAGCTCCCACCGGCCAGGGGAGAGCCCA
This sequence comes from Acheta domesticus, assembly GCA_031308135.1. NCBI lineage: Eukaryota > Metazoa > Arthropoda > Insecta > Orthoptera > Gryllidae > Acheta > Acheta domesticus. The sequence goes on from JAHLJT010003656.1 coordinate 78,727,109, forward strand.
GCACCACTAATTCAGTCCCGTTAGCAGCCACCGCGTAAAAAGCTAGCGCCACTCCCCGCCCTCGCTCGCTCGCTCGCCGGGCGGGAGAGCACTTCGTCTCGGCATCAGCCGCTCTTGTCGCATGCCGTGTTAGAATATGGGTGTTATCTGTGTACTACTAACGAGAAAACAAAATAGTATTAGGATGTAAACGGCTATACTTCGTTTTTTCTAACGTGGCCGATGACATTAGGACATTATTAGACTCCCTGTCTTATAAAAGGAATATTTTTAATTAATTCGCGAACGTTCTTCTCAACGGGGCTTCTGGCCTCAGAAAAGTGCTTACCACTGTTAAAAATATTCGTTTTATAAGGCAGGAGGTGTAATAATAACCTAATGTCATCGGCCGCGTTAGAAAAAACGAAGTATAATGTATAGACATCGAAATATATCGAAAGTTGTTACCGTTCGAGTTAGTTTGAATAGTCAACCGCTCGTCTATTGTATAGATTTGAGTATCGTAAAAGATATTAAATATATAGGGTATGTGCAATGAACGTGCACTCTTCTGAACGTTATAGATTATAAATTACCTCCCTGGGCTCACTTACATCGAAATTGGTGTATGTAACACAATTTTAAACAGTCGAAGAGAGTCCAGATACCATAAATATTGAAAATGAAAAATTTTGAAAACACGTCCCATTAGTTATCATTATTTTTCAATACCATTACATTTTTATAATAAAATTGAAAAATATAAATATTTCATTTTTAGAAAAAAGTTCATTTGATTAAACTAATAAATTATTAGGAAAAATGCTGTCTGGCTGTTGGGAAGCATCAGTTATACAGTCTTATGTTGTATTTTCTGATGCGTAAAAATGTAATCCCGTGAGGACTGTCAAGTAACGGGAACGGATATATACCTGCGACACAGAGCGGACCCACCAAATTCCATTTTTTAAACCAATTAATAAATGCGCATTTAACGAGAAAATAGTATAATAAGAATAGCGTAAACTTCAATTTATGTTTGTTGCGAAGCAGAAACTATCCAAGATGTGACTTTGATTGTTATGAATATTTTTAATTAATTCGCGAACGTCCTTCTCAACTCTATTATGAACCCGAAGGTCCGAAGTCCCGATGTCAGACAAGGAAGATCTGCGAGATCCACATACCACGCACACAGCTGATTATCGTTGTATTCAAAAGAAATTGGTAAGCGGCACAATAAGTGTTTGTACCTAATCACGTCTCCTCCCATCAGAGTACTAGCCCTGCCTGAAGGGCTGCGTGAAACCGTTGAGGGAGACCCACCCACCTGCTACACACAGCGCTGCCGACCGGGCGCTCCTGCTCCTCTTGCGAGCCGCCAACGCGTCTCTCGGCACCATGCTGGCTGCTCGCTGGACGATCGCTTCGCGCCACCGGCGGCCGGCGTCTCTCTCGCGCTCCGCTGTCGTAGAGGTGCGAGCGTGTGGGCGTGCGAGCGTACGGGCGCGCGCGTGTGAGAGCACCGGCGGGTGGCGACGGCGGCTACGACGGCTGTCAAGGTGGCGCTGACGCGACTGCGGCTGGAAGCGCGCCGGCCCCGGGGTTATGCGTCCGCGCGCTGGACTGGTGGCGGAGTGGGGAGGAGCCGCTCTCATTGGCCCTGTCTAATACGTCACTCGCCACGCGGCGAATACGGTTGTTCTTGTTGGTTTAACATTGTATTGGACGTTCTTTTTTTTTTTTTGTTTTTTGTTTTAATGGTGAATGTTTATGTTTCAGGCTAGGCATTACCGTCAGGCCGTAAATTAAAAGTCATTTTAATTTGGTAGCGAGACCGAAATCCAAGCCTTTTTTCTTAATCCTAATCGGATAATCTTTTAACATCCTTCCGTCTGTCCGTCACTCACGCTTTGACTCCTTCCGGTACACAGTTTACGGCTACTGAGATGACGTGTCAGTGCCATGATAAGTCACCTCGCCGATATATGTATACATGTCCCGGGTGTATGTGTGAATGCATTTCCGTACGAGATACATAAACCAGGCGATTTTGTGCCAGTAAAAAACTCGTATTGCGGGGCCCTGATATTGAAAGTGAATAAATCTTGTTCGTATTTGTAGTAAATTACTGCCTCTAACCTGTTGGATAATCAGAATCCACGTTTTATGGGTCCTTGATTTTTTTAAAATTAATTTATTAACCCTTGTTCAGCCTGTTAGGTCTTTCAAGGTTTGAATCATACACAATATTACAATTATAGTAACATATTGCTTTTTTCACGTATTTTTTAACTTACAATTAATATTAATTACAGAGGAGTATCCAGGAAGGGTTCTCTAGCAACTTGAATTTATTGTTAACTATTTTCTTTTCTGCTATTTTATGGAGGTCTAAGTAAATCTTTGGAATGCCGACTTTTGATTCTTGGACATAGATTTGAAGTTGAACCTCATTGAAATTTTTGGGTTGCAGGGCAGGATGGTAGGTTTCTATAGAATCGGGTCGAGAGTCTGTCTCCCCATTCTTTTATTGGGTATATAGAGACTTCTTTTTGTATTTGCTCATTGCGGGCTCAAGGTGCATTTACTGTCCAGCGTAGACACTTGTTTTGAATTATTTGTAGTGTATTTAAATTGCTGTTTGCCGCACCTCCCCAAATTTGACAGGCGTGGGTTAGTGAAGGTCTTATTATATATTTGAAAATGGATATGGGTCCTTGATACCGAAAAATTGGTTGACAGCAAAATGTCTGTCTGCTGGCGCCTAAACCATTCAATTTTCTCCAAAATGCATATGACGTGATCGATCTGGCCTGAGTCGAGGCCTTGCAAGTTTGAAACGGATATTTTGACTTTTCGGTAGTATACTTTACATGAAGTCCTAATAACATTTTAAAAATTTTCTAAATCATGGCTTCAAATTTGTGATTGCAAAAAATTTCGCATAATGTGCGTCTACCGTTGTAACGCCTTTCCATATCCTTCGGGAAGCTCTTTTTGAGAAATCTTTGAAATTGTTGAGGCTTCATGTAACGAACGCCCCGAAAATCTCCGTTTTAAACTCACAGAGCCTCATGCTCGACCAGATCGACGGGGTGTATCAATTTTGGAGAACATCGTCTGAACGGTTTAGATGCTAGCGTTGAGCACAGACGTTTTGCCGTCAACCATTTTTTTTGTATGGTGGATGTGGTGGATTCTGACTATACTACGTGACACCACGTGTTATATGAATTAATTGCTATATACGGAACAAGATTTATTCACTTTTTCGACACTAGAGTTCCCAAACGAGAGTTTTTCTGTTGAAAAATGGCCAATTTTGGTTGGAGCATAAGTCTTTTCTCTTTTCTACGTATGTACTGTGCAATAAAGTAAAAATACCAGAAGGCACAGATGAAATCCTTGGGAAGATGAGGCATGGGTAGAGTAGGCCCTTTCCAGAGCATCGTTTGGGGCCAGCGCGATAGCATTCGAAGCATCTGCCGATGGGGAAACTGATAATTTGTTCCGTTTCCTTCTATTTTTGTAAAACTCAAATTAATATCCTATATCAAAGTTCTTCTAAAAGTGTCAGAGACGCCACTCTAAGCTAGTTAAATGTTCTACTGGAACTTTAACCAAATGAAATATTTTCGGTTATTAAAAATCTTGTAATTTTCTGCAACTTGCTTTGCTGTGAAAGGCAATGGCAAACTTTTGGTCATCTTTTCAGGAACTATAGGGCATATTGATATAAGCATCATCCCTCGCCTACGTTTAGGGGCCGAGTTTGGGATTCATCATCGTGCTGCATTGTAAGAACGTAGATACCCATTTTAGAGAAGTTTTTTTCTCCTAAGAATGCTTTTGATCCAGGAATAAACTCTTCGTGGACTTAATGCTGAATGATTCACACTGTTCACGATTCACCTAGAAACCACTAGGGTCGGAGCGAAGTTCAAATTTCGGTCGGGTGAAGTTACATAGTTGTTTGCTGGCCTTGTATAATTTGTTTAGCAAAATGACGTTATTCTTGTTCCTCCTTTCTTCCATTCATCACCCCCGGGATGTAACATGTTTTCGCTTTCAAACCTCTGCCGTAGTTTAGAAATACGTTCGGAATGTTTACAGTGTTAACGCTTAGATATCGGAGTTTCATCAGCCACGGGAATAAACAGTGTATTGGTTTCCTTTCTGAATAAATCTTCAAATACGAAGTCCTTCGGAAAAATATTTTAGCTAGAGTTGTAACTGCAATTTTATTAGAACTGCATCCTCGATGATCAATAGGGGAATTACATATATACAGGGGCGGTTCTTTATAAGGTTCACAGGTTCACGCAACACCCAAAAAATTGAGAGAAATAGAATATACACATCGTTATTACAATATCATTAATAGTATGACTTTTTTCTGCTTCTTTGTGTAATTTTCATACCAGTATTACATTGACGAACCGATGTGTCTACATGGCTGTTTACGTTCTCGAAACAACACCTTGCTCAGACTTCGTTTCATAAGGAACATTGGGTACCACGTGACTTCGCTTGTGTGTTATCATAGGGCGCTTTCATCGTATCATGTTCACACTTACGCCGTGAACTCCGCTGGGCGCAGCACTCGGGCATCACACCATCCTATTCGAGACGAAGTCTCCCCGCGATGTCAGTAAAACAGTGTCCCCGATACGTTACTCCGTAACACAAGTTTTGCTTCTGATGTGGATGGTGAAGGACGTCTTAAAATCAGTGTAGAAATGTGTTTTACATCTTGGGTTCAAATAGTATTTAAGTTATAGTGTCTGTGCGTCCTGGTGCATCCTTTTTCTAAAATGAACAAAGTTGTTAATCTTATTGGAAAAAAGTTTAGCTACGATAATATTCTTTAAATCACGAATGAAATGATCACTTGGTCCGGATCAGCCTGTTCTGAAAATTGAAACAACTGTGAAATCTACAAAACGAGAGTTTCGTCGACGATTAATACGACGAGTAATACGAGAGTAATATGTCGACGATTAATACGAGAGTTTCGTCGACGACGAATATTTATTCGACATATACGCTGAACCATCATTTTCAACAATGAAGCGGATAAAAACATTTCTTAGAAATATAATGACAACCGAACGATTGTGCGCCCTAACAATGCTGTCAATAGAGAAGCAACTTATCCGTTAAACCAGTAACTTCAATGAATTAGGGATGGAGAAATTGTTGCATCGGCATTTGGATTTCAATTGAAGTAAACAAGGTAAGTTTATGATTTCCACACTTGTAGGTAGATTAATTAAATAAATGATAAATGTTTCGTTCTGATTGTTGCTTAATGAAACTTGTAACATTGAGGCCACGTAAAGAAGCGTAAGGGTCAAAATTAATGTATAGCAATAAGCGACAAAGTTTATAATCAGTTTCTTGGAATGGAAAGGAGAATTTTTCATGTCATTCCTTCTTTATAGTAGTTTTAGTTTTTACATTAATTTACAATTATTCGTCAAAAATCCAAATATTTTAAAATATATTTGAAATTTAAGGTGAAATGTTCTTAAATAATTTAAATAGTAATTGTGTCTGTTAATCAATAATTGTATCCATTAATCCGGAAATATTGAAAAGACCCATCTCACGACCGTTGCGTATGCAACACCCTTAAATTTAACAAACCCACCGCCACTGCATATATGTACTTGTAAAGATAATTATAGAACTGATAATTCATATCTCTTAGAGATACCTAGCATTCACAACACGTGCAAGCAGGAGAGAGTATGCGATCTTTCGCCATATAGAGAGATTATTTCCATTTCCGGAGGAACTGTCAATAATCGTTTTATTCAGTGATATTCCTTGAAAATCGTTGGCGTTTGTGGATTGGAAGTGAAACAATTATTGTGACGAGAGAGACAGAAATAACTTGAAAGGATCGATGTCATCTACATAGTAATTAAAAATCGAGGTGGATATAATTTTTCATCAGGCTGCTATATTTTCATCCAATTTGTTGATACTTGCATCAAACTGATTCATAAGAACTTCCTTACAAGACATGAAACGTGTATGTGATTTTGAATCTAGAACCCTACTTTGAGGGCATTCGCAACCCTGCGATGTCAAATATTGTTTCCTGTTAATTTCCAAGCTTGATCCTCACCTTAAAGTTGCACCGTGTCATCTTGATTTAGTTTTCTTCGTAGACATCTTGATTTAGTCTCACCAAAGTTACACCGTTGTCATCATGATATTGTCACAATCCATGTGACTAGACACGCAATTTTCGTGACAGATTCGCTATAAGAAAAGTGTAAAGTAACACTAGCGCAATCTGCAGTCGATTCCATCCGTTTGCCAACTAATGTCCCAATAATGTCCGTTTGTCAGATAGGATAAATATTTTTAAGTAATCTCGGAGACAGTATTCTGTAACTCACTGGCTTCTTTACTATCTGTTCACCTGGAATCATTTCTTTCCGTCCATTTCCTCTCGAAAATAATTCACAAAAATTCAAAGCTTTGTCTTCTTTTTAAATGGAGAAGGTGTTAGGGTCTTACGCGACTCCGATGCAGTAAATTTGTTCCTTCAGGTACTTGGTCAGGTTCTAGGGTTAAGAAAAAGAAGAAAAGTTTATTCTGAGTACAATATACCAACATTCTTTCAACAATTTTCGGTTCATTTCTTTCCGTCTATTTCCTAGCGAAAATAAATTACCAAAATTCAACGATTTGTCTTCTCTCCAAACGGAAAAGGTGTTAAGGTCTTACACGATCCCAAAGCAGTAATTTTTTTCTTCAACTTCGCAGGCTCGAGGCGTTAAGATGAATAACGTGTTAATCTGGGTATAATTTATCAACATTTTTTCAATAATTTTCGGTTTGACTGAACGTTTTTTCCCGTGGTTTGATTAAAAATGAGAGTGGATAGGTTCATTGAGAAAGTAAACCCACTCTTGGCCTCAAAAAACCAGTCTTTTCGTTAAACTTTGCCTTTATTAAAAACGCCTCCAAATTATATTATAATCAGTTGTTTAATTTTCTGATAATTACGTTCTATTGTATTTGAAAGGGTTTGCAAAAGCAATATGTTAATGATTGAGGTCAAAAAGTAAATATGATAATAATTTATATTGTAAATGTGATTTAAAACTTAAAACTTATTGGGTTAGAAGTATGGATGTGCCATTAACAGCTAAACTGTTATTTCTTAACAGTTAACGTATTCATAGTACTCCACTCTATTGGGCCAAACCCGAACTACTACAAGCTTTCGCGGCAACCATTTTGTACGACAACAGTTTCACTGCTGCTAATGAATCATGATTAACAACTTTTCTAATTATAGATTCATTAATACATAGTTCGTCATTATTACACATCATGTGCCACAATATTTTTTTTATTTTATGGTATTACGTTTAATACAATAAGAAGTTTGTCCTTGAAATTAAATCCGTCCAATATGATTGTTAACTTCTTTCTGTCTCATTACATCTTATGTGAGATCCACTAATATTTCCCTAAAAAAGTTTGATAGAATACAATGAGTTACGGCCAAATAACTCGCATTATAATATTTGATATTCAACAGTCATTACCACTTTAGTTTTAGGTAAGCAAAACACAGTTTCTACTTCTCATTATTTCTCGCACTCGTCACTTCACTATGAACATGTTGCACATTCGAAAGAATATTTGCAATCTGATCACGAATCACTGTTATTTTAGTAATATTCTATACACATTTGCTATCATCTTATTATCTACTATTCTTCCTTGGCAGTTCATCGAGTCTCGTTCATATCAGCTGTTTGTCTCTCCCTGCCTAAATATGTGTGGGGAAGTAGTACAGACAACCGCTGTAAGGTAGCTGCACAAGCGTTACGGTGCTACCAACGTTATTCGTTTTGCTTGGTTTAACTCTTAGCAGCCGCCACAACTGATTTAACTCTTAGCAGATGGCTACGTTAGGTTGTTGATCATGGACGAGTTATTTTTCAACTGTTATTAATAATCGTTTTTACGAGTCCACTGTTATTCCGATAACAGTTATTGACGAAAAGCAGTAAGCCCATCTCTAGTTAGAAGATAATTTTAACTCGAGTGGGCAAGTCTATTTTGGTTACATTACCAGACGCGTAGTGAATTCCGTTCATCAAGTTATTTCAAGTTTTCGATTCATAGTAAATACAACAAATAGACTTACTTTTTCACATACTACAGTATAGATAGAGAAAATTAGAGAGAAAACGGCGACATTTACTAAATTGAATGTACGGATTAGATTGCTCCATATGAGTAATGTTCACATTTTGACATTATGTAAATACTGTTTATATAAAAAGTAGAACATTACACTTCATCCCTGTCACTTGCTTTTAATTTCGTTCACATTGTGTGCAACGTTCCCTTTCTACAGCCAATTTGTCTCGCTCTAAAACCGAAAATATTTTAAAAAAGCTAAAATGGATCCCCACTTAGTAAATATATACAAAAACAAATAATTCCATCTAAAGCTTTTACCTCTAGGCACATCGTGAATTTCGTTTATAGAATACAGTCTTTCGGACAATTGTGATTGAAAATTGAACTCGCATATCTTCGAACGTTATCAAAACAGCACTGCGGACACAAGTAGATGGTGATATGCATCAGGACGTTGTGGAAGCATGAGTATGCAGAATCTTTCAGGCGCGGTTTCTGTTTTGGTTCCTAATTATGACATCTTATTACACCTAAAAGTGCAGGACGCAACCAATTATGGAGGGGCTTATTTTGAGACGTCATTAAAGAAGGCGGATAATATAGTATTAACACCAGGGGCGGCTCGTCCTTAAGGGGCCCCACCAAGATTTAATAAAGCAAACAAATATTTATCTTTATCGTAATCTCTTTGTGATAATTGTAGTACTTTATTGGAATTGTTTATTCGTGAAGATCGACAATTCATTCCCAGTATTTATTCCAAGTGGCAAAAAACAAGAATTGGGGATCATAGTTACTTGCCGCCCTCCAAGATAGCATTAGTAGCGCTCAAGGGGCCCGGCCTGCGTGGGCCCCAAAGCAGTAACTTCACTCCGTTTACAAGGTCACGAGCCGCCACTGATTAACACCATTATCTCTGTAACTCGTAGCATTTTGATTTCGGTTTTAAATGAAAGGTAATAAAGTAATCTTTAAGAACTGACTATGTACTATCGATATATCGTTCTGTAGTTATATTAATTTTTTGAACTTGTGAAGTAAAAAGTTGTGGACATAAAAAGGATCATTTTGAGACAATTTTGGAAAAGTTCCCCGTGCGACCATCGTGGAGTTTGATTGAAACTTGCCAAGTTCCATATATCTCAAAAAAGATAAGACTGGTACTTACGTTCTGGGGCTTTTGAATCAACTTTAAATTCAGTACATTTCAAGTAGAACTTAATGTAAAATATTAACTTACTTACGAAGAGTAATAATATAAAGTTTTATAAGCTTCAATCTTATTTAATCTGATAATTAAGAAACATTTAACCCTACAGTGGGCGCGTTGATGAATTCTATTCCCCAGACGGGCACTTGTTCCCTCATTGCTGAAAATTTCAACTACTGGTGCTAAAACAACATACTTTCTCCCATATTTGTAACTTTTGAAATTTCCAAAAATTCAGTGATGTCAGCGAAAATTTTTTGAAGCCTTCTTTGCTCTCTTCGACAAAAAAAAACAAAAAAAAACAAAAAAAAAAGCGATCTAAAATCAATTAAATTTTTAAAAAATCAAAGAAAAAATTGATTCCGTTTTTGATATAAATAATTGTTTAAAAATTGCCTTTACTTCAGATAAAAATTACACGAAAACTAGTCGAATTTTCAAAATATTGTATATGGCCTTTTTATAGATCTATTTTTTTTAGACAATATTTCATTGAAGAAAAAATCTCTACAAACAAGAATGCATTTTCGCGATGTTATTTTATTTTATTTTTTTGTAATTTTCAAAAATACAGAGAGTTGTCGAAAGTAGGATCGGAGGCGTTTTTTAAGGATTTGTTGCTCTTTCCGAGGAATACTTTTTTTAACTGTAACTATTTTGAGAAAAAAAACTGTTTAAATATTATACCTGTCTGTCCATCCATCTGTCGGCTCTGCGAGTTTGAAAGGGATGTTATAGTTTCTGGGGATACTTAACATGACGCCTCGTTTATATTTCCAAATGTTCCAATGGCTTGGAACTTTTAGATTAAATTTTGTCCGCAGATAGTGTAAAAGACGCTTAAAAAGTGGCGAGGGTCTAATTTTTATTTAAATCCCTGGATTTTGAAAAATTGTGTTAGCTCAAAATTTGTTTTCTGCGTGTTCCAACGACTACTGTATTGAAGATAGTTTTTTTTTCTTAATGAAACATGATCTTTAAAAACAGATCTCCAATTGACGTCATGTACAATTTTTCCAAAATATGAGTAGTTTTAGCGTAATTGTGTGTGAAAAATAGTAAATTTTTAAACCATTATTTTTTTCAAAAACTGCTCCAATTTTTTAAATGTTCTTTTCGAATGTATCAAAAACCCGTAAAAGAAACTTGGGGCTAGTCTCATTTATTTCCGCCAAACTCCCTGTATTATCGAAAATTGCAAAAAGGTAACATTCAAAAACTACAAATTTGAAGACAGAGATATTTGCTTTAAAAAGAATCTGTAGACTATTAAAAAGACAGATCTTTAAAAAGGTCCTGTTCTTGGTTTTATAAAAATAGTACTTTTTGCGCAATATCTCGTTGAAATTCAGGTGAAAAGGAAATGATTTTAAAAAAATCTAAAACCGCTGTAAATCTTTGCCAGATAGAAAAAGGAACGCTTAAAAATAGCGCGGGTCTCATTTTCCTGGAAATTCCTGAATTTTCGAAAATTGTCAAATTAGAAATAATGCGAAAACGTATGTGATGTTGTAGTTCCAGTAGTGTGGTATTAAGCACCCACAAAATGTGGATTCAGACTACAGAACATGCAAAAGGAAGTATCGTAATTTACATCCTAAAGGTACACGATTCCTTCACTTTCTGAATACCAGGGACTCATAATACGAACTTTTCTGTCGAAAATACTGATTTTTTTTCCGCGCCATGCCAAGACATCCTCTTTACGACGTATGTACGTGTCCAACTTGCAAGACCACAAGGGCCACGACTAAAACCTTTAATATGGTTGCGGGTCATATTATCATTACTCGGGTGATCCACACCTGACTTCCCCGTATTGTTGATACGTTTGCCCGGCTGCTCTGAAACGAGGGGAGAGGGAGAATGGAACCGTGCATGATATCAACCCGTACCATGCATAACGCAGTGGGATGCTTTTGAATCTCTGAATTTGCTATAAAAAATTCTTAAATCTAAACTTGACCTACTTTTACATTAAAGGGGGTGTTCACCTCTTCCAAAGTGCACAATGTTCTCGTCCGACATGGATGTATACTGCGATTTTCGTAACTTTGTCCCTGACAGAAATCAGCTGTTCACGGTTTCATCCAATAGGGAGCTTGAACGTCACCATAGTGACGTCACTGTCGCGAAATAGAAGCTCCCGATTGGATGGCAGCGAAACAGCTGATTCCTGTCAGGGGCAAAGTTAGGAAAATCGCAGTATAAGGGATTTTTACGTGGCACCGCGGGCCGTCATTTGGACAACGCTGATTTAAACCAATGCTGAGCCTATCAGGCAAGTCACTTGGAAGTGCTACTGAGTGGCACCGTGTGAAGTTGCCCTTAGTTGGCTAAACGATCGCTCGGTGAATCAAATTAGCGGCGTACCTGGCAAGTGCCATCCCGATCTTCTTCCAATCGGACGCCAGGTAGGTCCTCGAACGAGGGTCGGATACTTTTCATAGATTACAGAGGTCTTCAACTGATGGAAAGCGTTGGAATGTAGGCGGTGCACGGAGGGCGGTAAGCGACAGGCCGTAGACGGGGATTATGGGTTGTGGATGTAGGGCGGAGACCGGTCGACGGAGGGCGGTTGCGGCGGGCTCTGGATGGGGACCGTGGGCAGTGGCGTAGCTGGGGGGGGGGAGCGGCGCGCTCCGGATGATATCATTCTTGGGGTGACACCAATTACATTATTTTATAGTAATATAATTTAAATCATTTACTTAAAAATTTTATATATTTATAATTAGTTTTCTTAGTTTTAGTAGTTTGAAAATTTTATTGTTGGAATTATATAATTTTTATGGTTTAGTTAAAAATTATTTCTATTAATTTAATAAGAATACATTTAAATCATAAGCATAGATTATGATTTAATTGCAATTATCTTGCAATTATTAGTGTACAAATATGTATTTTTAATGAAATAATGTATAATCAATGCAGCAATTTTTTTTATACTTCATTTATGGGGGGGGGTGACACCATTAGCTTCGCCCCATGTGACACCAACTGAAGCTACGCCATTGGATGTGGGCGTTGGACGGGTGGGGAGAGGGCGGGGAGCATCGGGCTGCGGGCGGAGGAATTTGGGCGGTTGCTACTCGGCGAAGGATGTTGAGAGGTAAACGGCAGGCTGTTGATGAAGAGGCTCAGGGTGATGGGGGAGTTGAAGATCGGCTGCCACTGAAGGCAGAGGACTTCAAGTGCGTAGTTGAGAGTTGAGCCTAGGGGTTCGAAGAGCATAGGCTTATCAAGAGGAAAGCCAACTATATTTTCGAGCTCTCTGTAACTTTTTTATTTACACGTGACGTTCACTAGTAAATGAATAAAACATACTAGAAAGAGAATGATATTATAAGTTTAAAGATACAATTAGTAAATATAAACAATTAAAATTAAACAATTTACACGGTTGCCAGATGGACTGGAGTATTTCTTCCCCAACTAGCATAACAATTTCCCAAAAGGGGGAAATCAGACAAGGGGGAAATCAGGGATTGAACATGTTTAAGTAAATTAAACAGTTTATGCCGGCCTGGATGGCCGAGGTGGCTAAGAGCGTGTGCCAACTCAACGCTTCGGCCCGAAAGGTTGCGGGTTCGAGTCCCTCTTTGAGCATGGTTGTCCCTTGTCTCCCAAGTATGTGTTGTCGCGGACGAGTTCGCGTTCTGCTGACCCCAGATCAGAGAACCCTGCAAGTGTGTTGGTGTCTGGTGTAAGGCCGAATCTGTCCCTTCGGGACGTAAAGGGTAACCGGCTGTCGACTGAAAAAAGCCGTACCAAATAAAAACTAAGTAAGGCTTGTGTAATCTGTCACATTTTTGTTCCCAAAATATATTTTCTACTTCTTTCTTAACCAAATACTTTTTGTGTATTCATTTCTGTCTTCTCAATCTATTGTTGAAAGCCATCTCAAGTATGCTTTATTATTTTCTTCGACCAAGTTTTTTATATCTTCTTCCCACCATCTAGTTTTATTTTTAAATTTCCCTCTTCTCGCAACGCTTCTTTAGCTTATGCATTTTTCGTATGAGTGGTGTGCATTTTTCGTGAGTGGTGTGCGTGTGTGTGTGGGGGATGTATCTCGTGATGTAGAGACTAGCTTAGGAATCGTTATAGACAATACATAATATAAACATTTCTGAGTCACACTAACAGCAGACGGTGGAGACAAACCGGATGTGCAAAATAAAAATATAAGAGGAAAACAAAATAGCGACGAGACAGTTTAATCCAGGGCTATGGAACACAATTATTTGAACAAAGAAAAGCATAAAGTGTAGCTATTTCATAGTGAGTACAATACTTACTCTATGAGGCAGAAGTCTACAAAAATACGAAGCAAACTTCAGGCAACAGAAATGATGTTCTGGGGAAGAAGTTGCAAACTTTCTTTTTAGACAAAATAAAAAATGATTAAATAAAATGAATGAGCAAACAATCTTCAACGAGATGATCAAAATTAAACAACTAAAATGATATCAATAAAAGAGAAGGCTGATAACAGATAAACTTCCACAAAAACTTGGATATTGATAACCAATCGAAGAAGATACAGGGGAAGACTGAGAAGAAAACGGAACATAGCAATAACTGAATGGAATAAATACAAAAGGAAGAAAAAATGTGTGGGATAAAGATACATGGGATCGGGATGCGGAAAACGAGCTAAAAGATATAAAACAATTGCTTCACAGATAATTAACCTTTCGGCCGCCGCGGGACACCACTCTGTGCTGCCTTTGTGCTTTCATTACAAAAGTACAGTTCTATAGTGCTATTAGTGTCTTAGTGCTGTTAGTACAATAAAAGTACCAAAATTGAGTACGACTATTTGACATGTCAGGGGGCTTCAGTATCCTCACTTCGCAACATTCTAAACGAAACGCGGAAATCTCCGTTCCGTTGCCTTCTCCCTATCAGTCGTAAAGAATATTTGAAAATAAAAAAAAAATCTGACCGCATCACTCTGTGCTCTACCGCGCCCACTCGTGTGAGTATGTTTAGTATTCCAAAAGAACATTTTACGTATTCAGATTGTTCGTTTACATGTATTTTCGATCACTATAAGCAAAATCAAAGATGTTGAAAGTTGTTGTTTATTAATTTTTCCTATTACTTGTCTTATATTTGTTTTTCTTTGCTGAAGGGCTGAAACAGATGAAATCAGGCATCTTCTCGAGTTACTGGAAACGGCTTGATGAAAACCATTTGATGCTTTTCTAAAATTGATTTACAGTAGACTGTTTCATATAATTAATTTCTCTATTAACAATTTTCTAGTTAATTTTTTCTTTGTTGTATTTTGTTTTATAAGGTTTCTGAAACAATGTGTTATTTATTATTCTTTATCTAAAACTAACCACATTTCTATTATTTATAAAATGTATTAATATTAAAAATGTAATGAATAGTTGTGAATTTTTATTCTTCCTTCTTCAATTAAATATTAGAAGTTTTGAGGGTGCAAAAGACTGGTTTCTCGAGGCAGAATACAGTGTTCCAATGCGCACGCTTTTGTGAGTAAAAAGGCGCGCCCACCGGAAGGTTAAGGCTGCGGGGCCCGTACCAAAATTTTCAAGGCCCTCCCTGCCTCCTTGTGCCTGTGGGGGTTGAGGAAGGTGAACGGCAGGGCCGTAGCCAGAATTATTTCTCGGGAGGGGCTTCCAAAATTTTAAAAATGGATAGTACGAGATTTATTATATTATCTTTATAGGGTTTGTTTAAAAAAGATGCTTTTAAAAAATGAAACACCAACATGATTTTAAACATATTTAAACATTTCCACACAATATTATTTCGAAAGTTTAAACACAATATTTAATTTATTATTTTCTATTCCAATAATCCAAACTACAGGAGGCGTCAACTACAAAAGCAATTTTCTGATCTTCTTTCCAGCCATAATGTCAATCATTTTGTCCACAGTGACATCCCTATGAATTGAAATAATGGCTAGTGCATTGAGTCTGTTATCACGCATTACACTACGTATAAAACTTTTTATTCTCATCATTGTAGAAAATGACCTCTACACAATAGCAGTTGTTACTGGCAAGGTAGCTAAGATGGTAAGTATCTAATTGTATGTAAATATACTGGATCGCAGTTCTCTAAGACTTTCAGCACCTCAAGGTTAACATCTATGGTGAAAGCTTTTTTACACCATAGTTCATACTCAGCTTTTACAGCAGAGAGTGATGTTCTGTTATCAAAGTATGGAGCTAAATTTTCCGACTTGTTCATTTCATGGATGGAAGCAAAACCTGGAAGAAGCACTTTGAAACTTGGAAGAATATCTTCATTTGAAGTAAATCTGTCTGTCTGTCTGTACTTTTATTCATTCTGATATATCTGGATAAATTTAAACTAATAAATAAATAAATAAATAAATAATGAATGAATGAATGAGAGAAAAGATAATTTTGGGGAGGGCTTCAGCCCCTCGAGCCCCTCCCCTAGCTACGTGCCTGGTGAACGGGAGGGTAGTAAGCTGTGTGCTGTGCTAGGGGAACCTCAGATGGAGATGGGTGGAGAAGGCGTGGAGGGTGGTGCGAAAGAACGTCACACGTCGGCGCCAAATAATCAGCATGGGAAATATGTGCTTGCGCAATGCGTCACGTGCCGCCGCCGCCCCCGCCACCGCTGACGGCTGACCTCACAAGTTGGACGACGTGCGAGAGATGCTGTGGAGCAGCGCTTTTTGATTACAAATAAATGCGTCGCTTCAAGAAAGTATTCTGCGTCACAATTGGCGTAACATTTAGATTTTCCTGTTTACTTTCTGTTAATGAAGTTTGTCGAATAAAGGAGGTTTGTGAATCTGGTTTGTGTTTTGGTGATATCACGCAATGCCTGTTCCTCATTTCCTATGCTATGGTCTTGCTATGGTGAGTTTCTTGCTATGGTCTCTGACACTTTCCTCTTCTCATAAGGGTAAACCATATGTATTTCTTGTAATCGTGAAGAGTTTTCAGAAAGTCTATATGTTCCTTTGGGTGTATTTAACGTCTGTATACCATTTTGAAGGAAGTGGAGAACGGGGGCTTGATCACGAGGCCTAATACTTAGAGAATTTGCGGTTGACATGAATATTCATTTTTAACGAAATTGTTCACCTTTTGTAGCCTAGTTTTGGTGGGCTGCTATGTTTTCTCCGTTCGTGAGGTACTTCTGCGACTTTTTGGTGGGGCTGTTTGAGCAATTCTTGTTTGTAAAGCAGTTGGTTGGTCTACGTTGCAAGTTGTGTGTGCTAGAAACGCTGAACGCTCCCTCGGAAAGCGTGAAGAGGTTTGTATTCGTTTATTTGTGGTCGCCCTTTACACGAGCCGAGGCAGTAACTGCGATGCATAGCCCTGCTTCTTCTTGGAGCGAGTCCCAAGGTGAACACGGTAAACATGAAGCATTTGTATTCGAGTAACATGTCCTTGCATATGAGAACGCGTATCATATTGGCCGGAGATTTTCCACAGAACATATGCATTCACGAGCACTATTGACATCATCTCTTTCTTCTTCATGTATGACTTCATGAATTGTTATAATTGATTAAATCAGTTGCTTTGTAACAGTTGACAATATAGTTAATGATTCATTGTCTGTGTGAGTGTGTTAGGTGTACTTTGCGCCCGTCATTAACCGTCATGCATATGAGTGATGATTAAGCTTCGCTTGTTGCAAATAACCGTCATGCATGTGAGTGATGATTAAGCTTCGCATGTTGCGAATAACTATTATTGAAAAGATAATCAACGCGTAAAATGAATTCCGGAAAGCGATAATTATTTTCTGGGGTCGTGATCCATTGAATGAATCCCACGTTGTTATCGCATCAATGAGAGGTCTTCGTGTACGCTTTCTACGAAAGCTTTAGTTGAAAAATTAAAAAGCGATTGAAGTCCTCGATCGTGCGTAGAGGGTGGGGCGTGATGTTTTCCGTTTACGTTTTGCTTCCTGGAAGCAGTTCATTAAGAAGCGGTGCAAGGGAGAGGGCGCTGGGCCCTTATCGCTTGCACTGACGGGAAAGTTTTCACATTGTAGGTCAATAATATTTTACACAATAGTATATAATATAACGAATTAGTTCGTTTTGAAACAATAATTAATGTTAATAAATATGTAACAAATAGGTACCTGGTAGGGGTCACATGAGAGAATTTTGACCCCGGGCTTGATTATTTTTGATGTACAGTTTTGTTTGAAAATGTTGTAAGCCCTCGTCATTTGTAATATCTTTTCCATGATTTTCAATCTGCAAATTGGTTTATTCATCCCATGATTGCGAGCTATGTCAGTTTTCAGAATTTACTTTAATTTCGCAGATTTCTTTGGGTCACAAAGCTACGTAATGCATCTGTAGGGTGGACTTTTTAAAATACTGCAGTTCTTTGGAACACTGAATACTTCGCCATTGTTCCAGTATCTATACAAGGAAACCTTTGTTCTCTAACAGAAACAAAATGAACGGGTATAGATGTTTTCCCACGTATGTTGCTTGAAACACCAGCAAAGGCCCACTGCTAAGTCGACCGCTGTCTGCGTCTCTTTCCATCCCCCTTTTGCTCGCACCGCTTCTCCAAGTGCCTTATCTCGGAGGGGGAAAACGACATTCCTTGTCCAATTGGCAATCACTGCTCAAGTAGGTGATTGGAAACAACCCCCTACTTCCGGAGTTTCGAGGTGATACCCGCGTCGCGACGCGTCGTTAGTTTTGAAGGGGGCGCTGTGAGGAGACACGGCCTGCCCACCAACCGCGCACAGATTTGTATTTCGATTTCAAAGATAAAAGCTCTGTCAGGGATTTGGAAAACCTCGTTCGGTTTCTTCGATACCTTCAATTCAAAATGGCAAATACTTCTTGAAAATTGACTACTTTTTAGGAGATTGGAAAAGACGAGGAGATTTTGATTTTGCCAATTCACAGCCACACTGCTCCGCATCTTCTTCAGTTGAGCGCCCCGAACCATCATGAAGGCGTGTCCCACATTCCGTCGCTTCATTGCGTTTGCCTCGAAATGCATTAGTGCGTGACTGGTTTCTCTCAGTGCACCTGATTTCCCTCGACGCAACGCGAACCCCCCCGCTGCTCCCCGCGCGCCGCACTCTCGCTTCCCCTTCCTGCCCGCAGGCGGCGCGCGTCACGCGGGAGCGCCGCTTCCTCAGGTCTGCCCTGTGGCACGACACAAGCGGCGCGTGCGTCAGTCAGCATCTGGGCGCGTTGGCTCTGCGGCCCGTCATTCTTAGCTGCAGAGAAATTTCTCTAAGAAGGTGACAGGTCGCGAAATAAATTAACATCATATAGGACGATAGCATTGCTAGAGGTAGTATCGAAGCCATTTACAAGTGAAATAAATGCCAACGAACAATTTGAAGAACTGAGCACAAGGTCGGAATATGCAGTCAGCAGTAGCCAACCTGTACTTTCTTATAATAATCTCTCTATAGCTCGTTATGACATTACATTATGCCATGGGTTTTTATACAACAAGAAAAAAATTCTGTTATGTTAGCATAATTGGAAGGAACATGTTTGGTAGGTGAGGATACGATAAGGAAGAGGAAGGAAAGATCGTGCGCGATTCGTGGCCCCGTTTATTTGAGCTGTGCTCCGGCATTCGCGTGGTATTGATGGGAGAAATCACAGAAAACTATCGATAACAGCAATCGCTCGCTAGAATTCTCCTCCAGACGGCGGTTGAATTCGACCTATAGCTATCTAGCTAGTGTTCAAATCCTGCCATCGTTGGGACTCGAACCCCACGACGTCTCGGTCATAGGTCCTCAGTGTCAACATTTGTTGCGTAGTGGTTATGTTAAGTTGAGGACGGCTTCCACGAGAGTCGCCTGTAATGAAGGCACGCCGCGCAGAAGCGTTCGTCTTCGTGTCGATGCGGCGTCTTCCGGCAGGCGGGGCACTCCGGGAGGTGATTGCGTCGGGGTCCATTGAACACAATGGGAGCCTCGCCTCGCCACGCGGGGGGGGGAGTGTCATCCTTCAGCGATGGGCGGCCTTGTGCCCTGCTCAGATCGCCGTGAAGCGATCTGCTCACGGGAATATGAGCAAATGGCGATTCCATCACGTGTTCTTCGAATGATGTCGTTCTTCAGTGTTCTTATAACCGAAGACGTTTCACCGGGAGATGTAGCACAGGGCATCAACTGATGTCACTGCAGTGCCTCTGACCGAGAGGTTCTAGGGTCCTACATTCGCTAGATAGCTAGGTCGAATTCAGTCGCTGTCTGGAGGAGAATTCTAGCGGCTGGTTGCTCTAATCGGTACTTTTCGGTGGTTTCTACGATTAACACCTGGCGAATGTCGTAGCAGTACCCACAAGCTACAAACGAGCCGCGACCGCGCGCGATCTTTCTTACCTCTTCCTTGTTCCTGTCCTCACCCGTTACTAACACATGCTTACACTAACATGCTCTACACAACTACACAGCCAGGAGACTTGTCGGGAGCTTGGAGTTTGTTCCGGTTGGGGCGTTGCTACTGTGGTAGGAGATACCTGCTTTGTGGTGTAAACCCCGCTAGCCGACGGTAAGGCGGCACCAGATCTCGCCAACCAGCAGGGGAAGATCACTGCCACCTCCTGAGGAAAAGAAACACGCACTACACGTACGGGACTGATGGCTTTAGCAATTGAAGCACCCGGAATCACTAACAACCCATCAGCCAAGCGGAGACGTTTCCCGCTAGAAATCTAACGAGCTCCATTTAAACCGTGACATTGTTTACCCTTGTTTAGTAACACTATTGACCGTGTGATAGGAAGCATGCTAATTGTATCAATGATTGACATTTTGTTGGAAACTGAGGTATTTCGAGGATGATGAAGGGATTTAGAATTTTTCTGAGAGGCATCTTTTAAACTGAGGTTAATTTACAAGTTGGTGATCTAGCTTCACATTCCCTTATGTTCTACAAAAACAATGAATTAAGCAAATTTCTTCTCCTTGTTTTATTTGAGATCCCATAAAGAATTAAATTCTCCAGAAAATGGCATACACAATCAAAATAACTGAAAGAACTTTTCGTATGTTACGGTACGGAAGAGTTCGTTTCCTTCAAGTCTTAATTCTGTGTCCAGCTTGGTTTACTGAATTTTCACAGTGACTAGGTTTTTCTCCTGGTGATATCATGTGTTCGTTCTCCAGAAGTTATGTCTTTATGACCTCATTTTATAACTTTAAGACCTCATCGAAGACAGCAATGACGAAAACATCGTGGAGGACTTCATGGCAAAAGCATGGTTGCAGTTATTGTAAGATTTATCTGCAAAGGCACTATTCTTGGGGTTAGCAAGGGTAGAGACGTATGTCCCAGGACAAGCCCTATTTGATTAATCTTTTATTCTACACTTCGTCCAACGCTTTTTGCTTTGGGCAGGGGTGACTTGTTACAATCTTATTTCTCTGTATAAACGACTGGTGTTCAACCATATGAAAACACAATTATGGCGTTGAGTAGCCATAAATTTTGTACATTTCTTATTATGTATACGTATTATGTATTATGTTCTTATTATGTATGTGTATTATTATGTATATAAATTTTATTTAACTTGTCTTGGGTGATAGATATTTCAGTCTTTTTACATTTTATGGAACAAATACAATCTCAGGTTTCACTTTCCATTAACAAAACTTCAGTGCTTAAATTCCGTTTATTCACTTGTATGGTTGGTGAGACCGCCGCATGTCATTGGGACCCACCGCATTCGCACAAGTTGTGTCGTGCAACCCGCGTTCTGTGTTCGTTTTGCAACTGGCGTTCTGATGTAAACAGATCTGGAGAAAAAGCCCATTTTCCCTCAGTAGCGCGAGTGTCACGTACGTTCTTGCAGCAGCTGCTGCGCTCCAAATCACACCATGTGCTGCTGTTCTCGCTGTACTACGCTCCTCACGGCCGTGTAGGATCTAGCCAGGTTTTCGAAATTATGTTGTTCCTTAAGTGGTCTGTAGATTTGTGTCTTTTAAAAGGTGGTAAGACTTCAAATGGTTATTTCGCTTTGAGGCATTTGAAGCCAGTACTTACTTTTAAACGAAACTTATTTCGTGTTTGATGAGAGTAGATTGAAGTTGATGAATCCAGTGTTCCGCAACCGGTTTAACATAGCGTGAACGTTAGACCCAGTGCTTGCTTGTTCCGACACGGCGAAGGAAAAGTTAATGAAAATGAATATGCATGACTGAGAATATCGAGATAATGGAATGCGACCGTCGCCCTTTAACTTTAAATGGACCTTATGGTGTAATTTACCCGTGGCGACCTGTAAACACGATATACAAATCGCCTACGACTTCTGTGTTATCGATTCGAATGTCAGGTGACTATGTGGAATTCATGCTGACAAAGCTTCATAACATATTTCCTCGTAAACTGGATTTTCCTGACACTCAACACTATGACGCTCATTTTACTCTTGTCTTAATCATGCAACTCTAGAAAAGGAATCATGTATTTATCAGTCACAAATTCCACCCGGGTTCGAAACTCTATGAGATCGTCCGTATTGATAATTATAAAAAGCTAGATTGTACTGCAATTGCTATTTGTCAATTTGCACGATAGATCATGTGTTGTGTACAGTGATTTACATTTTACTTTACTGCAAACAATAATGAAATATTTCAATTTTTCCCACATTGGTCTGTATTAAGTCGGGATTAAGTTTGTATTTATTTTGCCGCAAAACGCTTTCATGTTTCCTCACTTTGTTTTCTCCTTATTTTCCGTGTGTTCAGTTTTATGTCTTTTAATGTTTCGTACTCTCTAAGAGTCCGTCATTTTAAATTCACTCATTGGTATTTATTTATTTATGTCTAGGGGTAGGATTCTTAGGGTTTAACCTATTTTATTTTCACGACTTAACGTCATTATTGTAATACACATACTATCCGCTTCAATCGTATCTGAGTCAAACTCGTGAAGTCATCATCTAACATCGGTAACTATTGATACGAGAGTAATACGAATTTCCTGCTACAAATTAAATGCGTATGCTCTTCTAAAAGAAGCGATGAACATCATTTAAGCTGTTTCATTGACGGAAGAACCAGGAAATGTGTTATGTTCTCATAAAAGCTCTCGAAAAATCGATGTAATCTTATTTTCGCATAGATGAAAGACAAATTGAGTGTCTGGAATTATGAAAGACAATTAGAAGTGTCTGGAAAATTGCCGTGAAGACCGAAAGCAATGGCATCTAAGAAATATCCACCATCGACTTCGGGTTGCGTTGAGCGAACCTGTTCCCGTTTCAGTTTGCGTTGAGAAACAACAGCAAGTTCTGCACGGAAGATATTTTGGAATTGTATAAGATTGTACATTACGTATTCAAGAATGAGGATTTTTGGTTTGGTATAAGAAATTGAAAAAAGAAAAACTGTGCTGAAGTTCAGAAGTAAAAGCACTAAACAAAATGAGTTAGTAATTTAAATTCTTTATTTATTCCAATTACTGTTCATTTTGATACCAACATGATTCGAAAACAAATATAAAAACCTGAAATGAGTTAAATTTTCCTACATTTTTTTTGGTATAAACCCACGTGTTTGTCCTCGTCTCCGGCATCTTACACATCTTTCTAGCGGCACTAACAAACCTTATTCCTGACAAGACAGAACTGTAAAGGTTCTAATCAGCCCGAGTTATGTGTGACATACACACAGACATAGTAAAAACCAGATGTTTCGTCTCAGGGACCCTCAAAACTGATTTAATGTCCGAAATCTCGACCTCGAATTTTTCTTTTGAATCCAATTCTTTTCCGCTATAGTACTTGCTGTATATCCGAGAGAATTAAAACAAAACAAAAAACAACAACAAAAAAATAAAGGTCCTGCAACCAGAACCTTCTGACCGTAATTGCTCTTTTCGAGAGATAAATAATGATATTGCTCATGGAGCAAAACATGTTTCATTACATCGTGTCACGCTAAAAGAAAATTGAAATTGATTAATTTCCTGGTCAAGTGAATTCGTTGTTTTTTTTCCGTGGGAGTTTTTTGTATTTGTCCAATAGTTTTGAATGAGAAGTGTCTAATAAGGTCGATGAGCCCGTCTCATCGCTTGCGATGACGTCTCTCATTACGAAGCGGACGAGCAGTAGTGCTCCTCACATCTACAGATGTCGCGTCGTAAATTTTCTTTTCCTCGGCGCTTCTTCATGCGCGGGTCGCCGGCGGCCGTTTGAAATGTCGCCAAGCGAGGAGCCTCTCTGTTTGTTGATGGAAGGTCCCCTGCGGAGGACCAGCTGCAGAAGTCGCCCCGTTCTTGAGATTGGAGGGAAAATTCTGAGAAGGACTCTCACGATTCACGATCGTGCTTTCGTCATTTTCCTTGCTTAATAGTTGTAATCGATGTTCTTGGGGGGCATCCTTTTCACTTTCTCGCTACCGCTTACGAAGTAGAAAGTTATGTAATGATGCATGAAAAACACGAATTTTCGGCAGAGAAACTCTTATCACTGGGCCCTGGTAACGAAAAAGTTAATAAATCTAGTTGCTAAATTTAGAAAAAATCCTCCAACACTTGGTGTAGCCAGAATCCATGTTTTGTGGGACCTTGATACCGAGCAAAACGTCACGTCTGTGAACCGTTCAGCCGATTTTCTCCAAAACTGATATTTCCCAATCAATCTGGCTGATGTCGTGTCCCCTTGAATTTTAGACCGATCTTTTAATTTTGGGGGATATTTTACATGAAACCCCTGGAACATTTTCCTAATTTCCAGACGCCGTAACATTTTTCGGCGTCTTCCTACAACTGCAATTATGAAGATACAGATTTTTCCCTTAATGAAATCTGATCCTTAAAAATAGATTTTAAAATAAGATCGTATACAATATTTCGAAGATTTTAGTACTTTTCGCGTAATTTTACGTGAAAGTATTGGCAAGAATACATGCTGTTTTAGCACCTCTAGTTAATCTTCCTTGGCTAGTGCAGGGGAAAAGTATTGGTGTCGGTTCAAAAATTCTAGGCCGAGATTTCGATAGAAAAAGTCGTTTTGAGGGTCCCCGAGACAATAAAAGTGTTATTTTCATGACATCTTTATTGTAATGAGTCGAAATTAGAGGTGATATTTCGTCCATATTTGTCATCAAAATAATATGTGTACTCACGGCGTACTGTGGTAAAAACACAGGTTGGCAATGTTTTCGATGTCATGGAGACAATCCACTTGAGAAGACGGAATCAACTACCAGATAGAAAATTAACGTTCTGGAATGAGGACGTAAATGATTGATAGAACATTTCAGACGGAATGGCGTAAGTAAGAAATGCCATGTGATATTGGCGGTATATTTGATTGAGGAGAGTATTTGGGAAAGTCGGTAGAGAAAAGTACATTTAGAATTGAACACAAAGAAAGGACTTATGGTAATTTGAAAATTGAAGAAGGTAACTCCAACAAAAATTTTAAAAAATATGTTTTTTTTAGTCACAATGATATTCATTTATGATGTTTAAAATGCCTTCCATTGGCAGAAATGCATCGTCTTCAACGTTGTGGAACAGATAGACAGACACGTGATACGGTTTCCTAGGAATGGATTCACAAGCAGTCACGTCAGCCGCTCTCATGTCATTCAGCGTGCGCGGCTTTGTGGATAAAGTGTTCTTCAGAGGTCCCCTCAGAATAAAAGTAACGGCGTTAGATCGGGGGATCTGGGTGGATACTCGACACTTCTGCGTCGGCCTATCCACCTCTCATCAAATGTTTCATTGAGGAATTGCTCAATGAAAGAAGGAAGGATATGACTATGTCTGCTTTTCTGTGCGTGTGACATTCAAGAGTCATGAATATGGTAATGATTTCGTGAGATGCTTAAATCCCACTCCCTTTACATCATTGCCGTGAAGGATGTGACATTCAGGGCGTCGCCAAAGCTACATCAATTGGAAAATGGCGCAAGTAGCATCATATCGAATATTTAAGGATTGGTAATGTTTCTTTCGATATTCAGGTGAAAATCTTCGTGAAAGCATTAGAAGACAACCCGAAATGAGCCCCAGCAGTGTTGCAATAACTCGTGTGAGTGTGGCTGTGCAGGTTAAGGACACTAAAAAAACAAGTCATGATGAGACAAGTGAGCAACACTTTAATAGCAGAGGACGACACTACTGGAGAAACATCGGTAATTACAGCTAAAGTGACGTGGAGTTTCTCAGTACACCTAGCCCGCAGAATCAGGACGGAAGAACAATGTCTGAGCATTTTGATTGATTCCAGCATCTAAGTGAGTTGCCACATCTGGAGAAGACGAGTGGTTAAATAGCATGTTGGGTGATTGTGGTATTGAAATGAATTCAATGAAGATGGGATGAGAAGCAAGACAAACGTGAAAACCCCGAGAAAACCTTCCGGGAGAGTTGGCTCAGGTCGTCAACTGATGGCAGTGCAAAGCCTCTGACAGGATTATCGACACTAGCTAGCTAGATAGGTCGAATTCACTCACTATCTGGAGGAGAATTCTAGCGGCTTGTTCCTCTGATCGGTAGTTTTCCATGGTTTCTCCGATCAGTGCAAGGCGAATACTGGAGCAGAACCGTAACAAACGGGCCACGGACCGCTCGCGATCTTTTCTTCCCCTTGTCCTGACCTGACCCTCACCTCTTACTTACACACACACACTTATAAATACTACACTAACACTTATGCCGAAAGACAGGTAGGGATCTTAGAACTCGTCTCGGCTGGGACGTTGCCACGTTTGGTGGGAGATACCCCGCTAGCCGTCAGATTGGTCGGCGCCGGATCTCACCATCCAGCGTGGAAGATCATCTCCACTTACTGCATTAATGACCTACACTTTTTGCACTACACTTACGGGACGAATGACCTTAGAAGTTGTCGCGCCCAGAAACACAAAATAAACAATCAATCAACCGAGAATACGTAAAAAATTCATAATTCGTTAGTACGTGAATTCAGAGTAGGCTTTTTTTGTCAAAGCCAATTCTATTTTCCTTTTCTTCTTCTCTTCCATTGGCTCTGTTTAAATGATCATTATTTGCCCTTTTAAGGTGGGTAAGACATCACATATTGTGTAGTAAGACATCACAAATTATTGTATAATTTTTGTATTAAGTAGGTATTCGTAGGTATAACAACAATAACACCCACAATTCCTATGAAAATCAATTAAAGATACGGTGAATTTTCAATGGGCTAGATCTTTGGCTCAAACTTTAACATTTCAGGATAAGGTATGATAAAATAATAATTTTCCTATTTTAATCCTCTAATGCCCCTTTTTTATGTTTAAACACAAATAAATGATTGTTTCAGGCGAAAAATGAATTATAATTTGTTGATTCTTAAGAATTTTCAGAATGACTAGTAACTTAGTTATGGCCGCGTATATGAGTAAAGTGATGTCAAACCTACAAATGTAACTGTTTGCGCTCCAACTTAATTTTTGTGGAAAATTAACTTACGACATTTGTGCATAATATTATGACATGTTTTCTGAATTCTAAGTAACGCCGAGGCTATGAGGGCGACTCTCTTCTAAAGACGTCATATGATGTCTTCCATCATTCGTATGGCTGGCAACTGCTCAAGTAAGCGAAACTGCAATTCTGCATTTAAATTGGTAAACATAAAATGAAGAGGAATTTGTGATTTCGCTTATTCTTTATGTTCAGTGTTTAGTTAAATGTAATTTTATCGAAATGCGCCAAAGCTAATTTTAATCCATTCTCAATTATTTGACTTCAGTGTCGAGATTGTTTTATCTTCTGAAAAACGCGATTAGAAAGATGTTTCATTAACTGTTGAAAACAAAAATTCGAGATGATGCCTTGAGAAACACTTTCTTAACTGCAGATATCACAGAATTGACTGCAGGAGAATGTATTCGCACGTTCTCTGCTACACGATGAACAGCGTGGGCCTAACATGTCACATGTGTCATTCTAGGGTAAAAGACTTGGAGATTTTCTCCTACCTTCAACATGTAAGATTCCATCGTATAAAGTTCCGCGAGCGAGTTTAAATTACGGTTGGCAAAACCGTACATTCAAATGGAAAATATGTCCTCGAAAAGCAAAAATAGGCGTTTATTACAGAATAGGCACTCAATTCCAAAACAACTAAAATAAGCACCATAAGGATCCATTATGTGAATGCACTGATAGTGAAATGAATTAATATATCGACAGCCTGTGATTCTGAGCAAAAGAATAAAAAAGGCAAAAAAGGGTGAAATCCGCTCTCTAATAATTAATCACTAAATCATCCACGCCATTCGGATTATTTCTAATTTTTCAGTGTTATTGTACATGTACAGAGAGAAAAGTACTTTTTTCTGTGTTTTAAATTAATTAAAGTCATTTCTTGTGGCTCCTTGTCAACTAGCACTTTCCTCTCGCAAATCGCGACAAGAAAATGCCGTGGTTCGGAAAAGTGGGTCATAACGCTGAAGTCGGCCGTCGGGAGACGACTGCCAGCCACAGACTAACAGGTCGGGTGGGGCGTGGGGGGGGGGGTCTCTCGACCTATATATTCGAGAGCAATATCAATTTGGATCGCCCCGGCCCGAGTCGGCACATTTCTCATTCAGTTGCCGGCCGGGCCTGCCGTCGCGGCGCTGGCAAGGCCTCTGCAGAACGCTCTCCCGGCCGCGGTGGTGGCTTGCGTTGATGAAGCCCACACTTGTTCTGAGCGTGCGCGAGGGAGGCGGCGTGCACTCCTTGACCTGTCTTTGCACCGTCTTGCAACACGTACTAACACCCCTTTGAGATTAAAGTTTCTATTTCGAATGCTCCGCCCCCTTTCCCACATTCTAAATTAACGTATAACTCGGGCATCTTCATTTTATTACGTATTTCCTTCCTTGGGACCTTGGATTAAAATTAAACTCTCATTGGAGTGAAATAAACAAGAATCTGGTTTTTAGTAATTTATTTCATTGAAATAACTCAGGAGCTATTCTTAAAGAATTTGGGATAATTTATTAATTAAAAAATAGAAACAAGAATGGGGAAACGGAAGATCAGGCCTCATGGATAATGTCTGGCCGCTGATTAAGGGCATTTATTATTATTATTATTATTATTATTATTATTAGGATTACAATGTCTTAAATAAAAGAAATAATTAGAATTTTAAGAAGACCCGATTCTGCAGAACTTACGGCAAAATGATGAAGCAAAAGAAATAATGAAAGGTGCCCACGATCCGGGTACTCCAGTTAAGGATTAAACAAAAGGGATTTCGTTAAAATTGTGTAAAATTTAATAGAGATTTTAAAACTATTTTAAACTTCAATCTCAGTAGATATGTTTTTGAATATTTCAATATTCAATTGTAATTTTTTTAAGTTAATAATTTACTAATCACAAAAATGTTGAGAGAATGTTCATTTTTCATCTCACCCCTCGTTTTGCTGTTGTGATATTTGTGAATCCTCTAAAAGCGTACGTATTTTTGTAAATTTATTATTTTTTTTAAAATGTAACTTTGTGACTGGTCAGACAGAAGAGCAGGCCGAAAGGACTGAACCTCGCTACCTATAACGATATTTATGTATTTACTTATTTCTTGGATTATCACAATAGCAGTGTTTTATTGTCTTCTTTTGCGTCAAGTATGGAGCAAGTATCCATCATTTGTTGCAAGTAAGGAATGATGGTCCCGAGTGGGAATGATGTCATAAATGATGAAGTGACTACTGCGATTAGATGGATGAAATAAGAAGCCAACCCCGCTTCAGCAATAGTGAAAAAAATACCTTCTCGTAACTTGAACACGCAGCCTTCCTCGTTCTTAAATGATGTTCCCTGTCCCTGACTCACCGTGGCCGGCCCACGATGGAGGCTCTATTAATGTAACGATATCCGAAATCAGACAACTTCAGAAAAATTAAAGGCTAATTAAATTTCCATAATGCTGTGCAAACCTTTAGTTGAAGCTAGTAAAACCGTTAATAGTATCAA
This sequence comes from Acheta domesticus, assembly GCA_031308135.1. Lineage (NCBI taxonomy): Eukaryota > Metazoa > Arthropoda > Insecta > Orthoptera > Gryllidae > Acheta > Acheta domesticus. The sequence continues at coordinate 78,756,424 of JAHLJT010003656.1, forward strand.
AGTTTATTTGCAATTGAATGTTTGTATTATTTGACTTAGAGTCTCTCAGTTTCTTAGCACTTGTTTTACAATTCCGTGGGTGGGCTCTTCACATTTGTAGTGGAATCTGCCCATTAGACAATCACGAATCTCATGCTAGAAAAAACAAACGAAAAGTGTTTAAAATCTGGGAGTAGGACACCTCATTGGCGTCAAATTTTCCACATGGCCTGGCTGTGTTTTGTTGCTTAGCTTCTGCTGGTTGAGATTAGCGGAGGCTGCGGCGGCCGCAGAGGGTGGAGGAAGGCGTGTTTCGTGGCGCCGACGCGACGCGGCGGTTGACGCAACTCGTGGCGCCGCCGCCGCCTAGACGCCTCTATCGCCGACGCCGACGCCATGGCCGACGCTTGGGGGGCGGCGTGCGGCGCACCCGCTCACGCGTGACTTGCGAAGCCTTGCACGCCCCGCCATGGGGACGGATTGCACCGCCCATGGCAACGACCAGGGGAAGTCACGAGTAGGGATGGATGGTTGATCGTGAGTTGGATGGAAACGACCATGGTTGGCCATGAATGGGGATGCCAACGACTACGAGTGAGGATTAAAACAATATTGCGCGGGCTGTGGAGAGTCATGGGTATGGATATCAAAGACTGTTGCAAGAATATGGAAACGGCCGTCGTTCAGGAGTGCTTCGATATCATGAGGCAACGACCTTGGATAAGGTTGGCAAAAGCTGTGTTCGGGGGTTGCAACATCACGGCAGTGACCATAGGTACTTATTGCAACGACCTTGGGTAGGGATGATGATAATAATAAAGCAACGACCTTGGTTAGACGTGAGTAGGAATAGATGAGTAAGAGTGATTGCCTCTACAGTCATAGGAAATTGTGGATATTCATACAGTGAATTTATTTCAATATATTGGAGTAGGCCCTACATGGACAAATGTCAAAGTAGTAAAATTCTTTGTAGACCCAGAAGAACCGTATAATTGACATTATTATATCGTTGTTGGTATGATGCGACCCACGCTGTTTTTCAATATGTAATCTCGGCGCCAGCCTCGCATCGGATTAAATGGTGTGTGTCAATCAGAAAACTTGCTAGTAGGTTTTTAATTTTTAATTATTGCTTTTTCACTTTATGGCGCATTCCCGAAGAAAAATTTGTTTATCGATTTACCATTATATGGACTTTGACAAAATTTTCTGCTTGCGGCCTTCCACTTTATTCCAACGTGCGAATTGGAAACAAAATTGCAATCTCTTGATAATGAATGGCTAAAATCGTGGGTTACACAAGTCTTGACACATGGCTGCACTGAAAGCGGTTGTGCAGGAGCGATTGACAATTGTAGCAACTGAAAAATACCCCAAAGGGATTGGACCACTTGTGCTTAACGTTTCTGATTTTTGAAAATCTATGACGGTCAAAGTATTATTACTAATTTATTACAATAAGTATTATAGAAATTAAACTTCCGTACATTAGGGAAATGATATTTTTTATGAGACGAAAAGCTGGATTCAATAGTCTCACTCTCAAGTATCCTTACTCTTAAAAATACCAGACTTAATACATGTTTGGAATATCGGTAGTTAGGTGGATAAATTAATCACATTTACAAATTATTGTGTATTTAAATAGAATATTGGATGACTGAAAAATCTAAAAGCCATTCGTCAACTTATTCCCGAGCAATTTGTTTGCAAAAAGTTCTAGAAAACAAGGATGATACATGCCAGGAGAAAGTGATGCGCACTACTGTAATGGATGCCAGGACTCCGGACCTCGCGGCGGTTGAGAAAAACTGCGTAATGAAATCCCTATTAGTGTTTTTCATTCCTCAAGTGTAGGGACTTTGAGAACATTACGCGCCTACCCAAAGAACTCGGGAGATCTGTCAGTGATTAACTCGAAACTGGGAGAGATATTTTATAATGGATTTTGGATGCATTTCTAAACAGTGCTATTCGTTTTGGTATTACTCCTACATTTTCTGTATTCATCCTCAGGTGAAGCTGCAACCTCTCTCTTCGAAGTCCATGATCTGATGTCAGAAGTGGTGTTTCTTTTCAGGCGTAACAAATAAAGCTATATATGGGATTAATGATAAATGCATGGTACTGGCAAAGCGACCTGCCGCCAGTCAATACTAAATATGACGTAAACGACGTATCTTTGATTCACCGCCTAGACGCCTTTTAATGGCGTGTTTTGCCGTTTCTGCAATAATCAGGTCACACTAATACGGATAAGGTCAGATAACGTAGTTGGAAATGGTTGTGTTTTAACAGAAATTCATTGGACTCATGACCCTTCCGATCACTTCATTGGCTGAACAAATTACGTGATGTGAAGTGGTAGACAGTGATGAATTGGAGTTATGAGTTCATCTCTTGTAAATGGAAATGCACGCGTGTGCATCAGCAGATTCACTTTGAAACGGCGATAAATTGTTATACGTTACAATTCTTCCTGTGCTGCCTCTTCATAGCCGTATTTTGTTTTTATGAATATCCCGTGTATTACAAAAAAGTGTAAACCAAATAAAGTTTTTTCTTTTTATATGTATTTAAACGTTCTAGTCAGTTGGGGACAATATCATGGAGGGAGGTTGGGCCCCTTGCGTATCGCCTAAGATACATCTGAATGAAAACATTGAATTTGTGTGCGCGATCACGCTTCTCCGACAAACGATTGAGTGAAACCTCCGAAGTACTCCAAGGCCGTGGAAGCCTTGAGCGTCCTGCGCGCGTAGATTTCATTTCACACGTGTGCGACTCCCCAACGCCTGCGCGCGCCGTGCCAAGAAAGCACGAACAAGCAACGGCAGCGGCACGGAAACTAGTCTTTTTCCGTCAGCACATACGTTCTCGTATTTTTTGTAACGGTTGTTTTATATTATAATGATGTAATTTGTCTGGTACCAGCATTTCAGACTTGTCTTTATAAACTCTCAGAGAAACGACACTCGAGACATTCGCCAAAATCGTACCCTTAGGTTAAGAAAATGTTTTAAGTTTTAATGGAAATTTAAAATTAAATTCGGGTTCCATGCTCTAAATATTGTACTATTCAAGAATAGTACAATAGTACTAGAGTATTCAAGAAAGGAAAAATAAAATGCTCGGGTATTTGAACACGAGTCCTTCTGTTCATGTATGCGCGATACCGAGATATGTTATTAGAGATGTCCATCATTTTTCTGTCATTGACCCCTTTTGGTTAACCGACCCCGAATGGTTAACTTCAGCGACCCCTTTACGTTTTTCTCTATAATGCGTAGAAAAATATGGATTCCTATCACAAATAATGACATATAAATGACGCAGAGATAATTAATACTAAAATGAATAAAAGCCTTTAAAGAAAATTATTAGAATTATGTTTTATTATTTTTTGTACTATTATCACTTTTAAATTTACAAGTGAAAACAGGTTCTCGAAAGCAAAAATCACAAATTCTAATTGCACAAAACTTCCGTTTTCATTCTTGTAATTGACATTAAATTCCAAAACATGTGCAAATGCGTTCATTATTGTTAGATGAGTACACAAATATTAAGTACTAGGTAAGTATAAATATTATTTATATTTTTTGTAATCAACGCCATCTTAATTATACCGATCATATTTTACTGTCGACTCTAAAATGAACTCATGATCATGAGCTCCCTAAGAATATCATCGAACCCGTTGTGGGGAGACACGATTTTTAACATTACAGAAGGACGGTGGACGTTGTGACGGACATACAGGCGTTTTTGAAAGGGAGAGACAATCAACTTTTTCAGTTTAAGAAACCCCCAAAATGTATATTTCCGAAAAAAACTGGCAACGATTTTTGGTAGCATTTACGAATTCCATAATAACTTTACTATGTTTACGAAAAAGTAAAATGCGATCAAAAATGTTTTCGCACAGTAAAATGCAATTTGTAATAGATCTTTCGAGATCCGAAGGTTCAAGGATAGAGTCCTATGGTGGAGACCCAGACCCTGGCTAAATCACAGACTAGAAGTCAATCAATGCCTGCAGGAGTATTTTGGCTTCCCCACTGTTCTGGTCGTTAATTGTCGTACTTCTTCCGACCAATTCCTTTTGGATGTGGGAGGAATACCCCAAAAAACGGATTACTGAGCTGTCTTTTCTTGTCCGTTGTGCTTGGTCAAGAAACATCCTGTGAAATGGAAGTTCGAAGGGGAAAACCCTTAACGTAGGTAATTAATTTCTACTGATTATTTAATAATCAGTAGAAATTATTAAATATACTACTTTTTTTAGAAATATAGGAGGGAGGTAATGAGAGATAAAGGCAATTTTAACTTTACAATGCGCTGGAAAAGTGCATTCCAAAATGCGATGAATTTATGACTGTCTGCGTTCTTAAAATATTCCCATATTTGCGGGCCTTCAAAAATGACGAGTATTTAAAGTATTTCATATTGGCTTTGCCTTTGTTTTGTCCATTGTAGTGAAAATAAAGACCAAAATATGAATCGATAGTAATTATGAACTTCGCTTTTCACTGCTCGCTTGTGCTTAATGAGTACCACACACGATTGCTGAGGGAAGAGGCTTATGCCTATTCGCGCTCCCCTTCCTTGGACAGAATCTTAGGGATAATTTGCCATTGCCTTCAAACACTGTCTAGATGATAGTAAGGGTAATGATGAAGGGTGAATGATGATTAGAGGTGACTACGGAGAGGATGATGTTCAAATGAGACCCGTGGTGGTAAAGGCCAATCATGCCACAATTTCAGGATTGAAAACACCTCACATGCCTTACGCGAGGTTCAAATCGACAGCCATCAGTTCCGAGGTCTTGGAAGCTGGTCCAAGTTCCTAAACTGGCTTAGGTAGCTCGGAGCATTGCAGTGCTTCTAACCGCAAGGTCCTAGAGTTCGAATTCCAAAGGTGGCAGGATTTTCGATACTAGCTATATAGATAGGTCGAATTCAGCCGCGGTCTAGAGGAGAATTCTAGAGGCGAGCTGCTGTGATCGGTTAATTTTTCGTGGTTTCTCCGCTCAATATCTGGAGAATGCCGGAGCAGTTCCCTAACAAACGGGCCACAGACCGCGCACGATCTATCCCTCCTCTTTGTCCTTTCCTCACCCCTTACTTACAAACACACACACACACGACACTATACTACCACACATGCTGGGAGACTAATCGGGAGCTTATAGCTTGTTCCTGTTGGGGCGTTGCCCCGCTGGTGGATTATACATGATTGGGGAAAATACCCGCAAGTCGACACAGGTCGGCGCCGGATCAAGATCACCGTCATTTCCCGCGATAAAACATGCACTTACAGGGGCTAAGGACCTTAGCCTCGCATTGACGTGCCCCGAATCATTCATCAGTCAATCCAAGCTTGTGGTGGAAAACCGTCTGAATACCGTACTTCCGTAGTGGTAGCAGATATTTTGTGGTAATCCATGATTGGAATTGGCTTAAAGGAATAATAATTTGCTTCTTCTTTATGTTTAACTCTCATTTTTCCGTTTGTTACTAGGAGACCCACTGAAGATGGGAAATTGTAATCCCGAAAGTGACTTTGGGCATTTGTTGATTTAATAAATAATAAAACCTTAAAATTGTGGTTGATTATTCCTTTCGTCCTATTCCAATAATGAATACCGTACATTGGGCAGCGTTGAAAATAAGGAATTTTGTCCGCGTTGTCCGTCTTTCCACCATCGTGCGGTAGCCTCCTCCGTCAGGGCGAGCTCCGGAGTCGGCAGATCTCGCGGAGCGCGCCGCGTCGCGTCGCGTCGAGCCGGCCAGCAAAACATTCATAAAGCGTCCAACGCGGCGCGGCGCGGCGCGGCGCGGCGCGGCGCGGATCCGGGAGTGATGATGTCAAGAGCGCAGCCGCGCCACTCCCCTCTCCCTCCCCCACACCATTCCCCTGCCCCGCCCGCTGGCCTAGCCGCCAACCCCGCACGTGTCCAGAGCTCGGGACGTTTTCAGCTTTGGTGCGCATAGAGCCTGTGCCTGCGGGGGACACTGCACGCTTGGTGGTTAAAAAAAAGTAAAACAACTAGTCCTAGAGAATGGCACAGACATTTCTCGTACTGGTTAGTTTCTTGTTCTTATGAGTCGGGGCTAGCTTTTCGGTTTTGCCCTACTCCCTTTCAGGTGGCTGTTTATCGGCTCCTAAAAGGCCTACCTGGTTCTCTCGCGACACCACCACTCCTTTTGGAGTTACTCTTAATGAAGAGCCTTCGCGCTCCTCAAACATCGCTGTAGGCCCAGCTTCTCAGAAAATTCGGTATTTTGAGCTCATATTCGTGGTAAAATTGTGAGTTTTCGAGATAGAACGCGTTCCTGTGTAAAGAATGTTGCCCTTTAGATAAAGATTATTATAAGTAGGGACCGCATTGACAACTACTGTTTGCTCTGCTAGCATATATGGTGATCCCATGAGTTAAATTAGTTAATGCATTCGTTTTCAGTTAGCTCGCTTGTAAATGCTTTCCACATAACTTCTTCCAATGCCATCGTCATGACTTTCTTTTGTTTTCCGACCTGTCAAATTGGTCCCTTCTTAGGCAAACTTCTCAATAGAAAAGGGTAGTAGTTCTGTCTATATTCTCAATGATTTTAATTGATTGTTTGATATTTTCGTGTTTCGGGATGCCTCAACTGCTGTGGGTTACGAACATTGGTTCCGAAAGTGTAATTCATGTTTTTCACATGAGGTGGCGGTGATCTTCCCCCGTTGAATGGTGAGATCCGGCGTTGACCTATTCGTCGGTTTTCGGGGTTTTCCCCAACCAGGTGTCTCCCATGAGAGGGCACCTCCTGAACCGATACAAGCTCTAATCTCCCAATTAGCCTTCCGTCATGTGTGGTAGTGTAGTGCATGTAAGTGTGTGTTTTTGTAAGGGGTGAAAATAGGACAATAATAGAAAGGAAAGATCGCACGCGATCCATGGCCTATTTGTTAGGGTACTGCTCCAGGATTAGTCTGGAGTTGTTGGAGAAATCACTGAAAACTATATCGATCAGAGCAGCCAGCCGCTAGAATTTTCCTACAGTCAGCGGCTGAATTCCACCATGCTATCCACCTAATGATTGCAACCACGGGGAACAAATGACAAAATAACTCTCTCATACGTTGTGTTCTCCTCTTCACATGGATTTCACATTGTTTTTTCCAAAGAAACGAGAAAAGTCAGTTAGCATACTCTACATCCGAACGCCTTCTTTAACGTACGTTGATTTGTCGGAGGTAAGATATATAATGAGAGAACCGAAAGTGCAGGAGTTGGTGAAGGATTTGGCGTTGCCCTTGAAGCCTGTACCGTTGTTTAATTATGTCTCAAAACGAAGATTAGGAATGTTTTTCCACGTCAGTGCATCTTTTTTCAGGAGAGGGTAACGTCAAGTGGAGCCGCACCCGACTCCTCTCCCCATTTCCCTGCCCTCACGCCATGGCCTATCCGGCACTGCCGCACATGGCCGACGCTCATGACTGTGCAACGCCGTCTTAAACTTTGCTGTTCATAGAGCATGTGCTGGTGCTGCGGCTCTAAAAAGAAAGAAAAAAACATAATAAGGAAAAAACGGCGGTTGCGGCGCAGCAGGAGATGAACCATTTAAATGTTGAGCTGATCCGTCGGGGGAAGATGCTTATGACTTCAGGAAAGATATCGAGGCACGGCGGGTGGTGGGGGTGGATTGATTGTTGTTCGTGATTCCAGGAGTTTCAACTACAGAGGTCATTACTCCCGTAAGTTTAGTGTGTGTTTTTCTTCGCGAGGTGGCGGTGATCTTTTCCCCGCTGGATGATGAGATCTTGCGCCGACCGTCGACTAGCGGGGTTTTCCCCTCAACCAGGTATCTGCCACCAACAGGGCACCGCCTCAGCCGGGCCAAGCTCTAAGCTCCCGACTGGTCTCACGGCATGTGTGGTAGTGTAGTACATATTAGTGTGTGTGTGTGTGTGTGTGTGTGTGTGTGTAAGGGGTTAGGATAGGACAAGGAAGAGGAAGGAAAGATCGCGCGCGGTCTATGGCCCGTTTGTTAGTGTACTGCTCCGACATTTACCTGGTGTTGATCGGAGAAACCATGGAAAACTACCGATCAGAGCAGCCGGCCGCTAGAATTTTCCTCCAGACAGCGACTGCATTCGACCTAGCTGAAAAGCTAGTGTCGAAAATCCTGTCGCCGCCGTCGGGACTCGAATCTAGGACCTGGGGCTAAGTCAGAGGGACAGTGGGGGGAGGGTGGATATAGTGTGGCAAAGGTAATGGGTATACTTGGTCTTCGTCGAAGGTAACACTTGGCCAGTTCGAGAGGCTTTGATTTAGGAACCAAGAGGTGGATCCAAAATTCCGTATTCCGAGGGAGATATTTGTTGCCCACGATAGTAAAGCGCTTGGGGAAGGGGGATATGAAGTGCAGTTGCGCTCTTCTCCATGACGATTATCGGCCCGGCATCCCCGAACCCGCTTAGAGCTCCCATCTGCAGCTCTGCAATATTGGTAGAGATCGGCGGAGATGCAGAAAGTCTGCCTGAAGAGAGAGAAAAATGAGAATAAAAAGTGGTTCAAGGAGAGAAAAAGGTGTCTCCGGGTAAGGTAGTTGTAGTCCTGGTTCTCGAGGTTATTGAAGCAGGGGTGGTTCTCAAATTACAATGGGACTTCGATTATCCGAACTAATTGAGACCAGGCGGATATTCGATAATTCGGATAACCGCACATGAAAATGGTAAGTATACATAAAGTGCTGTATGTGTAAAGTTACTTTAAGAGAATGTACCATTAAAATACTGCATTGCACATACATAATTCTTTGTGTATGAACTTTGACAATGTACCGTTAGTTCTCTTGCACTTACAGGTGGTGAAAAGCGTTTTTCTGCTAAAAATAAACATTCCGAGTTCCAGTTATTGTAGGATTTGTAAAGGTTACTGAAGTCAGACGATTGTAATACAGTATCTCGTTAATAGTTTATCACTGTCAATCGTATAGGGGATCATTCTCATTATTCGGTATTACAAAAGAAAATGAATACGTATAGTATACGGTACCTAATTTTAAAAAAAAATATTCAGAGAAAATATAAGTTGGGATAATTGAAGTTTTGAATGCTCGACGTGTCTCTGTACATATCTCTATAGAGTCTGGAAGTTTGGCAAAACCCCTTTTATTTTTGTTACCATTTCTGGAATTGTTTTTGTATAATTTTATTTTGCCCATTTTGGTTTGTTATGCTTTTTTTACATTTGTTTGATTTTACCTTATTTTTACTCTTTTCTTCCTTTTTTGTAATTACTTTCCTTTTTCTCCTGACATCGATTTCGATCAAGCTGGAAACTCGCAATCCAGACAATACGAAGGTTCTATCAGTTTTTTTTACCTTTGCATGGTTAGGATCTAAGGTCAGGTAGTGTTAAAAATCTAAATGAGGAATATTTTGGATTTCTTTCATTCATGCCGATAGGCTTTGTTTGCGAATAATCCCTTCCTCCGATTCCGTTCAAGGACAGAACTCTCTGTATACACTTGATATATCGTTCTCAGAGCTGGAGATTACAAAGTGCAAAGGAACGAGAACTATAACTGCGTTTTCAGTCGTGTCATTCCAAGAATCAAAAGACAGCAGAAGAGCATTTAGTAGAGCTAACGTCCCGAGTAAAACAAATCCGTAGATATCATACAAGGAGGTCATGTTCAATCTAGAACAAAAAAATGTTTCCTTCTGTGTAAGTGCTGAGCTAAATTCCAGAGTCAGAATAACAATTTTAATTATTGATTTTTGCAATCATTCCTTGAAAATTATGATTTTTTCATTGCTTACGTGCCTTTTTGCATCCCTATTTCAGTCGGAATGAATGTCTTTCAGCAAAAATAAATCCCCTTTTCCCCGCCTATTTTAGATCAAATAAATGACCGAACTTCAGGGCTCTACACATCACAGGGAGGAAGGAAGTACCTAACATTGTGTAGCTGCAACCTATTTGCGATGGCTTACTTCAATGCGGTGGACAGTCGTCAGGATAATTGATTATCTATGCCATGATCCTTGCAGCATCCATTCTTCAGTTGGTTGAAGCAATAGCCACATTATCTTGATCGACTTCCAATTTCTGGAACGCATTTGCGTTTTGCTGGCAGATTTCCTCTAATACGATTGCGCATCTCAGTTGAGCTGTGATGAAGGGCCCCAATGGGCACGCTGTGATTATTCAAATGCATTTTTACGAGTCTACAAGTGGCATGTTACGACCATACGGCCATTCATTGCTGTCCTTGTCGTTCTTCCTCTCACTTAATTTTATAGCCATAACTGCTTCCGATTCGAAGAACTGTTGAGTCATTGGATCTGAGAGAATCTGAATGACTCCTTAAAGTAATGCCATTCTATTTCCTCTATTTGTTAGAAAAATCTTCATCGGGGTATTGGAAATTGTGACCATCGTACATCATCATCAAACACTCTTTACAGGACTCAGCTGTTTTGTAAATATGACTTGCCATACATATTCTCGTCAAATATTAGGCTGGTATACTCGAGTAAATCTGATGTACAAATAAAGTTTAAAATTATAAAACCCATTATAATGGATTTTACGGTGTTAAAGGTGTATGGTGTTAAAAGATGAAAGTCGATACTTAATGTTAGAATGGCCAGCATCGGTAGAGGGGGACGAAAAGGTAACGCCTTGCTTCCGAGCGGGCCGATGATTGATAGATCGCAGATTCGATCCCGGATATGTGTGGGAAATTTACTGCATATCCTAAACATCACCGAGTTTGCAGGACTTGCTGGTTCAAGCCCATAAGTCGACTACTCTAATCGTGGTTTCCATGATAACTTCCATCACTTCAATGTCGGATCAGCAACTCATACAACGTACCTCTACGTAAAAGTCACTCACAATTAGAAACAAATTGTATACGATGTCATTTCAAGATTATTACTGCAAAACACTTTTAATTTGGAACAAAAATTTCTAGATTCAATAATGTTGTCTTTGATGAGACGAAGAAGTATGAGATTCTGCAATTTTTGAAAATTTAAGTTTTAAATAAAAATCGAATATATGTTACATTTGTAAGTCAAAGTCCCCTATTCGAGCAAAAGCAATTAAAGATCAACTTACGGGCATCCATAAATTACGTAACGCTAAAGGGGAGGGAGGGGGGTCTGAGGCAACGTTACGCTGCGTTACATAGAGAGGGAAGTGCGTTGCAAGGGGGAGGGGAGTATTGAAAATACTCGAAATTTGCGTTGCGTATTTATGGACGGCCGCTTGGAACAATTTTTAAGAAAATTTTGAAAATGTCATACGATGTTCATATGAAGTACACCGAATATTTAAAATATCCTATTGAAATAGCGTTTAGACATACCGATCGGGGAATATCCATTTGAGGGAAAATCCTACATATAATTAAGGCGTTGGTGTTCACAGACAGATGGACTGACGTACTGAAGAAAAACCACTTTTGGGATATTAGGGACCACCAAAACGTGTATTTCCATAAAAATTCCGAAAAACCCCGCAAGCCGGCAGGTAAGTCGGTGTCAGATGTCGCCATCCAACGGGGGAAGATCACCGCCACCTCCCATGATAAAGCATGCTCTACTCACGGGACTAATGACAGTTAAGGCGCTCGAAATCACTAATCAGTCACACGAATAGGACAGAGTGAAACCTATGAACCAAAACAACAATCCGGTTTTTCGGTTGTAGCCGGTGGGTTGTTTCCATCCGTATGCAATCGCTCGGCGAAGGGCGGTGGCGCGGTTCGTTCCGGTCGCGTGCACCGGCCGCAAGGAGTCGCCAGGCACGCAGCGCCGAGGCGACGCCGCGTTGGCGTCGCGGCGACGCCCTTCGCCATGGCGTGACGCGGCCGAGCGCAGATACTCCCTTGCAGGGCGGCGTCCTCAGCTGGGTCACCTTTAAGGGGTCCGATCACGTTCCAGATACGTGACACTTTTTTAAGCGGGTCGATTTTATCGTCGGTGTGGTAAACACGGGCGTATGTGCCCACATTCCTGCAACTAAAACTGGCGCCAAAGAAGTCGTCGTGTTGGCTGAAGTGGGTCCTGACGTCAACTGATGACGCTGCAGTGCCTGTGACCGGCAGGTCCTAAGATTCGAGTCCCGTCTGTGTGCAGGATTTTCGACATTAGCTACACAGCTAGGCCGAGTTCAGCCGCTATGTGGAGGAGAATTGTAGCGGCCGACTGTTCAGATCGATCATTTTCCGTGGTTTCTCCTACCAACCCAGGCGAATACCGTAGCCGTACGGTAACAAATGGGTCACGCATCGCGCCCGTTCTTTCCTTCCTCTTCCTTTCTTACCCTCAACCTTTTCTTTCACACACACTACACTTCTGCTAATATCGGGAGCTGATAATTTGCCCGGCTGATTCGGTGCCCTGCCCCGCTGGGGGAGATACATAGAGAGAGAAACCTACATGTAGATCGGCGCCGTATCTGACCATCCAGCGAGTGAAGAACACTGCCACCTCCCGTGATAAAAACATGCTCTGCAGTTACGGAAGCAATGACTGTAGCAGTTGACGCTCCCAGGAACACGATGTAATAATCAATCAGTCATCCTGAATTTCATTGGGATGTGGATTCGTGGAGGACCGTATTGCCAGGCACTGGACGCGTTAAAAGTAAACAGTCTACAGCTTTGTCGAACCTGTTACAAGTTGTTTTGTGATGCTCGAGACGTGGTAATCCCGGACGGATTAAACAGGTCATATTTGGGCAACTATTTTGTTCACATAAACACGAAATGCAAACCCTTACGGGTGAAACCCGAATGTGTATGACTCTAAGATTTATAAGTGGGAATGGCACATCAATATTATTGATCTATGACGGGAGATATTTTTATTGTCAATTTGTACCCAATCGAGGAAAAATAACTGTTTTATCAGATGGTTGTGTACTATTGCTTCAACGTGTGTCTGATTTTGTGATGCTAAAACACGTCTGTGTTAACACAGGTAAAAAGAATTTCATTATTGTCGTCGCCAGTTCCCAGTGTTCTTGAATGTGCAGGCGCGGTTAGTTCTGATTCATGCATTGCCTAGTGAGAAACCCTGTCTAGCATTGCGAAACTTGGAACACAGGAACTCGCTTGGATGGCACGTCTTCCTGACCGGAACATCGTATCCCTAGGAGTTTGTCAAATTGGACCACGCGTGGAAGTATGAGAGTCCCCATTTTGTATATATAAATTATATTTTACGTTAAACACAAAAAGATTCTTTCTAGGTGCTTATGATTTCATCGATTGACTTAATGTAAGATCATGGTCTCAATAGATGATGTTCATTCTTACTTATTCATTCTTACTTAAATACTTACCTAGTCGAAAGAAAGATGGACATGTGGATAAGAGTATAGTTTTGAATTTCATGGATATTCTCAATTTTTTAGTATGAAAGTCGTTTATTAAAGATTCACATGTCAACGGCCAAAGAAGGTAATTTCTCGTTGAATAATACTCAATGTTTCCCTTGGTGTAGTTACTGTAAAACATTACAGCTGAAACAGTGCCGAAGTTGGCCTGAGGCTCCACTTCCACAGTTTTTTTTCTCTTGAGAGCGTCGAGAAGTTAGCATGAGGATAATCGTTGTCACCCATTAAACAAACTGAAGAAAGGCAATTGTCCCAGATGAGTCAGCCCATTAGACAAGATAACTTGATACAAACGTATCTAAAAAGATTTTCCGCATACTGCTCAAGAGGCGTAGGCTGTATAGAGTTGTAATAGCTGAGGCACTTCTTCCAGTTTTCCTCACGTTTTCATTTTGAGAGTTTGTGTGAAATACTGACATTGATACACTCTCAAAATTACATTCTGCCATTCTGCATAGTTTGGATGACTTTTCTGTGCATTAGCAGGTACCGGTATCGCAATTTCCTAAGGTTATATACTAGTAGTGTAAAGAAAAATTGAAGAGTTCCTCCATTTCAGTCTATATCATTGAGAAAAATCTTGCTGTATTCTATGAACTCGTGGTCGGGATAGTTCGATGACAGCCGCTTGTGATATTTACATAAACGAATGAGAAATGGTAATGTAATGTGAAATAATTAAAGGATGTTAACTTTTCCCTGTAGAATTCCTGAATGAATGCTTTAGAACTTTGTAATGACTGCATTCAAGGTTGTTATAAGCATTGTACTATTCATCTTCCTAGCTGTTCCTAATGGCGTAGCGGAATAAGACAAATCAGGCTCCCTTCGTGAGAATAAAAAATTTTTATGTTGAAAATCGTGATTGAAATGTAAAAAAAAGTTTCGCCGGATTTGAATCAGTTTACCCGGAGCACTTCGTACAAACAAAAAAGTGTTTTTAGCTTCTTATTTAAGTTTAATTTTTTTAACCACATTGAATGATGAATATTGACTTTAATTATCCTTGCGATTTTCTGTACATGATAAACATGTTTCCAGAATATTTTCAGGCGATTATGTTCGATTTTGACCCTTACAATCAACAAAAAAGAAAAGGGCAACAAATAGAAAAAATATTTTTTCTTCGTTTTTTAAGAATATCTCATGTTCTGAGACAATCATACAAAGGGCTAAATACAAATTGTAGCCAAACCGATCCCTGATGGCTGAGATCGCTAAGGTGGTAGTGTTGTAGCGATCTCGGACGGAAGGATCGCGGGTTCGAGACCGCCTTGGGCATGGCATTTGTGTTCGTCCTTTCCTATGATGGGCGGTATCATCACCATATCATGTCATCTTCACAGTTACCATAACGTTAAACCCATTAGTGGTCGCTAATGACCTAGATGTTGATGCGATCTTAATTAACAAAAACAATGTAGCCATGTAAATGATCTACAGTTTCCCAAAATTTCAACTTTTTATCGTATAATTTGCATCGTACAGCTCAATATAAATAAAACAGTAGTGTAATCGTTTCTTATTTATTTTCTTAAAATCAGATTTCTTTTGATTAAGTTACGTATTTTCTCTGTTTTATGTTTATTGGAAAAGATAAATGATAAAAACAAAATTGTAAGAATAATTTTATAACCTATTCGTTTTATCCAGAAGAGTTTTATTTTTTTGTGAGTGTTTCGTTTTTTGTTGTTGCAGTTTTATTTTTATTTTTGTAATTTTATTTTATTTTTGTACGCGAACGTGCGGCGCGAACGGGCCACGCGAACGTGCGACTGTGCCAAACGAGGCCCAGTGATATTTTCCCAGGGATAAGTGCTCATGGCCTCTTGCTTTTTGGGGATCCATTTTTAACCCCCAAGGTTGTCAGCCCTGGGGGGATGAGGTATGAAATGATGATGATGATGATGATGGTGATGATGATGATGATGGTGGTGGTGGAGGATGAACGGACCATTACAAACATACACACACAAACATTCATGCCCCGGGCGGGATTCGAACCCCGCGACCCTTCTGGCACGAGGCAGCTAAGTCTCTTCGGCCTTAGTGACCTTGGCTATCCGGGACGGCTATTATTATTGTTATTTTTGTGATTATTATTATTGCATACATGTAGTTCGGTGTTCTGCATTAAGAGAATCGTAATTAATAGCAGTGTCGACCAAAGCATTGGCCTGTGCCAGGCGGCCCGGTGACACTGTGGCCTGGCGCTGATGGCGACGGCCGCAGCCACGCTGGCTCCCAGTGGCGGCAGCGGCGACGTGTACGCGATCCCGCCAATTAGTCGGTGATCGCTCAATTCAGCGCAACCTAGAACCACTTTCCGGCGTTCGGGCGCGCCGCGCGTGTCAAGGCCGCAACCTCTCTCGACGGCCAATAGCATGCACCCGTGGGCGGGGATTGTGATACACCGGTTTTCTTCAAATGCTGTTTTTACTGTGTCGCATTCTACGTACGGAAGGTAGAGAAAGTATTGTACAGGTGCAGCAGAAAAATGACACATTTTCATCAGAAAATTTGATTTATGGGTCCCTGATACCGAAAAAGAGAAAACGTCTTGTTCCTGTATTTTACTAAGTAACTTCCTCTATCACGTCACAATTGCATTCACATTTTGTAGATCCTTGGTATTGAAAAAATGGTTTACTACAAAACGTCCGTCCGTCCGTCAACCACGCCAGCGGCTAAATCACAGGCAGAATTTTCATCAAAATTGATAATCTCTGATCGATCTGGTTAATGTCGCGGCCCCTTGAATTTGAAACGGATATTACATGGATGGGTTCTTTTTGGGAATCTTCAACATTTTCAAAATTTTCACAAAAAATGCTTCCCATTTTTCTTAATTTTTTGACCAGAGAATTGTAGATCTACAATAATGGCACAGGTCCGATTCTTCAAATTCGTTGAATTTTCGAAAATGCAAAACTTTTTCGGTGTCTGCCTACAGCCACAATTTTGAAGAAAGATATAATTTGCTTTTATGAAATTTACTAGCTGAAGTACCCGGCGTTGCCCGGGCATTGTTACAGAATATTATTAGACAGGAAGACTAATTCCATCTTTTCATGCCATGTGGCTGGGCCTACATCTATATCTTTCATTGTATCTCTTCTCCGCCCTACTCCTTCCTGCCATGATCCCTCTCACATGCCTGTCCGTCTCCGTCCCGATAGCCATGTGTTGTCTTATTTAGGATTGTTTGCACATCCTCATATATCTTCTGAATTAAATCATCTATAGTGTGAACCACGTGATCATACCGATGATCTACTAATATATTTTGGCTATTGATATTGGTAACTAAACCGCTTCCAACTGCGAGAAGCAATGCTGCAAATTGCGCAGAATCTGAGTCATCAGTTAACAAAGTCCTCATGTTTGTACTGAGAGTCGTTATTTTAACATTCTGCCAAATTGGGGATGCCTTTAAGCTTGCTTTGATTGTTTCAGCTCTAGTGCCTTTAGCAATTACAGGCAAGGTTTACCGGATGTAACCAGAAAATACAACAGTAACTCCTCCCATTAATGTGGAAGATGATCGTACATCCCGTAACATTCTGTCAACAGCTTCTATGTGACATCTGTTGCTCATGGTGCACTCATCCCAGATAATTAATACTGAATCACGAAAAATCTTTGCAATAGAACTATTCTTACTAACATTACATGTTGCTTGTTCTATAAAAGTTGTGTTCAAAGGCAATTTGAAGGTAGAATGTGCTGTTCTCCCACCTTTTAATAATGTTGCTGCGATTCCAGAAGACGCGACAGCAATGACAGTTTTTCTCTCTGATCTACATTTATCAATAAGTAAATTGATTACAAACGTTTTGCCGGTGCCTCCAAGGGCATCAATGAAGAACAGGGTACCATTGTCATTTTGAACACTGTCAATAACTGCGCTGAAGACTTTTCTTTGATCAGGAACTAATTTTGGCAAATTTTCTTTTAGGTACCGATGCACATCACACATACTATATGTATCCCTTGTATAGTCAGAAATTTGTCTACTTGGCTCAAGAATACCAAAATCACGAAGTCGCTTATCACTGACAGATGCAATAATGTCTTGTAAAATAATTAATCCTGCATTGAATACATCCACTGAGAATGGTAAATCTTGGTTGTCTTCATGCAAACGCTTTTGAAAAAAATATCCTCACACATGACTTCCTTGAATTCACACAGAAGGCTGACAGAATACCAACAGTATCGCGAATAGTTAACGAATATGTGATGGTGACTGTGTAAGTGAAGCATCACAGCGTGTGTTTCCAATGCTCATCATTTTCTATGAGGCGCAGTTTTTTACACGCTGTCTGGTAAGAAGGCTGTACGATACTGTTCACTGTTTTTAGCATAGCAAAAGAAGTTGGACCACGAATGTGATGTAGAAGCAGACGAAGGTAATAGCATTCTGTGAAGTTTGGATGCACAGTGTAAACTCTTCCAAGAGCAGCATCTTTCCTTACACCCAAATGCCCTGCAACCAGTTGACCACGTTTCCTTCTCTGCCAATTTTTGTTTCTCCAGACATAAAATGCAGGCACTTCACAATACAGCAAAGTTTTTGCAAAATCATCATCTTGGCACAGTTTAAAAAAGCTAGTTAATGTTGTCAGAGGAGGATGTTCTAAAACTTGCAAAATATTATGCTGATTGAAATACACCCTTTGACCATTTTTTAAGTGCACCGCCAGATGAATTACAGCTGGGTATCTTTCATGAATTGGCTGTTCAAATATTCGCCAGAAGGCTTCCGATGTGCTCAAGTAGCGACCATTTATGTACTTTTCAATTTCATTGCAATCATTTTGGACAGTAAAAGTTGCTCGATCATTACTTTTGTTAACATACTTAGTAATGTATTTGATTGCTTTCACAGAGTGACAGTATTCTACATTAATATGAGCTGAAAAGCATCTGCTTAGGACTGGTGAATGAGGACTGGTGAATGACCCAGCGATTATCCACTTGTGTATCAGAATGTCTACCCAAAACTGCAATGTGACCACTATCTTCAGGCGAACGTCTCCTTTAAGTGGATATCCATCATTGTCTGACTGAGTATGAACAGTGAAAGAGCGTGGGAATCTCTTATTGCATTTACCATTGACCATACATGGCGATCGTGAATTGTATTCTTCACATGGTCCATGAATCATGTTTGGAAACAATTTCGTGAAGAAGAGGATCTTCTTCTTTATTGGGTATCTCAGCACTAATAATGAAGTCAATTTCATCTGGTTGTATTTTTCTTTGAAGCCAAATCAGAATATGAGCATGGGGCAATCCTCTTTTTTGTCATTCTATTATTGACATATGGCACACAGTTGCGCCAAAAATGTGGTTTTTGGTGATCAAATTCATCAAATTTTGGTATCTCAGATGAAATACACGTGAAATAATATCATGTCTGTCATGAGGATTCTGTCCCACATACAATTCATGTCTAATTTCTGCCCATTCGGGGTTGCATGTCATAGTAATAAAAAGATCAGGGCAACCACGGTGTCTCACGTATGTCATAGCATCCTGGGTTTTCTCATGGAAGTACCTTGGTGAAGCAGTGAAAGTAGATGGTAAAATGACCTGCTGTCCAATATTTTGTGGATGTATGTTAGCGTCATTGTTAATTGCATCTCGAAGATGAATGTAGTCTCTGCTCTTAATGTTTTTTGATTTTGTTTGATATAGTTAAGTCTTTCTGTAATCATTTTAGCAGCCATGTCAACAACAAACTGATTCAATAATTGCTGGAACATTAGCAGAAAATTCACTGTACCTTCCCTCACCATAAATCTATAAGAATAGTATTGCATGCAAGATATTTGTATTTTCTTTGAAAGGTTTTGGTTTCCTCTTCCTGATATTACTTGTGGAATATTAATAGAATACCCATCTTCTCCATTAACAAATATGAAAGGATACTGAAGAGGTTCGTAAGCACGATGTAACTCTGAAACACACTGTAACCTTCCATTTCTACTGTGCAATACAATATCTCGGTGCCCTTTATCTTCATCCACCAGTAATATAGCCACTTCATTTGTTGTTGGTTGGTTGAAACAGCCTCTGTGATAATTGACAGGGATAATGTCAGCTCGGACAAGGATTTTGTAATCCAGAATATTTTCAGGTGCTTGTTCTATGGCAGCCTTGAAACTTTAATATACTGATTGTGTGTGTGCAACATACTCTGCATCATTTGTATAATTTCTGGATTTAAATTAGGTACAATATTTTGACGCAAAGACATTTGGTCTGCTTCAGAAAGGAAACAGACCTGCAGAAATCCAGGGTTCGTTGTTGGAAGTAAACTACCAATGCGATGATAAATTTGGCTCTGAATTTTGAATGTAGGCATGCAAAATTCTTCTTTATGTTCTGTACAACCAAAAGATGTCATCTGAAAAAGACAGTTGTATTGTCTCAAATGGTGTAGGAAATGCTTTGATTAAGGATGTTCACCAAGTAGCAGGCTTTTCAAAATGTCAGGAGGCTCCACTAAAGACCTTAACTTAACTTTCCCATTAGAACAACACATGCTATTATGTTCGAATGCCCATTTGTTTGCTCCACAAAACATACAAACATTTTCCATATGACCAATCTGAATATGAGAACTACGCAAATAATCAAATTGGGGGTCATAATGAAAAGCTGAGCTGCTTCCTAGGGAATTATTGAAATTGACTTCTCTCCTTGTAGTGTTGTTGTCTACAGTAAGTCGCTCTTGCCTTTGTGTAGCCGATTCTGAACTTTTATATTCTGCCCATCTTTTCGCACTTGAAGTATGTTTTGACAAATGCGTCTTCCGTTTCACCTTTGTTTTCAACAATTTAGAATTCACAAATTTCTGTAAATAAGAGGTTGTTTTGAAAATATACGATATCTATGTCATGTACATTGAACATTACTATACATTCTATACTTTTTACTCAACCTAACTCAACTACATTGTATATTATTGTACTTTTTACTCTCTCAACCTAACTCAACATTATACTGTATATTATTACTTAATACATGTAAGTGTACATTGACATTCCTTACCACTGTTGTTGCGGCTGTCGTTCAAAAGATACACAAATGTTCTGAACTAACATTCACGGACATGTGAAAATAGCCGTATTCAAACCCCAGTGAATTTCGTAATAATTCTGGCTGTTGATGAAATGAGCAGTAGATCTCAGACATCCTCAGTTTTCACGAAGACTGCGCCTCAGGTGGCGCAAAGCTAAACTATTAACATTGATGCATTCTTGAATCTACGATGTAATGCTAGCCGAAAAATGTCCAGAAAAGTAATTATTTTGTAAATATGTTAAGGTTTATGGTTGTAAATCATAGCCTATGTTACTCCAGACCTTTAAAGGAAGCTAGTATAAAAGTTTCATCAGTATTGATTCAGTAGATTCAGAGATTATCGCGCTGTAAGTGAGTGCAGTTCTGTCTTTATATAATAGTATAGATATAGATATAGATTTATCAAAATTAAAACTTTCTTATAATTTTTTCCGATATATTTCAATAGAGATATTGGCCTGTTTTGAATTTAATTTGTTATGAATTCAAACATTTATTAAAAACTCAAAACATTGAAGTAAATTCCAAGCCATGAACTTTAAGATCTAATATGAGAAATTTATATTTTGGCGCCTAGTGATGCTTCGGATCCAGTGAGTTTCAGACTGGAGATTTCGTTGATTAAGGGAAAGTGGTGCTGTAGAAAGGAGTACTTTTGTGTTCGCTCATCTGATTCCTTCATATTGGGGCCTTCCTACGACTTAGAGCAGTGTTGTTAAGGTCGATGCCACGAGCAGGAGTCCGTGGCACGAGTGCCACTATGAAATCGCCCCTCCTCGCAGTTCATTACCCCGCCACCAGAGACAACGCCATCCCTATTGTAAAACGGCGGGGTTACTAATAGTTTCCTTTCCCGACGCTAATTGCGTAGAGAAGCTCGTGTGGCTCGAGAAGCTAAGGTGTCACGACGCACGCCACTGCCGGCAGTAGAAGACCTTGACCCCACTGCCTTAGAGTTTCCCACTGCTTTGTACTAGTAGCTATTAAATCGTTGGCAATTAGGCTTCTTGTAGGCTCTCTGATGTGAGAAGTATTTATACAGAAGTATCGGGATTCAATGGGATTCAATTATCTATTGTATTCCATTACTATTTGTTAACATTTTTAATTATCCTTTCAGTGAAAACTGCAGATATGACACAACTTGGCACAGGCCGGACCACATTTTGTGTGTATTAAAGGACGGACATCTTTGACTTTTAATGTTTTTCTGTTTCATCGCATGGAGCGTTCTTGAATAAAAACACCGTAACACCGGTGTATTTTATTCGGTACTTACTACCTACCGGGTTGTCTTTGTGCAATGGGTGAATACGGATGTATCGGTGTTTTTGAAAAGTGTTTCCCTCTTCATACGTACAGACTCCCAGATCTCCATTGCAACCCCTCATAACTCGATGAAATGCGTGTGGTTATCGACTCTCATGGTCAATGAAAGTACTAGATGTAGGCATTTTATTGGAAGAGTTCCTATTAGTTATTTTTTATTTATCTCTATAATATCTTCGTTTCCTAGTAATCGCCGGTCTTCTTAATATCAATTTCGCATTCTGGGTATTTGTCGAAGACCAAAAAAAATGTTGTTTTTTTGGGGGGGGGAACTGTTGAGCAACAAAAAGCGACAAATTCCTGTGTAATTATTTTTTAATATCTGTTATTTCTTGGTTTTCTTGTAATTGTCGGACTAACTTGATGTCAAGTTAGCAGAAACTATGTAGCGGAATCAAATGAAGAGCCACAAATTTTATTTTTACGTAACAAACAAGCGACAAATGTTCAGATATACAGAATAACATAATAAATATACAGAATAGCAAGCAAGCAACAAAAAAGCGACAAATTTTCTGATTAATTTCAGTTGTTGCTTTTTGCCGCTCTAACTTCACGGACGTGTCAATGTGGTATTTTGAAAATAGGGTTCAGAGTTGAATGACTATAAAAAACGCTGTGGAATGCATTTTCTTTCCACCACTAGAATACCACAACTGTTTGAGGCATTATAATACCTTTTGTTAACGAAATAAAATGGAGTTTTTACTTTATACTCCTACAGACTCAAAATGCACTTATACCCCTTGTGCTCTGAACCACTTAATATAGCACCATTTTGGAAAAATGAATGGTTAATCTTCATTGTTTTTTATTTAAGCTATATCATTTTAAACAAAAACCTTCATGAAAGTAGTGTACTGTGTTGTACTTAATTTCCGTCTGGGTGAAACATTGGGAAATTCCATGAACCTCATGATACAAGACCCTCACGTTGCAAGAAAACGGTGGTGTTAAATATTATGATTATGAAAACAATATCGCGAAAATTTCGTTAAAAATACTTTTTGTAATAAACGTTTGGCTTTCAATGGCGTGAATATTTTTTTCAATACACACGATGAGTGATAAAACTGCAACAGGTCTGGAGTGACTCAATAGTTCCCCGAAGGTTCGAGATTATTTTGAAAAATCGCTTGCTCATCTAGGAAAAACTAAAAAAGCTTGACGGAAGTATAGCAGCAAATAAACAAACTTGTTGATTTGCACGTACGGGAATTATGTGTCTTCACACGTGTTAGCATAGTTCTGGTTCAATCGTGACTAATTTGTTACGCAGTCGCAATCTACATGCCGAATAGTGGCGATGTTTTTTGCGCTGTCGCCATCAGATCGCAAGATTTCCGGAATGACTAGACGTAACTTTCCGTGTCCACTGGTGAGGAGGTTTTCCGGTACTTGTCGTAGGGTATTTTCCCCTAACCCTAAAACATTCCAATTATGCTAATTTTTTTCCTTCCCATACTATGGTATAGTGAGGGATAGCATTGTAATCGCTTCAAGAATTCGATCTCAAATTTTCTGTCGTAAAATCCAAGTTTTGGGTTATTTGAAGCTGTAATTGAATACTCGCATCAAGATTAAGATATATTAGTGTCATTCCAAAGACGGTAAAGATTGGTGAAGGTGGTGAGGAAATCCATGACTGAGACATGCCGATTTAAAATCGGCATGTCTCAGTGAATGTATGAACGTATGTGTTGAGCATAACTCGGTCAGATTAGGAGCTTTTGAGTTCAGGCTTGGTTAATCTTGTCAGGAGAAAAATCTAGTTACGCCGTTCGGAAAATCATTAAGAAATTTAATTTTTGAGGGCCTTTACATGAAGACTCTGATTTTTCAAATTTTTCTGAAAAAAGGGTGCAATTTTTTTCTTTAAATTTGTTGCTCGAATGGAGGAAATGCATTTACAATTTTTTAAGTTACGATTTTCATTAAAACGTTTTGAAAATTGCAAAAGTTCAAATATTGTTCGAATCTGTCGTTTACCTCTAATATTATAGATTTCTTTCGTAGATCACCTATCATTCAATTATACGAGTAGGCCTTTAAATTATGTCATGTACATTTTTTTTTAAAATTATGAGTGTTTATTGAGTAAATTGGACGAAAAACAAGACATTTTCCCAAAAGTCTTCGAATAAGGTACACCGGTGTACGTGGAACTTACCGTTTTGTTTGTGCTCAGGTAGATGGAATATAAAGTAAACATAAAGTACTGTTGGTAGCATTCCAATCCCCAATCATTTTAAGATCCTTTTTTTTACCAGAACTGATTCATCCGTTATGTAAGCATACATTCAGATAAAACTACTGGTGCTACAGAATGGCACTGACTTTACCGTATTAGTTTTCGGTTTCGTTTGGTCTCGGCTAGCTTTTCGGACTTGCCAGTACTCTTGACAGCTGCCATCTATCGCCGCCCAAACTACGTTTTTTTGACATTTTCTTACGTTTTCGGTTTTCCATTTGTTGAACAAAACTATTATTTTAAGAATATAAAAAAAACAATTAAACCTTGCCCTAAATGGCAGTTTTCGATGAAAAATTTGGAGCCGTTTCAAGAAAATGGCGTTTAAGCGCTACTGTAAATGCGAAATTTAAAGCTCTTTTTTTACAGAAAAGTTTTGAGTTTTCGAAAAACTTCATTTGAAGTCATTTGAAGCACTTACACTCACAAATTCAATAGTGTTTAAAAATTGCTGGATATGTGCATTTTAACCGTATGAGAGAACTTTAAAAAATTACATTTTTGTAATTTTTGAAAAAACAAAAAAATACCCCCAAATGAACTTTACGCCATATTAAAGAGTGCAATTAGCACTATCCGTTCGAAAAGTTTGAACAAAAAATTTGAAATCATTTTTGAGAAAATAGCGTTTAAGCGTTTCTGAAAACGCGCAATTTTGAGCTAGTTTTCACAGAAAACTATTCAATTTTCGAGAAACTTTATTTGACATTATTTAAAGCACGTGTACTCGTTAATATAATAATGTGAACAAATCTCCGCTAATGTAAGTATTAACATGAGAAACAAGTCAAAAAAACCTTTTTGCAATTTTTGAAAAAACAAAAGAATAGAGGAATATGGCGGTAATGTCATCTTATAGAGCACATTTAGCACTATCTTTACCAAAAGTTTAAAGAAAAAATTTGAAGCCGTTTTTGAGAAAATCTGGTTTTTATAATTTTTTAAAATTTCAAATATAGCGTGCAATATTGCGCAAAAACTAATAAAATTTTCAAAAAAATGTACATGACTTTAATGAAAGAACTCACTTTGGACAACAAATTTTATTTGAAGAAAAAATCTCTGTCTTCAATTTTGTAGTTCTAGGAAGAAGCCGAAAAAATTTCAAACTTTGGCAATTTTCGAAAATTCAGGGTTAACCGTGAAAATGGGACCACGCCACCTTAATAAGTGTATTTTGCTCTATTCTTTCAAGAAATTTAAAGAAAAAATTAGGAGACTTTTTGAGAAAATTTTGGAAATGTCCGGGGGGCTTCTTGTAAAGTACCCTCAAAATTTGAAGAAAGTTTTTCAAAATCGAGGCGCCACGAGTGGACGCAGATAGACCGGTGAATATCCATTTTGGAAGAAATCGCACGTATGGTTTACGCGCTAGTGTTGTTCACAGACGGATGGACGGACGGAGGGCGTTTTGAAAAGACCAATTTTTTCGGTATCAGGGGACCCCAAAACGTGTATTTCCGTTGAAATCTCGAAATCGATTTTCCGCAGCATTACATAACTTTCCCCATACTCCGTAATATTATCGTATATTCGTACGTATATGGGAAAGTAAAAAAAATAGTATTGATCATGATAGTTATATATACCGTTTGCCTTCAGAATCATAGATTCCCGTAGAAAGGTTTCTCTAATTTTCCCATTTCGTTGCAGCTGAATTATCGAAATTTTGGGAGCGTTTCCAAGACTCGTAGCGCGGGTGAAGACGGCAGAGGCCATCTGCCACATTTGCAAGTGCTCTGCTGTTCTGACAGCTTGCTGACGAGTTCAGGCACGATCACAAGGCGCGAGTGATATAATAATTCACCTCCCTCAGTTCCATCAATTTACAGATTTGCGATTTTAATCGTTTGTATCCCAAAAAGTAGATTTTCTTCGGCAATACTTAGAAAAATCCTCGACGCTTCGACCGACTGTAAGCACTAGTGTAGAAGAAGAGAAATCGTCAAGACACCGCTGTGCAGTAACGAGGCATTCCTCAGCAAAATGACATAAGGAATATTTATTCATCAATTTGAGTGTGAGAGAAGAGTGTGTTTTGTTGTGGTGTGTTATTTCCCCACCTGAAATGACTCATCATGTGTGGCATATCACTGCGGGAAGCAAGGGTGACACACGCTGCATGGCCATTATGTTCTTTTGCATTGACCCTGAGGAGAGGAAAAGACGGTGCCAAAAGATGCCACGGTGAATTTGACTGAGGCGAGCGCGAAATTAAATACCACGAGAGTTGAGGGAAACGTAGAGTTCTTATCTCTTAAACAAGGACTGCAATAGTGGATAGCGGTAAACTCGTATGCTCTGAAATAATAGATGCTTGTGCAGTAACAAACGAAACCCCCCAATGACAATCCTCGTGACATCGCTATCTTTTCCGCCCAGCAAGTCTAACGCAGCGAAACAGATTGGGATCACAGTGTCACCTGGGTTTCTTTGCGGTGGTTGAAGAATATTAATGATGGCGGGCTACGTAAAATTACATTTCTCGTATTGTCATGCACCGTAGTACGATATCTAGGATAGCATAGATATATGTAGGATAGCTTGTGTAGAATCGTGTGTGTCCCTCGCATAGAGCACATTCGTATATTTGTGTTATTGGAAAAATAAACTGTGTGTGTATTTTACCACTATTTTTCTTTACTTACATTTTCTTCACGTTTTTAATGAACGTAAAATGGTACGTACCGAACAGCTCCAAAACTGATTGGCTTCTTTATCTGATAAGCAGTTTTGAACAATTTCTACTGGGTAAATGGTCTTGCAGAAAAAAATTGTAGGGAAGTTGAAAAAAATATTAAAGAAACGTATGTGCGTCAGTCAAGCCAGGAAGTTGAAGGTTATCAATGGATATGGGGAAACGGAAAACTGGTCAAGATTGTGCATATTGACTCTATCAAAGGATTGTTCGTACGGAAAAAACCGCAAACTATCAAACCACAGACATGTCTGCTGACGTATCGTGAGATACGTCGACGTTGTGCGTAAAGTGATTTCGTAAATTATTCGGAACTACGGAAAGGAAACAGTGCTGTTACAAAATTTGTTTGATTCTGTGTTCTGTCGGATTTTCTTAATGACGTAAAGTGTTGCTCATTAATGTTTTGATGTATCGTGCGTGAATGCAAACATGTTTCCTTTTACCAATTGGAAGTTGATTGACACGTCACATAACCAACTGAAGATGATTGAAATAAGCCTGCACTCTCCGAGCTCTCTGGCAATTGGGTAGATGATTTAACATAAACTCAATTGTATTTGTTAATGTACAATTATGAATACTAAGGATCCAAGGGATATCAACCATAAAGTTGCTTATATTTATATAATATTTTCAATAATTATCCAGACATGATAAGTTTCGGGAATCTTATCCCATCTTCATTGAAATTCATTCTGCACAGTATTACGCATGTTGGCGCCGTTTTAATTTCCACGTGTTTAATCCATTTTACTTGGTGCCAGTGTGTATGGGAATTAATATTCCCGAAACATGTCGTGTATGGATAAATTGAAAATGTTAAATAATCATAAAATAACGTTATGTTTGATATCTATTGGATCTTTACTATTCATTATGGAATACCACCATATCTCCGTTGACACCACGGAATTGTACATTTTAGTATTTAATGAAACAGTAGATCCAGATTCATTATGGAATACCACCATATCTCCGTTGACACCACGGAATTGTACATTTTAGTATTTAATGAAACAGTAGATCCAGAAAGAGAATAATTGCACAAGTGATATGTTCAAGAGAACGAGCGACGATAGGGGCGAGTTTTTTTATTTACCACGAGTGCATTTATACCCCTTTATCCAGGTGTTAACTTTAGTATTGTTTCGTTTCCATGTAAGAATAATTTGAATGTTGAGAAATACCAGTATGTCTTTATCACTCGAAGCATACTTTCAGTGACGTCATATTCGATGTAAGCGTGGCGAACGTTCTAAACAAGACCCATTTTCGTGGGCCTTGCCTTGTTGGTCTCATGATCACCGTAAGTCTTAGAGGATAAGAAAAAGATATTAATGTGAAAGATATTAATTAAATATTCGATGACGCTGGGAAAACAATGACAACATTGCTGACCTGGATAGCCGAGGTCGCTAAGGCTGGAGGGCCGAAGCTGCCTCGGCTCGAAGAGTCACGGGTTCGAATTCCGCCTCGGGCATGGATGTTTGTGTGTGTTCGTGTTGTCCTTACGTGTTATTCCTACAGATCGCCCTTCACTTAAAACAATGACAGTAGTCGCTCTATGACCAAGATGTTAAAAAGCGATCTTTAAAAAAAGCTAACATTACTTCCTAGCAAAATTTAAGACACATATGAAAGAGAATCTCATATTTATAAATCTTGGAAAATGGAAAACCGAATCACGTCTGATTCAGAAGTGGTTTCGCTTCCATACTTTTCAGAAAGAATACCAACAACTGACGTTTATATTTTTCACATTTGTAATATCTTTACAACAAATCTGTTTTACATTTGTACATTCAATTTATTCATGTTCAATATTTTATGATATCCATCCTGAGGTAGTGTCAGATTAACGTACTTTTGTGGCCATACTCATCCATGCTGAAGACGCTACATGAAAAATACATTACTGATATTTCTCAGTACAACAGACAAGCATATGTGGAATAACTTTCTCCAATTTCAGTAATCGTACTTTAAAGATAAATGTATCTACATAGTGGTAATAATTAAGTATTTATAAATGTTTCAGATTAACGTTCTATGTAAACTGTGATGTACATTTTTGTGTGTCCATTGTATCTTAGTTAGTCTTTTTTACTCTTTTCTTAAGTTCTGATTGGTAGTTGTAGAGTTTTAATTGCACGCGTACAATTTTATTAGTAAAATATGTCATAAGTAAATTAAAAAAAGTTCAATGGAAATGGGGCTTAGATATTTATTAGTTCCCTCCCATTTCTTGTTTTAGGTTGCGCAGTCTCTATCTTCGTACATAAAAACTGTGATTTTTTTAGTCGTCACAATGAGAAAATGACTACATGCGAAGTTTGTTCTGTAATACTTCCTGAAATGTCTCGCTATTGCTTCAAAGTCAAAAAATCGGTCTCGGTAATATTTTTTTGTTTTATTTTGTTTATACAACTGTATTCAAATTCGCGATTGTGTGTGTTGCAGTTGCTGGATATGCTGAAGTTCTACTCCAGATTTGAAATTAGCGACGAGACCGGAGATCCGCTCACAGATCATGACATGACGCAACTTCATTACTCGAAGATTACGTCGCTGCAGGTGAGCATATGCGCTAGCGCCTCAGTCTCGCTTAATTAATTGATTTGTCGATTGATTATTTCGTGTTTACGGGCGCGTCAACTGCTATGGTCGGTTGTCCCGTAAGTGAATTGCATGTTTTATTGCGGGAGGTAGGTGTTCTTCCACCCGCTGGATAGTGAGATCTGGCGGCGGCCTACAGGTTGACTTGCGGAGTTTCCCCCTTCTCCCCCCCCCCCAGTATCACTCGCCAATCGGGGCACCAACCCAGTCGAGACAAGCTCTAAGCTCCCGTGCGGAAGTGTAGTACATGTAAATGTGTAAGTAAGGGGGAGGATAGGACAAAGAAGAGGAAGAAACCGCGCACGGTCCGTGGCCCGTTTGTTAGGGTTCTGCTCTGGCATTCGCCTGGTTTTCATCTGAGAAACCACGGAAAATTACTCATCAGAGCATCCAGCCGCTACAATTCTCCAGAAGACAGCGGCTGAATTCGTCATAGCTAAGTAGTGTCGAAAATCCTGTCACCGTTGGGGCTCGAACCCCGGAACCTCAGAAGTCCTGCAGTGAAGTCTCGCTTAATACAGCATCACAGGCTGAAAGCTTGTCTGCCTATACTGCCACGCCGGATAAGGGTATAGCGGCGTGGTGCCGTATCCACCTACCGCACAAGTGTGCGTGCAGGGTGACCCTAGCGCCGAGGCGCAAAGGATGAGCAGTAAGGGTAGCAAAAGCGTTTCGTCCTAGTTCAGGACTCATCAGACAGGCTTCCAGCCTGTCACACTGTATGAACAATATGCTCTGTAAGTTCGTACACCCGATGCGCCAAGTGAGCTACGTTTATGCAACGATGTTGCACCGAGCAGGCAGCGACGGTGTTGCACAGAGGAAGAGACTACCTCGTGCAAGAACACTACTCAACGGCAGCTAGCCATGAAGCATACTCTACGAAGTCTCGCTTAAATCCCGACGCGTTATAATTTATTTTATTTATCTTAACATATATACTGTGGTTCTGTGTGAAATCTATTTTCAGTTTTTTCTTCTGTGTGAAATCGGCATTTTCTAAATTTAGCAACTGGGTTTATCCACTTTTTCATTTCTAGGGCCCTGTAATTAGAGTTTTTCTACCGAAAATTCGCCATTTTTTCGCGCAGCATTACATAACATTTTCTTCTCAAGAAGTTCCTTCTTAAGCGCGAGAAAGTAAAACAGCGTTGAAAGTTGGCGTGCGTTCTTTTGCATCAAGACAACGCACCTACACACAAAGCCTTCGCATCCCAGCAGACTCTGCATGACTCTGGGTTTGAATTGTTACGTCGTTCCCCATGTTCTCCTGATTTGGTTCCATCAGACATTTTTCTTTTCCCAAACTTGAAAAAGGAGCTAAAAATACGGCGATTTGCCAGTGATTGATGCTGTGAATGCCTGGTTGGACTCGAAATCAAAATCCTTCTATTCGAATGGTTTGCGAAAGTTGTATGATCGTGCCCGCTAGTGTATTAGTGTACAAACTTATTATGTTGAAAAATTAATGTGTTATGAAATTTGTGCCATGACTTCAATGTTAGGCTAGAAACTTTTCGACCACCCTAGCGAGCCGAGCGGAAGGAATGGGCGAAGCGGAAAGAACGGAAGGAGCGGGCGGAGTTTGATGGGCGGGAGGAAGAGATTGAGCAGATGGGACTGAATGGGCGGGACGGGGGTGTAGTTATGACGGCAATGTGTAGGCCGGATAGATCGTGTGGGACGAATGGGTGGGGTTGCTTTAGTGTGACTCACTCGTGAAAGTGTTTAACTGTACATATAAAATGCCCCAATCAGGGCAGTGTATCTCAAAAAATTACCGCTCCTGCCTACTAGCCAAAACTGCGATACATGTTATACTTGGGTTTTATTTCTTGATGCGTGGGGGCGTGTCTTCAAGGTGGAATAACTCACGGTATTTCGCGTCATTCTCAGTCGTGCCGCTGGGAGTCGCATGATCGCGACTGTATCGAACGGTGCTGACGATCTTGCGACTCCTAGTGGCATGACTGAGAACGACGCGAAATACCGTGAGATATTCCATCTTGAAGACACGCCCCCACGCGCCAAGAAATAAAAACCCAAGTATAGGAGACGGTATACATCGATCGCTGTGTTGATTACTGTAATACATTATGGACTATGACTAACCTCTTTAATTTTAACATGCATTCATTTATTTTCAATATTTGGCGCATTTTGGAACCCTGTTGATGTAATTTCATTCGTGGAATAGTCCTATTAAATACTACTCGTTCTTTGAAAATTCTCTGATAATTCCCCTCCGCTTCTCGAGTCGGGGATTTATTGACAATTTCCGAAGCACTCGTGGTATTTACCTAAGTTAAATACTCGGGCAATATTAGATAATCAGGTAGTAAATGTTAATGAAAGAAGAAAATAAATAATTAAGAGATAAAATATAAAATTGTTAATATTAAAAGTAAAAAGTTAGATAATGTAGTTTTATCAAGGTACATGGTAATGGAAAAAGTTGATGTTTGGCTATATTAATTTGTTTAGTAATAGAGTAGTAAAAAGTGACCCCGCCTAACTGCTGCCCCGGAACTTCCAATAATTGAATTCCGCTCTGCCGACACCAAGAAGCTCCGTGCCGTTTTTGCTGTTTTGGCATCTGTCAGTAGCAGTTGAATCTGAAGTCGAAGGTGCTATTTTTTTATTTTTATTACTTAATAAAGTGAAAAAAAAATATTACTAAATTTTGGGTACATTCTTTACAAATATGGGGAAAAAAAGAGCCGGGGTGATTTCCTGCATTTTAATACGACGACCTCCGAAAAGACGCAAAGTTTTTCATGTATTTTGATTGGTCACGGTGATCATTTGACGATCTCTATTCATTCAGCTTACAATACACGGAACAAGTACCCGTGTATGCATTCCATTAAGAATTATTAGTTCCGAAATCGTCCGTTGAACTTCTAAAAGTCCTAAAGCTCTTCAGTGCAAATTGACTTGCACCCATAGAGGAGAGATATACTAGAGTGCGCACCGAGCTGCGCAGAAGGCCCGGCCGGGTATCAACATCTCTCGCGCCAGTGTCACGTGACTTTGGGACAGCTAGGTGGCATCTACAAGAAAACCCGTCTCGCATTAAATGATTTTATTTTTATACGTACGTAAGATGTTTCATTCCAGCGTTTTTTTTCTCATTTATTAATCAACCCTAAAAATGTTGTTTATAGCAGAAAAGTGAATTTAAGTTTTTCTGCTCTATTTGCTCAAGTACATGAAAATTCCGATTTTTGTCAAATTTGTCACTTTCAACCGCATACTCTAC
This sequence comes from Acheta domesticus, assembly GCA_031308135.1. Lineage (NCBI taxonomy): Eukaryota > Metazoa > Arthropoda > Insecta > Orthoptera > Gryllidae > Acheta > Acheta domesticus. Next base: position 78,789,074 of record JAHLJT010003656.1, read on the forward strand.
TAAACCTGTTTTACAAGTACAATTACATAGGTCTATAAATAAAAAATATTTGTAAAATTAACTCCATGGGATGCATTAATCCAAATTTCTGTTATTACTCAATGTTAGGCATTCTACTATTGAAGATCCACATCAGTGACATTTATAATAGCAAGTTATCAAAATGATATTTCAAGGATTTATAGAGGTAAAAAAGGCTTTTACCTTTAATTTATTTTGTCAAAAACAGTAAAAACTGTATGTGATATATGGGGAAAAGTTCCATCTGCACTCATTTTCTTGAGCTTCAAAAGCTATATTTTAACTATAACATTTGACATTTTCCCTCCCAAGTTATATAAAACCTATTTGCATCGATAAACAAACTGCATGTTTTATTTTTTTCTTTGTATTACTAACAACAGTAACATGCCACTGGCTTTACTCCTACCACTAGTAGCAAGTAAGCTCAAGAAAACACGGGCGTATTGAAGCTACATTTATATCCAAAAGCAAAACAAAGGGACATCTCAGCATTTGCTCAATGGATCAGGAAAACTGGACAAAAACCTGATCGAAATGAGGGTCTTTGACCTGGAAGGTAAAGTACATATTTTTCAAAGAATTTACTAATAAAAATCAACTACAATCATACAAATTACTAACTCTAACATACTATAAACACAACTTACACCAGTAAATACCCATAGGATTAATGTCATCTAAATAAAATCATTGTTGTTAACTGATCCATACTATTTTTTTGGTAAATTTGGGTGTGCTCTCTTCCTAAATGTTTTAATCGTATGTCAATATATTTAAACAATATTGCCTTTATTAAATACATCCTGTGATTCATTATGACCTCTTGACCAATAATATGATATGTTAAATTACTAAAAACAGAACTATTCACAAATTCTCTCAGACATCTATTTACAATTGTACTACATGCTGCCTTTTTAAAAATGTCACCTCTCCCCTGAAGTATTCTTACTTCTACCTCTGCTCTTTTGCAGATTTTTATAACATCTGCAGAAGGGTATTTCAGTCCATAATCATCTTTCCTCTGAATGAAGGAATATGATCCTTCATCAGTATCAGTCCAGCAAAGAACTAAGCTTACAGTTCACATAAGCAAGAGACTTTTGCAACTTTCTAACTAAATTTTTTTCCAATATAAGTTACAATGTCCACAACATAGGGAGACAATCTAGTTTCAAGATTGTGTACTGATGGCAAGTACTTATGGTCAGTTGGTACCTCACTGCCAAGTTCAGGATCATTTACTTGTGGCACACTTGCATACTGGCATGAACTGACATGTAACACAGTTGTTTCATCCTGTGGAACACAATTTGCAAAGTTAAATTGTTATTGCACTTCTTGAAAAGAAAAAGAATTTTGGATCGTAAGCAGTGAACAAATATCCACAACATCCCAAAATAATTACGCTGTAGCACCACAAACAAGCAAACAGCACGAAACGCTACATACAGCAGCGTACAGCACGAGCTGCCGGTGTCCCGAAGTCACGTGACTTACGACCACCTCATGTTGAAACCTGCGCAGTAGGCTCACGCGCACTCTAGTTGTATCTCTCCTCTATGCTTGCACCATCAACTAGTCTCTCAGCTCTGACTCGCTTTATTCGATTGTTCGGAAGCTCGGTAGTGCTACCGAATGACTATTGCAGGACATCTTACAAAACTCCCTCCAAATGCGCATGCGCGAGGAGGGGTGACTCCCACCATCAACCGCTCACTTCCCCAGAAAATATCGCTGTCTCACTCGCTCTGCGTGCCAGGCGACGTGGCCGGTCGAGGGGAGGGGGTTCTTAACGCACAGACAGGCTGCTTTGTTCGTGGCCCAACGTGCAGCAGTAAAAGTGTCAGCCATCCAAATCAAAACCGTTTCAGCTGTCTGTGCACAAACGCTGACTCTTAATATATTAAGATTCAGTAAAAGAAACATATGTATAGCAAGCATCGCCCCTGGTCCTCAGTCCTGTCCCTTTCGTCTTCGAGTGCTGTGCAGCGTGGCGTCTCTTAGCGTAGGCCTAATTTCTAGTGAAGTTCACAGGCGTAATATTGTATGTATTTGTTTCTAACACTAGGACAACCGTTTGCAGGTAATATAACCTGAACATCAAGCACCCTCTTTACCATCCCGATCTCAATTCCATCGATTTAGTTTGGAGTTCCATTAGGAATCATGTTACGAAAGAAAGCATCGGTACCCGTCTATGAGTTAAAAAAATGTATGCCGAATATTATTTTCTAAATATTGCCCAAATCAATGGAAGAAGTGTTGTGAACACGTTAAGAAAATCGAAGAAGAATATATGAAAACGGACATGTCGACGAAAGCAAAGGTGGACAAAATTATCGTTTCTTTGCGGGGCAGTTCCTCTGAGTGTGAGAACGACAATGACGTCACACAGCGAAGGCTGCAGTGACATTGATGACTTATAGCTCCTCCTTGCTGGGGAGGGTGACGAATCGCGCGCGCGCAGTAGGTCAGATATTCTGGCACTGTAGCAGCGGTGGGAGAAGCCCGCGAAAGTAAGAACCTCCCAAAAGGGAGATTTCAAACTTGTCCCCCTATAGTGTGCTTGCTGTCGTTGGCGCGGGAGCGCTTCTCCGCTACTGGTGGCGGGAGTATTGATAGCAAAGTTTAACAAAAGATCGATACATCGTTACGTCGATACATCACCGAAAGGTTTTCAATGTTGATGAATATATCGACAAAAAGCATCGATGTTTAAAGTATCGAAGTTTTAAATATTAAACATTTTGAAATATATCCTGGTTCTGATGTAATACATAATAGGCCTATATTAGTTTGAAGTATAATCTGCCTCAAATTCGACTGTAATTTTAATTTTGTAATCAATATTCTATGTAGTCAAGGTTCACATTGCAGTTTAACAACATTCTCATGTAAAGAAAGGTAACTAAATCGCCCTTTGAGCAAATGCTGAGATGGCCCCGTCTTTTTGCTTCTGGATAGTAATGCAACTTCACCCCCTCCACCCAAGACATCACATTGACTGGTCATACACGATTGTAAATGTATATGTGACTCAATAAATTATTATTATTATTATTATTATTATTATTGTTATTATTGTTGTTATTAACTACACCGAAATAGCAAACGGTTTGCGAATAGCGCACGGTTTCGTACCGACTGGGTATCGACAATGGTATATATAAATGGCCGTTGATTGCGAGTCCACAGTTTTCGATATTTTTATCTCTAGTCAATAAAGCAATAATACATAAATGTAGATACATTTTGATGGGAATGCACTAATAGTTCAATGGGTCAGTTTGTCATCGGTATTGCTGAAAATTGTAAAATATATCCACATGTTCCAGTCGTCGTTTTTATTATGGATTTAATTTATTTACCGAAATATTTATTTATTGCGAGAGGTTACAGGACACCTTTCGACATTTTCAGGGAGACCTCCCCCCTCATGCAATGTCTATGAGGAAGTCCGTTACTTTACATAAGCGATGACAGAGGCTTACGTTTTCATAGCTCTCCTTTCCTGAGTAGATGATTACAGTGATGGTTTGCCATTACCACGGATTGGTATAAGGAAGTGTGATGAAAAGAACATGAAGGGGAAAGTAATGATGAGAGATAAATGATTATGGATGGTATTATATTCAGAAGGGACACGTGTTGTGATAAGTTACTATAGTACCACATGATGAACATCCTCTCAGACTGAAACCCACACCCTTTTGCTCCCCGTACGTGGACGCAGTTCCAAATGTTTGCGCCACCTACGTTGGCACATAACGCGTCGTATCTGGTGTAGAGAAGTTACTCTAAGAAGGGAGATTTGCAAGAGACAGTGATGAAGCCATTTACAAATGGCTGTAATTAAACGAGCGCATTAACAAAATGAGTGCATGAACATTGTGGTATATTACCATCAGTGACCAAGCAGTAGCTGTCAAAACGGTCCCTTCTTATAGTAATCTCTGTATAATGTAACGAAAAACCCCTTCTCTCACACTGCTACCAATATCGATCACGCCCACGAAACGGGCGCCAATGCAACGAAAACCCCCCCTTTCCTATTTACTAAAACGCCCTACGAACTGGGCACTAATGTAATGAAAATCTCCCCTCTCAACTCCTATTGTTGATCACGAAAAACTTCCTTGCCGATCACCTGTAATATCTACAATGCACACCACTGTGCCCCCCCTTTTTACTATCCGGAGTTTTCCTGTTTACATAAATTTATCAGGGCGGGCCGTGATTTGTTCTCTACAGAACACAAGCGCCACGCCAATGCAGGGACCAGGATCAGCTAGCTATGTGATAAAAACACCGGTTACGTAACATCAAAACGAGAACTCAAAATCTCGTTTGTTTATTTTCTTTTTAACCAACAGAAACATTAATACCCTCATAAAGGAATCAATACCACACAACATCAACAAAACACAATATCATAAAAATCACAAAAATCAATAAACATATTATACCCAAACGTTATTACGAAATAATGAGCTCAATACTGTGGCCACACCCATTACATTGCAATCCCCGCAAAAATGTTTCCAGTTTTGGCTTTGCAAACCATTTATTCTTCCCAAGAGCAAAGAAATCAAAGTCATTGACTTCACTGGAGTGTTGCAAAACAAAAAAAATATTCCACTTCCCTTGCGTTGTTAACGAAGCAGCGACCAGGTCCCCACACACAAGATCTCACGCCGTCATGCGTAAGAACGCTGCTCCACTGCTGCCTGCTAGCGCCGAATTACCAGTGCCCCCCAAAATGGCACTGACCACGGCGACGATATGCAGAGGCGCGCTCGAGTCTGCTGCACCTCGGCACACTTCGTTCGGCGACACCCGCTTCGATTTTCAATGGTCGAAGTAACACCAGTTCCAAACATTAGTAGAAAAACGTTCAAAATTCACAAAACTCAAAATTAGGATCGCGCGTGGCATAGCTTTATATATTACTACTAAAATAGTTCACATCACACGGCATACAGTTCCGCCACCTTGCGAATACAAGTCCCAAGGAGCAACACCTTCTCGAGATCTTATAAGTTCGCGTGTTAAAATAATATCACGAGTGACGCGGAGTACAACTCGCCACGAAGTTATTCACTCCTCTCACAGTTTATAATAGTTCACTAGTACGAGTCCAGAAGAGAACACTTCATCAAAAAATTACAAATCCAAAATTTAAAATTGTTCTTGCAACAAGCGACGCGGATTCTGCCTCTCGCTACCAAGCTATTCACTCCGTCTCACCCCCATTGTTGTCCTAAAGCATTTATAACTTTTTTCCGAACAAAACAATACGGCCTCTATTGTCTTCTGCTTTATAACTTATAAAATAGTTTATTATTAATTTCTAACACTTCCTGGATTGTCTTATTATATTGTAAAATTCCCAATTAAAATTTCGTATCCATTCCACTTCTTAGACATCACTTTTCTCGCTTCATTTTGTTAAAAGAATGCTTTTTCGTGCGTCTCATGCCTACAAACATCGCTCGTTTATTTCTCAATTAACTAATGTAACATAATGTTTATCTATTAATGTTCGGCGTCCTAAAATTGTGTCACCACGTTTATAATTTGGCCGGTATTCCACGGAATACTTTGGTATATGCCAAATCTCGGTAGACACACTAGTTTTCGTTTAATTTATTAATATATCCAAACTTTTCTAAAGTGACGTCACGACCATTGTTGTTTCCGTTCTTTAACATGTTAAAAGTCAATGTCGTGATCATAAAACTCGCGATATTATGCGTTTCTGTGACCCGATTTAGCTGAAACAAGCTTTATTCTGTTCCTTATGATTTTGTGCGTTGACTAGTAACACACAACCATTAATTCCCCACTGCGTTCACATGTTCGTCCGAAATACTCGTTTTCTCTTAGATCACCTTCACTTGTTTTTTCTACATTCCGCTCGGGAAGTTTCTACATAAAGTTCTATACCCGGTTCATAAACCAATGGTCACTTCATGTTATTTACCTATTTCATTTGTAATAGATGGCTAAACTATTACAATAATTCTTCATACTCACAGTACTGACTTGCAGCCTGCCAGGCTGCTTTGAATTTGGAAGAAATTGGCATTAGGCTAGAAGATGAACTTCACTTCTAATCGAGGGGATACATGTTGAAAAAAGGAGTTTCAGCTGTACACAAACCATTGATAAAGAAATGTACCAAGTATCTCCTGGAAATAAATATTGGGAAATGACTGACCGGAACAATGCTGACCTCTCTCTCCTTTCTGCCCTCTCTCCCCTTTCCCCTCTCTGAACACATTTATTATTTTTAAGTAATGTCATCTCAGGTTTTTTACTGTTGGAACCCAAACCTTGGACCTATCGTTTCTCAGCCTGTGGAGTTTCAGTTTCTGACAACACAAACCATAGATGTGGTTCTGTTGTAGGTTGTTGTTGTTATTATTATTTCCAAAAACCGAAGACTTATGCCACTGTTGAGGTCCCATAAACCTTTCCCTTTTTAATAGCTCCAAAAATGCCTTGTTGGTCTAATAGTTCACCACAATTAAATTCACCATAATATTTTGGTAGTAAAAAATAATAGAAAGATAATGATAATAGTTACAATAAAATATTTCTTGTGTACAGAAAGCAGCCTATGCAAAGTTTCCTGACCTTCGTGGCTTCTCTTTGGCAAATGTTGCCAGCGTGGATACTCGGGAAGCCTTGCTGAAGCATTTTGGCCCTCTCAGGTAGTGTATTTGGTACATTGTGTTACACTCCACATTTGCCATGTTGTCAAGCACTGTAATTTTGTTGTTTAACATTTTCATCTAGTTTCTGAAACAAACTTTTGAGGTTTGTAATTTCATTTGGTTGTATCTTATTGTGCAGCGAGGAGAAACTACGAGCAATTGCTTCCTACCTGAACCTTGTTGCTCCTGCCGATGCCAAAGAAGTACCTGATTGGCAGCGATTGGACAGAGACTTTCTTCTGGAATTGCTGGTATATCCCTTTTCTTTATTGCATTACAATTGTTAGTACATATTATGTTGCATATTATTTCATGGCCAATTTCATATTTAGGTTTCAAGGCATGAAAGGAGGGCATCTCAACTTGAAGCTTTGAATGAAATGCCCCTTTACCCAACAGAAGACATAATTTGGAATGAGAACATTGTGCCAACTGAATACTTTTCAGGAGAAGGATGCCTTGCCCTTCCAAAACTAAACCTTCAATTCCTCACTTTGCATGACTACCTTCTAAGAAACTTCAACCTTTTTCGTCTAGAATCTACTTGTAAGAACTTATGATTTTTATTACATTTTATTCTTTCTTGTCAAATACATTATCTATTTCTGATATAATTGTAACTTTTTTTTAAAGATGAAATTCGACAGGATATTGAAGATGCTATTAGCAGATTAAGTCCATGGTAAGTTATTTTCTGTAGAGTATTGATAATAACTCCATAAATTATTTGTGTTGCATATACCTATTTGAAAAAATATTGTCCAGGAGAGCCGAGGATGGCAGTACTTACTTTGGAGGATGGGCACGAATGGCTCAACCAATTGTAAATTTTGCTGTGGTAGAAGTTGCCAAGCCCAATATTGGTAATTACTGTTAAAAATACAAGTGATTAGTATTTACATACAAACCTTTGGAATATTCTGAAAGCTGTATTAATAATGCAGGTGAAAAACGACCCTCAAGAGTTCGAGCAGATGTTTCTGTAAACCTGAGTGTCAGAAATGAAATCAAAAATGAATGGGAAAACCTCAGGAAACATGATGTTTGTTTCCTTGTTACTGTTCGACCTACTCAAACAATAGGTGAGACAAACAAAGATTATCCTCTATTTATATTTAAGGAAAGAAGTACCATTTACAAGAAACCACTGCCCCAACACCCCAAGAGGGTGCTTCTGCTGGATAGGGAATAACTCTCCGCACAAACAGATTTATGACCAAAAAAATTAAAGAACACAGCTTATGGAGTTCAAGGAACAGCAGGTACACATGCGATTTGCAACACAAGTTACACTGCGACACGAGGTACTATTGTGGATATCTTAGAAACAATGCATTCTTGACCCTTAAAATCCCATTTTCATAGTCCTTAAGGGACACAACTAATGCTTCTTGTGCTGAAAAACTACACAGTGAGACATTTTTAAATGTTCTTTCACATTTTCCCACTTTGTAGCATAGGTTATCAGAAATGTTAGTTTGAAATCCAAAATGAAACTATGGACACTTTTAAAACAATTTGATTTGATTTATTGTCAGTAAGATTATTCACTCCAATAAAAAAATTAAATACAAAAAAGAATTTAAAAAATTTAAAAATAATAATAAGACATTTGTATGGGAATTTTAAAATTTCTTTTATGCCACAGGTACAAAATACAATCATAGAGATCCTTTTGTTCCTCAAGTTGGGTTAACATATGTAAGGGGTTGCGAGATTGAGGGCATGCTGGATCAAAATGGTCGAGTAATTGAAGAGGGTCCAGAACCTAAACCTCAACTGCCAGGGGAGAAAAGAACCTTTCGAGTGTGGTTGGACTGTAATCAATATCGCATTGACATGGATCAAGCAAGCCAAGGGAAGGAGGTATGCAGTTGTTTGGCTTTTCTTATACACTCACAGTGTTAATAGCAATATCAAGAAAATCCAAAGATGTAGTCAGTTTCTAACTTTCCTCATGAAACAATAAAATTGAACTTATAGTTAAACTATCAAACTTCAAATTAGCTTCTTAATATTTTTACAAAATGTCCCACAAATTATGTATCTGGCTATTAATTAATTTAATGTTTATTTTTGTAAGATTTTTGTTCCTCAGTGTAAGAATATTGATTTTTGATTGGAAGGGTTTAAATAATGTGTTTTTTTGAAAACAAACATGAATTACTTGTTTTTTATTGTTGTGATGTTAAATGATTAGGATGTGTATGAAACTTTCAACATATTAATGAGAAGAAAACCTAAGGAAAACAATTTTAAAGCTGTACTTGAAACTATTCGTGAACTTATGAATACAGAGTGTGTGGTACCTGACTGGCTTCATGACATTATTCTGGGTTATGGAGATCCAGGAGCTGCTCATTACTCTAGGTATGAGTTATTTCTTTTACGGTTGAGTTTTATGACTTCACTGTTAACAGATATAGGTAAATTTTATTAAAAATGTTGAATTTCAATATATTATTATTATTATTATTATTATTATTATTATTGAAAATACAAAATAAATAATAAAATCTAACCATGTCTCTTTGGTAGAATGCCAAATGAAATTGCTACAATGGATTTCAATGACACTTTCCTTGATATGGATCATTTAAGAGCAAGCTTTCCTGAACATCAAATAAAAGTGAAAACCGATGATCCACGGAAACTTGTACCTCCATTCAGGTAAGAATATTATGCCCATACTGGCTTAAAGTGCCATATATGTAGTTTTTTCTTTTCAAATATTTTGCCATTTTGTAAGATTTATATAAAATCTATTGCAATAAAAAAATACATCCATTGATTACCATTTGTAGACTGACATTCGAGGATGTATTAAGCAAGAAAAGAGCAGCAGAAAGTGATGAAATGAAAGAAGCTAAGAAAATTATCACTGTAGAACCACATGTTATACCAAGTCGTGGTCCTTACTTGTTCAATGAACCGAAAAGGTAATTTTTTTTTTTTAATTTTACTTTATTTATTGATAGTACATGCTCATAGAATTACAAATAATTATACAAAGTAAATGTGTCACTGAAGTTACTAGTCAAGATGGAAAATAAAAATAGAAAGAAGCAATTACTAAAAGAATGCAAAACACACACAACTGCTTCACAGCGAGTATAAAAGAATTACATATAGCAGTGGTAAATGCAGTAGTTCATAGAATTAATAAAGTGTGTACAAAAAAATTTAGACAACTGTAAAATTTTTTTGTAATGTCAGTATCAAAAAAATCAATTCTTTCAGCATAGTAATTAGTTGTTCTAGGCAGTCTGTTAAAGGTATCATAAAGATAATATAAGTATATTTCTCAAATAATTATTATGTCGAATATTTTTTAATTAAGTACCTTTCTTTTAGGAATTCTATTCCATTTACACCGACTCAAGTAGAAGCAATTCGAGCAGGAATGCAACCAGGACTTACTCTAGTGGTTGGACCTCCTGGAACTGGAAAAACAGATGTTGCTGTCCAGATTATTGCAAACTTGTATCATAATTTTCCTGCCCAGCGAACTTTGATTGTCACTCATTCTAACCAGGCATTGAATCAATTGTTTGAAAAGATCATGGCTTTGGATATTGATGAACGACATCTTCTACGTTTGGGTCATGGTGAAGAAGCTTTGGAAACAGAAAAAGACTTTAGCCGATATGGGCGAGTTAATTATGTTCTTGCTAAGAGATTAGATCTTCTCACAGAAGTTCAGCGACTGCAGGAAAGTCTGGAAGTAGCTGGAGACGTTGCATATACTTGTGAAACTGCTGGTCATTTCTTTTTATACCAAATTTTAGCACGGTGGGAAAGATTCTTAAGCAGAGTTCGGCCATCCTCTGGAAAGGTGTGTATCAGTATTTGTGCTACATAGGAGAATTAATTTAATGGATAAATAACTTAAAGTAACATTATTTCATTTCAGTTAGTAGCAGTAAAAACTATCAAAGATGAATTTCCTTTTCATCGATTTTTTGATAATGCTCCCAAGCCTTTGTTCAAGTGTCGAACATATGAAGAAGATATGGAAATTGCTGAAGGCTGCTTTCGATACATAGAAAAAATTTTTACTCAGCTTGAAGAATTCCGAGCTTTTGAACTTCTAAGAAGTGGTTTAGATCGTTCTAAATACTTGTTGGTGAAAGAAGCAAAAGTTATTGCAATGACTTGTACTCATGCTGCTCTTAAGCGAAGAGAACTCGTTGACTTGGGTATTGTTTTAACTAGTGTAAAGTATATGTAAATCATGAAGTTACCAACTGTTACTAAATCTAAATTTTTGCAGGTTTTAAATATGATAATATTTTGATGGAAGAGTCAGCCCAAATTTTGGAGATAGAAACTTTTATTCCTCTTCTCCTTCAAAACCCACAAGATGGTTACAGTAGGCTAAAACGCTGGATAATGATTGGTGATCATCATCAGTTGCCTCCAGTTATTAAGAATATGGCTTTTCAGAAGTATTCCAACATGGAACAATCACTTTTCACTAGGATAGTGCGATTAGGAGTGCCAACTGTAGATTTGGATGGGCAGGGTCGTGCACGACCAAGGTTAGTTGCTTTGTTTTTGTTCTTCCCCTCCCTCCCCCCTCCCCCATTTTATTTACTGACCCTTTTAACAGAATCTTCTTTAGAGATGGTGAGAATTTAACATTATTAAATGTTTTGTCATAGATCGTATAGTGTTCGTTGGCCTTTGGAAAGCCACAATAGCAGTTTCATATCAACTGTATTCTTTCATTTAATTTGTTTTTCAAATACATTGTTCAATTTGTTAATTTAACTACAATATTTTATACTACTGTCATTGACAATTCTCTTTTTGTTAATTATCAAACTTTAAAATTTATTACAGTATTTGCAACTTGTATAATTGGCGGTACAAAAAACTGGGAAATTTAGCTCATGTAGAAAACTGGCCTGAATATAGAGTTGCCAATCCAGGATTCTGGTATGACTTCCAACTTGTGAATGTAGAAGATTTCAATGGAGTAGGGGAGTCGGAACCTAGCCCTTACTTTTATCAGGTCAGTCTTTACATAATTTTTTCAACTTTTCAGACTGTACAACAATTGAACTTGGAAAGTAATTTTTCATAGGACATAATTAGTTTCAGTTTTGTATGTACTGTTTTCTGAAATTGCATTTCTTTCTAAAGTGATAACATTATTCTGTTTTTTAGAATTTAGCTGAAGCTGAATACTGTGTGGCTGTCTTCATGTATATGAGATTGTTGGGCTACCCTGCTCAGAAGATATCAATTTTGACTACTTACAATGGTCAGAAACATCTAATAAGAGATGTAATCAACATTCGATGCTCCAACAATCCTTTGATAGGACGCCCTCATAAAGTAACCACTGTGGACAAGTATCAGGGTCAACAGAATGATTACATTTTATTGTCATTAGTACGAACCAAAGCTGTGGGGCATCTTCGTGATGTTAGAAGACTTGTGGTGGCAATGTCTCGTGCACGACTGGGACTCTATGTTTTTGCACGAGTTTCTTTGTTCAAGAATTGTTTTTGAACTGACTCCTGCTTTTAGTCAGGTATGCAATTGTTGGGTTTTGTTTTTTTGGGGGGTGTTTGCTGTTGATGTTTTGTCATTTATTATACTCTGATAGCTGTTTACAGTTTTTTAATGTAAACAGGAATGATCATTTTTATTTAATTTCAGTTCTGTTTTGTTTTATCACAAAAGAAAACTTTTGTGGATAGCATTTCATAAATCAAAAACTGGTTTTATGTAAAAAACTTCAATATGAAACATTCCAGTTCTTGAGAGGACTCTTGTTATTAAAAAGAAAAAATTTTAATTTTAAAAAAATTTAAAATAAAACAAATTGTCTACAGTGAAACTGTGTAGAAGTTGATATCAAAAAGAGATTCATTATAAAAAAGCTAATAATTCCATGATATTGGGGGTATTATCAATAATTTTAGTGGCCAAAGTTTGTGGAAAAATTGTTTTCTTCTTGATGAAAGAGCCAAGAAGTTCTAAAATGCATGCGGGAAAGTAATTCGAATTTTTGTATACCATGCATATGGCACTCAAACAAAAGGTTCAATATTGAAAAGTTCCGTTGGATATTCCGTTAATTACAAACTAATTTTTGCCCATGATAGTACAAAATACATATTCAGCCCAGTAATTAATCTACAATGAAATATGTTAAATGAATGCTTTGGTAAACTTTCAGTTGATGATGAGGCCTTTGAAATTGCATTTGGCTCCTCATGAAACTTACCCCAGCCAGAGGCCAAATGACAACTTACCTCAAGGGACTCCTCAAGAAGTGGAGGACATGCCCCAAATGGCAGCATTTGTCTATGACTTCTATATTGAGAAAGTACAAGCAATGAAAGCGGCTTTTTACGTAAGTGTTGTTCATTGTGTTCTTTGGAATAATCCAGTTTTATTTTACTATAAAAATCTTTCTGTAGAAAGAATTTAAATTGGGATGGGAACAAGAAACAATTTTTAAAAAAAAGGGTTCTCTTATCTTACTCCTATGCATAATTTATTGTGTTGTTCACCACCTTGTGTAGGGGAAAAACCTGGTTAAGATGTGCAATGACAGGACTATATAACATATTTTCCCGCTAGATTAACAGTTTGTTTCTTCATGTATTTAAAAAAAAACACTTTTCTTTGTTAAAAATATGTTATAAATTAGTATTTTGTAATTCAAATATTAGAGTATTTCATTTTAAAAAAATATTTTTATATTGATCAATAAAAAAGTCAATTTTAATATTAATTATTTAATTATTAATTTATATCGCCTGTTCTTTATTCATAATAATTCTTATTTCTCTTCTCCCCTTCCCTCTAATGATTGTCTGCACTTTATGCAGATTTTTAGTACTCTTTTTGTTCAACATAATTCATTCTTTCCTTTACCAGGGGGCCCAGAAGATGTGGCAGAAACCAGGAACACACAAAGGCTCAAGCCCACAGCATTTTGTCTCTCATCATCCTGGAGGAGATCGCGACACAGATAGTGAAGAAGAAGAAGAGCGTGTGCGGGATGCAAAATCTGAACAGATCAAACAGGAAACTGAAGATATGCCTTCTGATTATCAGATAGTCACAAGTGAAACACAGCCACCAATGGAAGAACAAGTGGCCAGTGAAGTAGAAATGGAGTCAGAAGAAACCCAAGAATCTGTAGAATTTTCCACTGAGAAAGCAGTGTACCCAAATAGTAAAAAGGCAGAACCTTCTGGGCAAATGGAAACTATCATCAATGAAGTCCCAGAACAAAATTTTGAGAATGCAGATATGCAATCTCAGGAACAAACAAATGATGAAAATAGTGATGATGACAATGACGATGATGATGATGATTAAATTTACATGGGAATTGAAATATCAGCAATTTAGATCATCCATCATTCAATCTTTCATTTTCTGCATTTTATTATTGTAAAAATTATTTTATATTCAAAATATGACAAGATTTTCTAATATTTTTTTATGAATGACTTTTCTCCAACAAACTTGTTTATTGACCTATTTTTGATCAAAGTCATTGTACGTTTCTCATTTCTATCTTAAGTGTATTTGTTAATGACTTTTTATTGTTTCTTTGTAGCTTGTAAAATATGTTCTTTGTGTAATGTTTATAATGCTGATGTATTGTGGTCATTATGTATGACTTGTATTATGGAAGTTCATAATTTCGAATAAGGTTTTGATATTTAAAACCTCAGAATGAACGTTTAATACCATTTTTAAATTACTGATTAAAAATAAACCACATATTACATATAATGTTTCAGCTGTAAATGAGTACAAAGTGTTTGATTTTTTTAATTTCCTGTCATGATTCAAAAGAAAAAGAAAGTTATATTACTGTTCCATGCAGCTACATTTGAATAGGTCACATCAGTATTGAGTTTTTGAATTTGGTAAAAATGGGATGTGATAAATTTTATTATTTAATTAAAATCAATGTTTAATGTGTATGCATTGAATAGTCATTAATAAAAAATAAATCATTGATATGTATTTTTGTGTTGTTATAAAGATACAATCCAAATTGATACGTATATTTGCTGTTTTTTATAATGCCACTGAAAACAGAACTGGGAGAAATTGGAAGATCTTCCAATTTACTTATAAATACTTATAAAAATTGTTGGAGTTAATTCAATGATGAGAGAATTTCGGAATGAAGAATTCATCAAATATTGATTAAATTATTAATTTTTGTGTTCTCTCTCAAACAAAAACTTACATGTATGAAAATGTAATAGAAGTTTCATCAGACAAACCTGCAAATAGTTAGATAAAAGTAATTTTTCTACATGCAAGGAGTACTGTTGTTGAAACCATTGCAAATTACGAGTCTGAGTTTGCAAATTAAATTTTTAGATTACAGTTAACCACTTTAATATAATTTTTTAGTCAACCAATTGAACTAATAAGGCACACCATAAATACCCAACCTCCTGCTCTTTGTTGTGAAAAACACCTACTAATATCTGACTCGTTGAAAAAATTGTAAAATATTTAAACTTTTATTACAGTTAGGTAATACCAGTTCATGAAATTATTCAACAGTATTTTTTGAATTTGGTACGAGCACTTTTGTCAGGACCCACCATAAGGGGTCGGTCCATAAATTACATAATGCTAGAGAGTGGGGAGGGGGTTTGAGGCAGCGTTACGCTGCTTTACCTGGGGATGGGGGGGGGTGTTAGTTTAGTGTTAGATGACATTGATTTATTGTTAATTTCAAGACATTGGTGAAAAAATTACTTTTTTCTGCCTTTTACCAAAACATTAAAGTATAAATTACTTTATAAAAAAACATAAATAATTCAAAGTTAATGTGTAAATACAATAAATGGAAGTATTTTCCATAATTTTTTATAGACTTTGTAAGATAACAAAGAAAATATTCAAAACTGATCTGTCGTGTATTCTAGAATCCAATTAACTTGGTGCAGAAGATTGTCGCTCATGCGTCATCCACGACATGTGCAGGGCTTGTGAGAAATTTTCATGTCTTTACGCCCTTCCTTCACTTAGTTCTTGTTCACAAATGTTATTGTTAATACTAGTTAGCAACGTCAGTTAATTCTCACCTTAATTATCATAAATTTTAAAATAGAACGCAAATAAAATCAATACAAATTGTTTTTTGTGTGATATAATTTATTTTTATTTCTTGTGAATGTGGGGGGCTGTCTCACGCGTTACGTAATTATTTAGGAGTTCAAGCGCGCGTTCTTGCGCGTACAGTGGGTAAGGGGGTATTCAAAATACTCAAAATTTGCGGCCCCCTTTACGGACGGTCCCTAAAAAACAGTGTTCAATTTTCAAGGGTTCTTTAATCTTGGTTTCAGTTAGAGGAATCAGTATTAGTTTTAATTTGGGGATTGCCCATCTAATCGCACCATTTTCTTCGCCCATATCCACTGTCCACCCACCACTTCTACCTAGATGATAATGATACATCCTTTGACCATCAGATGGCATCGGTTACTCCAGGTGTGTCGGTAAAGAAGTTGGCTGTTAAATTCACCGGTGAACGTTTCGCTGTGGTAGAACGCGAGTGGTGATGTGTCGCGCGAGATGCTGTGTTGGCAGGAAAATAATATTGGAATCATAAAATTATGCGGAAGAATTGTATTGAAAATCAAAAAGTAAGTCTTTCGTTGTTACGTAAATTAAAACACTACTGATACTGAAGTCATAACCTCTAGGTACTTGAACAAAACCTATCTTTGAACGAGAAGATCTTGACGATGTAATTCAAACATTCCATATTTTTGTGTTGTAATTAGCGTATTTGTTACTTCTGATGCTTTTGTCTGATTGATATTTTCAGGTTTTCAGTATTCTTGTGAGCGGTCAAAAGAAAAACATTCATGTCTGGAGAATAAGAAATAGCTGCAAGGCAGGTTATAATCTGCCATGAAGAATCACAATCATTTGAACTCAGTTAATATTGGTGAGAACATTACAAATTCATTGAAACATCAAGATTTAAGTGATCGGCAAGAATTATGTGACACGGGTGCTGATGAAAGTAGTGGGAAGATTTACCACTCTAGTGACAGGGTAAAGGACAGGATCAGAAGAATGGATGATATTTTACCTATAGAAACTAAAGAGGGACTTCTTAATTGCAGAGCAATGTTCTTTCTTATTCTGTGGTATTTCTTCAGTGGTTGTACATTGTTCCTTAACAAATACATTCTTTCTTACATGAAAGGTGATCCAACTGTGTTAGGTAATGTCTACTTCAACCTTCAAATGAAGTGATCTTTAAAATGAAAAGTAACACTGATGTTATAAGGGCCTTATTTTTGGTGTGTCAAAAAGTTTTTGTTT
Organism: Acheta domesticus; assembly: GCA_031308135.1. NCBI lineage: Eukaryota > Metazoa > Arthropoda > Insecta > Orthoptera > Gryllidae > Acheta > Acheta domesticus. The sequence continues at coordinate 78,806,161 of JAHLJT010003656.1, forward strand.
AACTTGTAGGTACATGTCAAATGTTGATGACTACAACATGTGGTTTCATTCAAATGTATTTTCCTTGTGGAATGTACAAGCCTACGCAGAGGTTAGCGAGACCTCCAGGATTTTACAGACACATGATGTTAGTGGGATGCACAAGGTAAAATGAATGCCACAATAATGATATGTGTTTTAAAGTACATATTTGACTACAAGTACAACAATCTCTTGCAGATTTATAACCGTCATTTTAGGTTTGGTAGCACTGAATTATGTAGCAGTAAGTTTCACTGAGACTATCAAGAGTTCAGCACCACTTTTTACAGTCTTAATTTCAAGATATATTTTAGGTAGGTTATTAGTAATTATTTGAGGGGGTGTTGTGAAAATGTGATTTTAACAAATATTGTAGGTAAGGAAAATATATATTTATGGATATATCTTCTTCCCCCAAAAAATGCTTAAAATGGAAGTAACATATTGTGTCTTTCTATCAGGAGAATCAACTGGCCTGTATGTTAATTTATCTCTCATTCCTGTCATGAGTGGGTTAGCACTATGTTCAGCCAATGAATTGAGTTTTGATGCTCGAGGATTTGTTGCTGCAATGGCTACCAATCTCACTGAGTGGTAAGTAAGAGGGTTGTTTTGTTGTGCGTTTGTTGCAAGTTTAGCTGACTTTCACTCCTGGAGCTGAAAATTGGTATTTAATGTCAGATTGTTTAACTGTTAAGGTGTGATTTATTTGATTTCAAGGAAATAACTTGTAAAGTACACAGGTAACTTGCCAAATTTAGGTAAAAGTGGAGAGAAAAAATTTACTAAGAGTACCAATTTGAGAGTTTTATTTTGAGGCATTTGAAAACTTTGTCTTTTAGTGTACTAATTAGTGTTTCATATTTTTAAAAACACTCATTTGCTTTTTGACAAAAAAATAGAGAACATTGAAAGTGAAAATGCATTGAAACCCAAATATTCTCTGAGTAATATTGTCATTGTAAACCTCTGCTCTTCTGTCAAAGAAGTTTCAATTTTGTATGAAAATTAGAAACAAGAAGTTCATATCCAACGGTTCAATAGAGAATTAAATATATTTAATTCATGACTGAGTTCAGGAAAACAAAGTAGTAGCTGCTGATTTACTGAATTGAAAAAAGAGCCAAAAGAATCTCTGAAATTATTGAACAAGAGAAAATCTTGACTATTCACGGGTATTGTTGGTTTGGTGTAGTAGCTTCTGTTTGTTTTCTTTTTATCCTTCATGCTGGACTGTAATATGTTTCATGAAGCAGTAAATTAACAATAATTTAGTCTAATAGTTGTATTTCGTATTCAAAGTTTTTTAATCTGTCATGTATAATTAATTTGTGTTCCAACGCCACATTATGGAGATGTGTTTATTATATTTATATAACTTGAATTATCTGATAGTTACACCTATTTAAATCAATGTGTCTGTGAAGTGAGGGATACTTTTGCTCCTTCATTAGTCTTTCACTGAATTTGCATAGGCACTACTGACAATTTTTTCCCTTGATTAAATACCTTGTATTCTTGAACAACTATATTTGACCCTAGGATTATTTTGAAACCATAAGTTAACATATGAAATTATTTATTTTATGACAGTTCACTTTTAATTTAATTTCTTTATATATAAGTGTGAATATGTATATTTATATATTACAATGTATCAACCACTCTTAATTATTATTCACACTATTTTGTTTGCAGTTTGCAAAACGTGTATTCCAAGATGCTCATCAGTGGCGACAAATTTAAATATACGTAAGTGATACATTTGTGCTATAATTGTGTAGTTCATCTTTGAATAATTTGATTGCTATTCTTTTGACAAAAATGCGCACTACAGTACTCATTAATTTAATTTTTGATTTTTATCTTTGCAGACCTGCTGAACTTCAATTCTATACTAGTATTGCCTCAGTAGTTGTACAGATTCCAGCCTCCCTTTTTTTAGTGGACTTATCTGGTATTCAGAAGACAACAGACATTACTCTTTTTTGTGCATTTATTCTTAATGGCATTTTCTTCCATTTTCAAAGTATAACTGCTTATGTTTTAATGGATTATATTAGTCCAGTAACACACAGGTAAGAAATACATTGAGTTGCTTATGATCTTTTTGGATGACAATCCAAATCTTGTATTTGGTAATGTAATTAGTAAATGTTATGTTTTGTTTCTAGTGTTGCCAACACAGCTAAAAGAGCATTTTTAATATGGTTGTCTGTTTTAATGTTTGGGAATCCTGTTACATTACTGAGTGGATTGGGAACATGTATAGTCATTATTGGTGTTTTGCTCTATAACAAGGCGCAAGAATATGACAGGCTCAATCGAAATAAGGTTGGTGAGAAAAATCTACTTCAAGGCTCTCCTGAATAATGTACTGATACTGTGAAATAATTTTTAGTGAACTGATTTGAAATATCTTTAAAGAGAAGAGAATTGTAAATATGTACATGGGTTAAAAAAAAATTCATGTGAATTGTAGGTTATTTGCGAAATGACAAGAATTATTTTGTAACGATTTTCATATAAGCAATAAGCATTTGTTGAGCATTATAATGAACTTTGATATGTTCTGTAGAACTGAAATAGTATGATTGTGTCTAGTATCACATACCTACTTTTTTTCTATTATTACTGTTAATTTTGTCCCTCAGTATATTAATTTATTTCATTGATAAAAGATTTTAATTTTGTTGTACATGATACATTTCACATCCAGAGCATAAAATACAATTATGTTTGCAGTATGAGATGATTGAGTAATGTTGCTATATATCCCAGCGTTTATATTGATTTTGTAACCAAGAAATCTTCAATTTTTGTATTATGTTGTGAGAATTTCACTAATTTCTTTATGCTGTAGTGCTCTGGGTTACAGTTACATAACCCATTTTGATAGAATAGATTGTGATGTCATTGTGATTCTCAAGTGAAATATTCTATGTAAATTGTGCAAATTATGGCACAGATAAGCTTGTTCCATGAACAAAATATTTGTTACAGTTATTTGCTAGAATTAATGAATGAAAATGGTAAAATAAGTCTTCCTAAAGCAAATTAAGAACTTCGTAGTTTACTCCACTTTTCTGTTATAGTGATTCTGCCTGTTTTGCACTTTTCCATCCCTGTGGATTTTACGGCATCACTTACGTGAAGTTCTTGCAAGTTGAAGAAATGCCGTAGAACCTACCTCATGCACTGCATTATTTTTTTAGTGCTGAATTTTGTTTCCTATTGTTAAACATTTTCATTCCTCACATTTTAGTTTTTTGCAAGTGTGTATAGTAAGTTATTGACTCAGTCTGTGATTATGAAGAAATTTATTAATTTTTATAACTTGGTTATGAATGAGGACTTCATGAAGTAAAAAAATATTGCATGCAAAAGTATTGAGTACTGTAGTGCAATTAATTATTTCTTTACATTCCTTTTATTTACATCATGTTCTTGACTTGATGTTCATGGCCCTGCTGATTGTATGTTATATATTCAAGATTATTTCATTTTATCACCCTTTGAATATTGAAACCTGATGGCACTTATTTTTACATGGTTTATTTTCTGTGGATATTGTACAAAAGTGTATAATTCAATCATATTAAGTTCACTGAAAGAATTTTTTAATAAGGAATGCATTTTATTGTCAGTTTAATTATAAAGTGTGTACTTGGGTATGGTAGGTGTAGTATATGGTTAAGATTTCTTTTGTGACTGATGTTGTTTTTATTCTTTTCTCATTGAAAACATGTTTTATTGTGTGAAATTTCAATGACCAGTGTGGTGAAATTGGGTGTTAAAAGTTGCTATAGTTTTAATGCAATGATTTCTTCAGTTTAACTGAAGAGATCACAAAGATGCACAGTAATGCTTCACTAGCCAAGTTTTGTTATTAAATTATATTATTTTCATGAAATGAAAGATTTGTTTGAGTGTGTCTTGTAATTGATTCCCATTGTGTAATATTATGGATTAATTTGATTTTTAAAATTGTGTTCCTATCCTGCCTTTTGCATGGTACCTGAAGGTTTGGTAAAAGTTCTATGAATTTGTTGCTACTGAAAGTAAATATATTTATTGTGGATGATAGTAGTGTTAGTTAGCTGAATAGGTTACATTTATTTTTCTTGACCATGCAGCTTATCTGTTCCATTTTTTGCATTGTGAAAGTTAGTGGTGTCGTTGTGTTGTAATTTTGTCAATGACTGATATATAAAACCATTCAAAATGGATGTGTAGTACATTATAAAATTTGAAATTAGAAATATGAAGGGCTTTTTTCACTAAATCTTGTTTCAGAATGCTGGCAATATTTTGAATTGGGTGAAGCCCAAATACGGACTATATGATCAGTTATATAAACATCGAAGGTTACCTGAGAAGCCATTCCTTTTGGATTAAAAGATGCTTGTGAGAGTTTTTCAAGTCGAGACCACTTTTACATTGTAAATATTTTTCATGTGTTGAACTTGTGTATATGTGATATTGTCATTGTTGTATTTAATTAATTTTTGTAAAAATACAATGAATACATGTAATTATATTGTATAAATCAACATTTTCCCATAATTTTACTTAAAAGGCAGGAGGAGAGAGTACAATTTTTTTCATAAAATGTTCTTGGTTTACCCAAATTAAGGTAAATATATCGATAATGAGTCAGTGAAAAGAACTTTTCTAGGTAAATGAATTTTTCTCAACCCCATTTAAAGCCAATTGTCTGAATTTTTGTCAGCCTGCTTATATAGTTTTGTGAATGTGACTTAACAAGATGGTTTAGAAATACACATGGATATCTTCTTTACTTTTTAAAGAAGTGAAAAGAGAAAGGGCCTCTGATTGTACCTGAAATTATCTGGGGGCCCCTATTTTACCGTGTGTGCTTTAATATGTGCATACATTTTATTGAGTCCTCATTTTCTTAAGTAAAAACAAAACATAAGTTAAATTATTATTATATTACTGTTGATTCAGGCCTTTTCACTTGCCTGTAAACAGTGTCACTTTACATTAAATGAAATAAATCTATATAATAAACACAAGGTGGATGAAGATAATATTTAAAATCAAATTTGTTTTCTTTCTCACACATTAAGACTTTTATTTAAAGAAGACTTAAGATGAAGGATGAATTTTAGTGTTTTTTTTTCTCTTTCCTCTGAAATTATTTTTATAGTAATTTATCTTTGCACTGGAATGATATTCCTACCAGCAGTTTTTCACTCTTAACCTTTGTTGTTGAAATATGTTTTAGCTTCAGCTATAAAAGGCTCATGTTGAAGGGGGTCAGAGCTTCTGGGTAAGGAGATTGAGAACTGAGTTTGAGTTGAGCTCGCTCAAGTTTTATTTGTGTCATCTTCTGTACATCTTCTCATGAGAGTGGTCCAGGAACTTCTTGGTTGATCTGGAAATCAGTCAGTCCTGCCTGATCTAGTATGCCAGCCTTCAACAATTGCGCCAATGCCGAAGAAGTTCCTTTGAATGTGTTCAATTCCAGCCACAGTTTGTGAAGGGTTTTGTACCTCTTCAGTTCACTTTACATCATTACTGTTGAATTGCAACTACTTTGCTGTGCTGCTTTTTGTTTTGAAAATATAAAAAGAGGGCAACCATATGTTACATCTAGTTCTCTGGCCAACTTTCCTACACAGTATGTTGAAAATTGGAAATCCAGCTGTGGAATATGGACACAAAGGTGCATACATCACCTTTATCCATTCGACAAGGTGTATATCACTTTCTTTGGAGAACACTGTTTTTTTGGCTCACTTTGGTGGTCATGTCAGGGCATCATTCTATTCATTTCCCCTATAGCAATTTGGTTAGCAATGTTATTTAATTAATGATTTGAGGGTATGAAGTGGGATGGCAATGATTAAAGTGGTGATTTTTCATTTTCTAAAATTCTTCTTATTTTTTGCCTGCCACAACTTTTGTTTATGTAAAGCACAATTGATTAAGTACAAAATTGCTATTTATAACCCTAATGGAACACTTGCAAAGAGCAATAGCTTTAGATGTTGTATCTCAAACACTACAATGCAAAATGTGTGCATTATCTTTGATAAACATCTTTACGAAATGGTGTGTCAATTAACTGTGTATATTTTAACTATAAATATGTACAACTTCATTGATATAAAATCTATAAATGTTCTTGCAGATGAATATAAATGAATAAAATTTTTAGATAATTTTAACATTAATATAAAATATTTAATTTTTAATTATTTTGGTTATATTTCTTAAATTGTAACTAAATATTCAATATTGGTGTTATAGTGTAAAAAAATGTTTAAAAGGTATTGAACATCCATATTTGACAGTGTACTGGCATCTGTTTTATTACAATTAAAAATTATTTTAAATAATTATATACAATTAAATTTTTAAATAATGATATATCAATTGTTGATTAATAATAAATAGATACATTTTTAAATACAATTAAAAGTATAATAAAATATTAATTTATTAATGAAATATTAAATAATGATATGATGTAAATAAAAAATATTTAAAAGGTAAATATTTTATAATTATAAATAAAGGAATATCTGATTTGGGATCTCAGCTCATTAAGTACTATAATCAGCAAGTAAGTTTCGAATTACGTTTTCTTAAATGACGCTAATGTTTTTCAGCTCCTCTAACAGGTAGCGCTGGCAGTCATTTTAACACGAAGACCAAATCTCGAGAAGACGATGGATATTTAGAACATTGGCATTACATTGGTGTAATTATTAGGGAGCGGATTTTTATGCCCTAAAAAATCTTGAAATATGCTCTTAAAAATATGCATTTGTGACCTAAAATTTCTGAAATATGCCCTTTAATATGCACTTAAAATTAACAATATTGCATTTCTTCCTGCCTTGATAAAATTCTTGGAATGAAATGAAAATTTGCTTGAAATGAAAAGATATATTTTTTGTGCAAACGTAATATAATCTACTCTATTTCGTGAGAGAAACAATCGAAGTAAATATTCACCTTAGTGAAGTACATTGTATGTCTTGTTGGATTTCTTCTGACTGGTTTAAAAAATATGTTCTCAAGAAATAACCCACATTTGCACAAGTATTTTATCATCTACAGAAAACAAAAATGCAAACGGTGACTGGCTTTATGGAATCAATGTACGCTCACAATGACATAAGATTCTTTGAAAAGATGAAACGTCTTATGTATTAGTCTCTTTTTTTTTAACAAATTATGCAAAATATGCGCCTATAATTATAGGCTGATTTTTCCTGTTAGTGCATATTTGTGTAATTATAATTACACAAATATGCACTAACATATTAATCTATGTAGCATATTCTAACCAAACGTCGAGAAATTCAACTTAGCTATGTCCTGAACTAACGGACAAAAATATGTAAAATCATAGAATCCGCTCCCTAGTAATTATTATTACTACATAAAGCACTATGCATAGTTTAAGACGCTTGGAGGGAGCCACATTTATTTTAAAAAAGAGGCCTTTCGGCTTTTGCTGTGTGCATTTCACATACCCAGTTGTAAAAGTTTGTCTTCATCGATTTCATTTATGTTGGAAGGTGTTTGGATAATAATTTATTCCCTTTTGAATAGTTAAGTTAAAACAGTTAAACACTATGTGACGTGCTACGGGGAGAAGTGTATGCTGTGCACGTTTTCTTAATTGTGGGATCCATACCCTAAACCGTACGTACAAATTGAATTTTGTATACAGAAAGAAACGAGCGTTTTTGACAAGAATAATTAACAAAATATTCGCTCCGATATAATAAAATCTATTTCCAAAGGCAAATCAGCTATGTATTTGGGTTCTTATCCCTAATCATGTCCTTCGCGAAGAAATATACGTATGCCGTGACAACATGGAGAACGATAATTTGAATAACTATGTTTCCCTCTGAACTCTAGGAGATGTGCACCGATTATGAAGTTACATTTATGTCCAGAAGCAAAGCGAGGGGCCATCTCAGAGTTTGCTGAAGGGATCAACGAAACTGGACGAAAAACCTTATCTATATAGTGTCATTGACCCAGAAGCTGAGATACTATACTTGTTACAGGTTGTTTAGAATTATATAGTCCAAATGGTAAATAATACATTAAATATCGTTGTTAAAATTCCTTTTCGATGCTCTTTATGTAACGCAGTAGGGACTGAAACTTTCGCATCGATTTTAATCGTTTAATGTCCTCTGGCAAAGTGTTGTAAAATAATGTACAAATATTGTATCTGAAATTTTGGTAGAGAGCTTTGAGACTATCATCTGATTAATATGATTACTAGAGACCAGATTTTTATGTAATTACACTTTTTTGTCTTTCTACTTAGCGTTCTCCAAATTTTAATCTTGACGAATTGTCTCCGTCCTAACACAATATCAGATTTTTCGTTACACATTTTTACATATTTGGTACTATATTACATATTTAACATATTTCGCTATTTTCTCAACATATTTTTTTAATTGTATCAATTTCGTACATATTTTTATGAAAAGAAGTATTTAAAAAAATTCAACGCTTTTTCCTACATTTTTAATGCGTGCTACCGCGTACTCTACTCGAGGTATGCTTCGTGAAGACGCGGTCGAGTATTCTCAGAGTGCCTGCTTCAGTTATCTCAGTGGCGGGAAGTGCGCGTCAGCGACAGATCATTCTCACCTTTAGGTGTGAAAAGTATAATTGAAGCCGCGTTTGGTGACCTTTGACCTCAATTTTCAAGAAACTGTAGAGATCGCCGTCGTGTAACACTTCGATGAGAATATTCCATGCCGCAGTAATTGTTTGCTGGTCGTAGATTTCGCCTGTTTGTACGATGGATTCTATTACGCCTAGTCTGGCTACTAAACTACATTCCTGGATAACAATTTGGGAAGGTTTTACTACTGATGAGAAAGTTGTACGGTGCAGGTGGGCATCAACTTCTGTATTCCAAGTTATTTTTAAAACGTTTGCATTGTTTTTAACATTTGTATAGGATTTTTTTAATAAATGTTAGTTTCTATTATGTAAATGAGTTTCATAATTAGAGTATTTTAATATTACATTTTATGTCAGATTTTACATATTTATTACATATTCTTACTGTTTTCATTACATATTTTGACGTTTCTTTCTACATATGTGTCCGGTCTCTAATGATTACTCATCTTAAAGTCTGTGTCTGTGTTTGTCTACGCCTGTGTCTCTCATCGGGTGTTTTCGCTCTCCTGTCTGTTACTGCCTCGCTTCTTATCCCCTCCCCTTTAGAAAGCCCTTTGCTTCGTCACATGCGTGTTATTTTAAATCTAATTGGTAGTTTCATCTGGCTTCTCGAAATTTCCGCTGTTTTTTTCCGTGGATTACACCGAGGCAATCCCTCCCCTTGGCGACCTACTTTGCAGCGTTTTAATTAGTCGCCTTTGTGCGACCATGGGCACGTGGCGATCTCGAAGGTAGCGGGGCAGCGAATGCTGTCTGTTGATTATTTTATGACGCTTCCTCTGGGATTAACAGACTAAGTGCCACCGACTTCCCTAACGCGACTGTTCCGGAGCTCAATCCGACAATCGACGGGGACGAAGAAATGATGAGGGTTGGTAGAAAGGCTCCCGCCCGTCCCGAAGGGCGACTCGTGGAGAAACCCCTTGGGGATATGTCTTTGTGCGCCTGCGAAGCCCTTTGTGAGGACGAAGGGTGGCGAGGGCCGGTCAGCGTGGTCACATGCGCGTGACGAAATCGTCAGAGGGGGCGCCTGCACCGAGGCGTTAATGCGTGTGGCCGGAGGGTTGCGTTGCACGCTGCGAAGTCGCTAATACGTTGCATTTCGGAAATAATTTGAAAATCTGTGGGTTCCGTTTTCGAATCGTGGAGAGCATATCGTTTACATATAGTAGGAAGAGAATCGATCCCTGCGGGACACCATGTGCAATTGGCAATGGATGGGAAAGGTGTGTACATAATGTTCCAACATTCCAATAAAGTATTTCTACTCTCTGAGGTCGTTGTTTAAGGTAAGAATCCTAACCAATCTAGAGCAATACCATCTGATTCATACGAAGGTAATTTTGAAAGTAAAATGTTATGATTAATGACGTCAGAAGCTTGTAAAAGATATAAAAATATTCCAATACGTGCTTTGTTTCGATCCATAGGTGAAGCGACATCTTTAAGAAAAGAAAATATGTTTGTTTCCGTAGATTTTGATTTTCGAAATCCACGTTGGCAATCTGAAAACGCGTCGTAATTACCGAGAAAGATTTCCATTCTTACGTAAAAAAGTCTATTAATTTTTGAAAAAAAACTGACAAAAGATAAATTAGTCGATAATTTTGAATTTAATTTTTGTTGCGTTTTTGTCATGATTCGCATCATGACATTGACATGATGTGACCTAAGATTTCGGGAAGGTATTTCCGTTGATGTCCTCTCCCTCCAAATTTTACATGCCAGAGTCGACAGTGATCTAGTCTCTAATCCTAGTACACACGTCATTTACGTAAGTAATGAAAAACGACATGAGCTTATATCTAACGGATACACGTGAAAGTATTGGGGCGATCGTGTTCTCCCTCAACAGCGGCAGTGATTTCAAGAACGGTGGAAGTGATGGTTTCATCGGAAATCAGATACAATTTTATTTGTACACATATTCCTCTACTTATCATCCCTCTCGTGATGTTGATTTGATGTTAATTTATTGCCTACTGCTTGTCTATTGCTCTTCTTGACTTTCACTTATGTATTCACTTCTTCGTTAACCTAATTTTCTTATCTACATATCATGTACATGTTTACATGTCGTCTTGATGTTAGTGGGTAGGGCGAGGACCGAGTGTTCGTCACTCGGCAAACAGCAAGCAACTCCTCCACACTACTCGGGATTCGGCGAGCGGTTGCTCGGTGTTCGCCGAATAGCGAATGTGTGGAGCCGCGTTAACAGAGACACTAAGGTAGATACTAAAGGCAGACACTTGGGTTGACACAAAATCACTAGAGGTAAGGGCAGTAAGGCGGTCACATGGTGATGGTTACAGTGGTTATCGACTGCTGCTGTATGAGGGCCGCGCGTGGCGCCTATGGTATGGATGCCGCTCCGCTGCTGCTGCTGCCGCCGTTGGTTCAAGGGGGAAGGGGCACACATCTTGTCCATGATCTCCCTGTACCCGCACGGGGCGAGGCCTGGCCGTGTGGTCGAAGTAGCACGCCGCGCTCCCGGTGATGGCCTCGGATATGATGTGTTGTAATGACTTCAATTTATAGCCATTTGACACCTTTAGGAGCGCGACGTCGCTTCCCGGATATCATTCACCCAGGGCGCGTAACACCAGCGGTATCATTTCGGCGGAGGCGCAGCCGGCGCTGAGGAGAGCTCCACAGGAGGCACCGTATTTGTTCTTCTTTTCTTCGAATCCTTCTTATAGGATATGTAAAATACTACAAGAATAGAGAGCAAAACTGAGTTCTTAGAGAACGACCTGTCGCACCTCGCGCCTCGGACAGTCACATGGGAAGGGGCAATTGCGAGTAACCGAGCCTGGACGCTTGCCTTATACATGCATGCTTACGTCGTGTATGTAGGGCATCAACTGATGACTAGAGACCGGAAAAATATGTAGAATGAAACGTCAAAATATGTACATAACATGTAATGAAAACAGTAAGAATATGAATAAATGTGTTAAAAAATGTAATATTCAAATACTCTAATTATAAAACTCATTTACACAATACGATCTTTCACTTATAAAAAAATCCTATTCAAATTTTAAAAACAACGCAAACGTTTTAAAAATAATTTGGAATACAAAAGTTGATACCCACCTGCACCGTACAACTTTCCCATCAGTAGTAAAACCTTCACAAATTGTTATCCAGGAATGTAGTTTAGCAGCCAGACTAGGCGTAATAGAACCCATCGTACAAACTGGCGAAATCTACGACCAGCAAACAATTACTGCGGCATGGAATATTCTCATGGAAGTGTTAAATGACGGCGATCTCTACAGTTTCTTGTAAATTGAGGTTAAAGGTCACCAAAAGCGGCATCAATGATACTTTTCACACCTAAAGGTGAGAATGATCTGTCGCTGACGCGCACTTCTCGACACTGAGATAACTGAAGCAGGCACGTCGGACTGTGAGAATATTCGACTGCGTCTTCACGAAGCGTACCTTGAGTAGAAGTACGCGGTAGCACGCATTAAAAATGTAGGAAAAAGTGTTGAATTTTTTTAAAATACTTTTTTCATAAAAATATGTACGAAATTGATAAAATAAAAAAAATATGTTGAGAAAATAGCGAAATATGTTAAATATGTAATATAGTACCAAATATGTAAAAATGTGTAACGAAAAATCTGATATTGTGTTAGGACGGCGACAATTCGTCAAGGTTAAATTTTGAGAACGGTAAGTAGAAAGGCAAAAAATATGTAATTATATAAAAATCCGGTCTCTACTGATGTCACTGCAGTTGCTCTTTTTTCAACTTTCCCCCCGCCAGTAGCCCTGGCGAGGCGGTAGTTTATTGGCTATTGGGGTGTACATGCGCCGCAGCTCTTTGGCTTATGCGGCAAAGAAGGGGGCATCTTATTAACTGACTTATTAACTAACTTAATACTAACTTAACCTATGGATGAAGCCGGCACTTTGGCCGGCAACCTAAGATTTAAATTCTTGTTTAAAGTTCTTTTGACTTTGCCTTCTTGTTGCTATGTTTCTTGAATCTTGCTCTGTTTTTTGATCATTCATACACACATTCATACTAAGATTATTTACAGTTCACACACGCACGCACTTCCACACGACACTATATACACTATTTACACTTCACTGTTCGCCACGGCGCCGACTTTTCTCAAAGCGTCCGTGGCGGCTAGGCACTATGCGCCCTGGTGGCGGTAGCTGACGGGTCTGCGGGCCCCGCTTCGTCACCGGCCGCCGATCCCTCACTCGTCCCGCGCGGGGCCTCACGCCGCTGCTCGCAGAGCTCTGCAAGAAGCTGCGGCGGAAGCACCCGGAACGTGAAGGGCACTTGCTTGGGCCCTCCTCGGGCGAAGTAGGTCCGGTGGACCTCGCAGTTCACCGCCCGGCCGGTTTCGCGCAAGAGCCGCGGAGCCTGCGGGCCCAGCGCCCGCGTGAGCGCCGTGCGTGCCCTCCGGCGGATCTCCTCCGGCAGCTGGCGGTTTACGCCCAAGGCTCGGTAGGTTACCTTGTTCCTATGGTGGCGGTTTGGGGGAGGGGCAGAAAGATGCGACCTCGTTGCAGTGCGTACCGCTCGGTTCTCGGCCACCCAAATCGGGCGTAAAGTCGAGGCCGGCGCTGCTGCGAAGGTTTCGCAAGCATACGTCCACAAGCTACGTATGCAGGCGGTGAAGAGGAGACGCTTCTGTGAGAGAAGCAGGTCCGGGGAGCTGAGGAGGGGACGTAGAAGGGAGGTCCTTGCAAGTATTTTGTGGCGGAGGTCCTTGGCGTGTTTGTGCCAGTAAAATCCACGATCTAGTGTCACGCCAAGGTACTTCGCGCTTGGGGACCAGGGGAGATGCGCGCCCGCCAGCAGCAACGTTTCCTCGGGGTCTGCCCTCTGACGGGTGAAGTTGACGGCCACGCACTTTGAAGGGTTTAGGGCAAGGCGTTTCTGGCGAAGCCAGGTTGGAAGGGCGGCGAGGCATTCATTCAGATATCTCACTGCTTGCCTGCTGTTCGCCGATTTTGCGTAGTACGCAAAGTCGTCCGCGAACATCAGGAGCCCGCAACGCTGGATTCCCGTTCTCCTTTCTGCTAGCAGCGGCGCGTCATTGACGTACAGTCCGAAGAGGGTGGGGGGAAAGCACGCTTCCCTGTGGTACCCCCGCCTCGGCACGTCTTAGGGACGACTATACGCCATTAACTCGCACTCTGAACGTCCTCTCTGTGAGAAAACTACCTATCAGCCTGGTGTAGCAGTCGCTTATCCCCGACTCGATGAGACATAAGAGTGCCCCCTCATGCCACACCGTATCAAAGGCCGACCGCATGTCCAGGAAGACGGTAGGCAGAGTCTGCCGCCTCTCGAGAGAGAGGCCGATCTCGGTGCAGAGGCGCGTCAGCTGCTGCGCGGAGCTGTGACCCGCTCTGAAACCGAATTGTTCGTCTCGGAGGAGACCTAGGCGCCGTATTTCCTGCTGCAAGCGCACCAGTATGAGGCGTTCTAGAGTCTTACCTAGGAGCGAGAGTAGACTAATGGGTCTGTAACTACTCGGCAGGAAGAGGCTTTTACCGCACTTGGGTATTAAGCAAATGCTCGCAGTTTTCCACGCACGCGGGAAAGTGGACATCACTTGCTCTGGCATCGTTGGGTCTGAACTGTCGCTCGAGCGAGTCAGCAAAGACTTCGCTTTTAGCGGCGGCGTCCCACACATACTCTGGTGCCGGAGGAGGTTGACCAGGGAGCCTTGGGGCGTCCGCGTTGGTCTGAATAGGGTGGTTTACTCCTGGTTGCCGCCCCAGCGCTTTGGATAAGCCCCAAAGGCGTTTGTCGTGGAGATTGCACTCTTCAATTGTACTTTTCCACCGAGCGTTTCTCTCGTCTCTCAGAGACGCACGGAATTTTCGGCTCAGCGCTCTCGCCCGCTCCCCGTCTGCGGGATCGCCAAATCGGCGGTGAAGCTTTACTGCTCTGCGGAGCGCTTGCAGTGTCCGTCTCTGCTCACATGTGAGCTCGGGACGAGAATCCGGCACGCGCGTCACTTTCGTGACCTTTTTGTAAACGGACATAACCGTGTCAGTGAACAAGTTCACCGCAGATTCAATGTCCATATTGGTCACCAGCGGTCTCTGCTCGAGCAAATCGCTCACTTGAGCTTGATAACCTACCCAGTCAGTGTCGCGCGTTGTTCGCATTGTTTGATGGCGTGCTGCGACAAGAGATGTCACCACACATATTACCGGATTGTGATCGGAATCCAGTTCGGGTAGTGACGACGGTACATCGCCATCAACTCCCTTCACGATCGCAAAGTCGATAATACCCGGTCGCTTGCGCGTTCCGCGCTGGGCTGTCGGGAAATATGTGGGACGTTTCGGTGCGCATACATATACGCCCCGTCTCGTCGCTGCTAGAGTGGCTAGATTGGTGCCGTTCCTGTTGGAACCTAAGCAACCCTACGACCGGTGTCTTGCATTGAAATCACCAAGTAGCAGAACCTTGGTGTCGAGAGCGAGAATAGCTTCGATTTTGGAGGGATTAAGAGTTTGATCTGGGCAGTAGACAGACACGACAAGGAGTCGGCTGTTTCCTACCCAAATGTGTGCTCCAATCGCCTCGAGTGACGTTAGCAGTAGGGTCGAGAGGTTTGCTTGTAGCTGAGGGATGTCGCGGCGAATGTTCAATGCGACACCGCCTCCCAATCTGCCTTCGCGGTCGCTCCGGTATGTTGCGAATCCTTGAATTCGGAAGTCGCTCCGGGCGTTGAACCACGTCTCTTGTAGCGCCATGATATCGAGTTCATACGTTCGAATGAACTCGCCTATTTGCTGGGCTTGCAGTTGCTCTACCCAGAAGATCCTGGAGTCCCAACTGTGGTAGGATTTTTGAAACTAACTTGTCAGGTAGAATTCAGCCGCTGTCTGGAGAATTCTAACAGCCAGTTGCTCTGATTGGTAGTTTTGGCTTGTTTCTTCGATCAACGCCCGGCGAATGCTGGAGTAGTACCCTAACAAACGGGCCACGGTCCGCGCGCGATATTTCCTTCCTCTTCCGTGTCCTTTCCTCACTCCTTACTTATACTCACACTTACAATCACATGCACTACTCTACCACCTAGTCGGGTGTCCAGTCAAGAAGTTAGAGCTTGTTTGGGCTGGGGCGGTGCCACGCTTGTGTGAGAAACCTGGTTGAGGAAAATCCCTGCAAGGCGACGTAGGTCGGCGCCGGTTCTTGCCATCCAGCGGGCGAAGATCAACGTCATCTCCCACGGTAAAAAAACGTGCACTGCACTTACGGGACTAATGACTTTAGTAGTCGACGCGCGCGGAATCAGTAATCAATCAATTAAAATGTCGTGCACGAAGGGTGGGTTGAGGGAGGAACTCCTCTGCAAAATGCAAAGGTCGGTCGCGGTCGCCTCGGTTACCAGCAGGAGATTTTTTTTAATTTTTTATTACTTCTGCATAATTTACAATCTGTTCTTGTTAGAACAATAAGTAAATGGTGTCTAATAAATACATTTCTGACGTGAATTTTGTGACATTGAAAATTTCATTTAAGAAATCGGTATGGCAAATCTAAAATATTATCTCGTTTCAGTCTATATACATGTCCATTGTTGTCTAGCAGGTATGTTGAAAGTTAATTTGGATGCTCGTACAATCTCTTCTAGTAAGCTTGGCTGTTCGTGGTGATAATTTCTTCTAGCGGGATGATGTCGAGGTCTCTGTATATTGTTTGTCACGTACCATGGTGCGTTGCATAGTTTTCTTAATGTTTTAGCTTCGAATCTTTTTAGAATTTCTAGATTCGATTTACTGGAAGAGCCCCACAATTCAATACCAAAGGTCCATTTTGGTTTGATTATAGTTTTGTAAATCTGTACTGTTATACAAGGACAGCTTTGATTGTTTATTAGCCGTGACAATTTGAGGAATTTAAGCTGCGCTTCTTTTCTCTTAGTTTCGATGTGGGTTTTCCAAGTCAGGCGTCTGTCCAAAAGCAGTGCAAGGCATTTGATTGTATTAGCTTCGTGAAGTTCTGTATTGTTTAGTTTTACTTTTAGGCAGTTTTCTTTTCTTAGTGAAAATGTTATGTGTTTTGATTTTGTTTCATTAAATGTGACTCGCCAACGATGACTCCAATCTTCGATTTTGTTTAGATGTTCTTGAAGATGTTGTGATGCACAGGAAGGAACTTTATTTGCAGAAAGAATAGCTGTGTCGTCTGCAAAGGTGGCTATTGTAGTTCTTTCTGTAATCGGTAAGTCTGAAGTTGATATGAGATATAATAATGGTCCAAGAATACTTCCTTGTGGCACCCCTGCAGAAATAGGTTGTAATTCTGATAGAGCGTCCTGGTATTTCACTTGAAATAGGCGATCGCAAATATATGATTTGAGAAATAAAAGAAGGAAGTGCGCATCAGCGACAGATCATTCTCGCCTTAAGGTGTGAAAAGTATCATTGACGCTGCGTTTGGTGACCTTTAACCTCAATTTACAAGAAACTAGAGATCGCCGTCGTGTAACACTTCGATGAGAATATTCCATGCCGCAGTAATTGTTTGCTGGTCGTAGATTTCGCCAGTTTGTACGATGGGTTCTATTACGCCTAGTCTGGATGCTAACTACATTCCTGGATAACAATTTGGGAAGGTTTTACTATTGATGGAAAATTTGTACGGTGTAGGTGGCAGTGGCGTAGCGTCAGGGGACGCTGAGATGCTGAGCATCCCCGTATATAAGAACCTTAAATACTGTATTGATAATCTTACAAGTGGTCTGTTGAGCGAAACACGTTTTGTATTAATTTTAAATTGATTTCTTTGATTGAATTCGGCGGGCTGTTGAAGCTGGCCTCTGATTGCTTGGAAGGTAAAATGCTTCTAGCGTCTGCCGTGAGATTGCGACGAGCAATGACGCATGAGCAGATGGCGAGGTTCCCTCTCCCCTCATCACCCCTGGCCCAGATAAACCCAACTGCTTTACACTAGCGTCTACTGCGGAAAGAAGCTCGTTTGTGCACGAGAGCGCAGCACACTTCAGGCGGTCAGTAAATTATCTTTCTCTCTCTCACTCGGGAGTCCCCGCTTGGTCATGGGTACAAACTGTAGAAATAGTGCCTGACTACTATTTCTTAATTAATATCCAAGAAATTGTATTATCTCTTAAATAGATTACATATTATATAAGTCTGCAATGTATAAATTAACAAATGGTCTTATTGCCATTCGCGTATAAGAATTTAAGCTGAGCCATTGTATAATTTGCTTTCAAGACATCGGCAGCCCTGACTGCTGTGAGGATTTTGTGGGAAGCGCCTACACCGTCGTAAGCAATCGAGATCGTGGAAGTAGTTCAAGTGTATCTGCCTCGTGTTGTGTTCGCCTGTTAGATGAAGTAGTTGATAGTGACATTTTGTGTGTTATTGTTGAGCATCCCCAAACGTGTGAGTCACGCCACGCCACGCCACTGGTAGGTGGGCATCAACTTTTGTATTCCAAATTATTTTTAAAACGTTTGTGTTGTTTTTAAAATTTGAATAGGATTTTTTTATAAGTGTAAGATCGTATTATGTAAATGAGTTTTATAATTAGAGTATTTTAATATTACATATTATGTCAGATTTTACACATTTATTACATATTCTTACTGTTTTCATTACATATTATGTACTTATTATGACGTTTCATTCTACATATTTTCCGGTCTCTATTGATTACTTCGAAGTATCGCGTTGAATATACTTGTTACGAATGCATATCATTTTCTTGGCATTTTCTGTAAAATCTTACCAGTAATAAGGTCAAACCCTGAACTTTTTGTAGGATGCGTGCGTTTTTCAATTGTTTTTTCGACTTCTCGTGAGTTGAAATACTTTATGGGCAGTGATAATTCTAAAGGTAAGTCCAAAAAACTCTCGCACTTTATTTTCAATATTACTTGCATTTCCTGCAGGTTTGAAAACTGATACAAAGTGTTTATCAGCAGGCGATGGGCAACTCATGTTGCGTGCAGGCCGAGTAAGGCAGGGGTGGGCAAATCATGTCAAAACGACGCCCCTGCGCGGCGTTGAGACAGCCTCAGTCTGGCTGCGCGGGCGCGCCGCAGCCGCTCGTAAAGCCAGTTGACCGAGTCCAGTTGAAGGGCGGTCCGGACCTACGACTACGCAGAGTGCCGTGTGGCCGTCCTGTACAGCTGCAGCGAGACACGCCCGTGAGGTGGTTGGAACGACGTTAGAGACGGACAAATTTCATGTTTCTAAGGGGACACAAGGTAAAAATGATCAAATTTTAGCTATTTAAACCCCACCTTAATTTAGAACACTCCCGTTGCAAACAACTTCCTGAGATGAAAGTGAACATATACCTCTGACATAGCAGGAGACTGCATAGTTTTCTGTTGATTTTTGTGTGCATAGCAAATTAGTGATATGGATGTTTTGGGGTTTATCCCGAGTTACTGGGTTTCGAACGAAATCATGGACACCTCTCATGTGGCTGGTGACTGCACAGTTTTCTTTCAATTGCTGTGCACATTGTAAATTAGTATCATTTTACTGAGTAACGACGAAACTGCGAACACCTCTCATAAGGCCGGATCATGCATAGTTTTCTTTCAATTTTTGCGCGTATCGGCTGAAATAGTTTTATAGACGTTCAATATTAATGGGGAGGGGAATAGTTCGATCACTCTTAGAGCCTTGGTTAGCACACTTCGCTTGAACATTAATGTTTGTCGTGGAAGTCAGAGGGGGCGGCGCCGTCCCACCCGTTCTAATGATGCCACATCGATAACAAAACACACATGTTACTAAACATCGAGGTTCAAATTAAAACATTGTTGTTAATCGACCAAAGCCATCAGTGTGTTAAAGGTGGTTTAATAACCTCTAACATTAAATTCGGACGCAACAAAATTTAATTTCGTCGTGACCCATGCTTATTAATTTATAATTCAGATTTATCTGAAAACAAAAAAAATATTGCGATCAACAGCCGCTCGATGTAGAGCGTTCATTTTGTTCAACACAAACTGAGTGGTATTAGTAATTTTTTTAAGTTTTACAAAATTGTAATTATCAGAATTTTTCATTCATAAACAAAACATCGAAACATAAAAACATCGAGCACAACACGTCGGCTTTAATACATCGATGTTTGATAAATCGATGTTTCTCTGTGTACATTGGAAATTAGTAATATGTTGTACTTGATAACGACGATACTGGGTGTAGACAAAACGTGGACACCTCCATAAGGCCGACAATGCATTGTTTTCTTCAATTTCTGGACCAATCGGCTGAAAATAGTTTTACAGATTTATAAAACATCGATGTCGCATCTCCAGTTCGCACCCGAGGAAGAGGACGACAGTCGGGAATGACTAGAGACCGGATTTTTATGTAATTACAGTAGTATGTTTGTCGTTTAACTTACCGTTCTCAAAATGTTAATCTTGACGAATAGTCGCCGTCTGTAACACAATATCAGATTTTCTGTTACATATTTTTACGTATTTGGTACTATATACATATTAACATATTTCGTTATTTTTCTCAACTATTTTTTTTAGTATTTTATCAATTTCATACATATTTTTATGAAAAAAAGTCATTTTCAAGCAAAAAATACAGCTCTTTTCCTACATTTTAATGCGCGCTACCGCATATTCTACTCAGGTACGCTCGTGAAGACGCGGTCGAATATTCTCACAGTCGACGTGCCTGCTTCATTTATCTCAGTGGCGAGGAAGGGTGCGCGTCAGCGACAGATCATTCTCACCTTTTGGGTGTGAAAAGTATCATTGACGCCGCGTGGTGATCCTTTGAACCTCAACGTTTGCAAGAAACTGTAGAGATCGCCGTGTGTAACACTTCGATGAGAATATTCCATGCCGCAGTGATTATTGACTGGTGTCGTAGATTTCACCCATTTGTGTACGATGGCTTCTAATTACGCCTAGTCGGATGCATTAAATCACACACACACCTGGATAACATTTGTGAAGGTTTTACTACTGATGGGAAAGTTGTATGTGCAGGTGGGTATCAACTTGTGTATTCCAAATGATTTTTAAAACGTTTGCATTGTTTAAATTTTGTATAGGATTTTTTTTTATAAATGTAACTCCTATTAGTGTAAATGGTTATATAGTTAGAGTATTTTAATATACACATTAGGTCAGATTTTACATATTTATTTCATATTAGATTCTTACTGTTTTCACTATATATTTATGTGCAATTTTGACGTTTTCATTTCTACATATTTTTTCCGGTCTCTAGTGATGACTCAGCGGGCGATCGCGCGGCCTTCGGCAGAAGGGTTCGTGCCGGGCGCGGCCATCCGGACGCGCGTACGTGACCCCACTCCGCCACAACAGCTGATCGTCAGCTATCGATACGCGGCGCCAAGATGCTCTTCACAAGCCGAGATGTGCCTTCAAGGAAGCCAAACACGATAAGAATAGCCGCGTTGTCTTTCTGGAACGGAACCTTGTGTTTACAAAACTCATGAACGTGTGTGAGCACGAGTTTCTAAACAGAATGATGTCAGGGCATATTGCCACTTTTGAATAATGCTCAATTCAGACGATATTGGATCTGTGACGTCAGTGACTAAGCTGATATTTTTTTGCTGAAATGAGAGGAGTACTACCGCATTTCTATCATTCTCTACTTGTATGAAAATAAATAAGTTAAATTATTTAATTTTGCTGATATGAGTAATGCATTCCACGCTATAACAGTTTTTTATATCATTGGTACCGTTTCAGTAAGTATAGTTGTCTGTTAATTCACATTAGGATATCAGTTCAAATAATCACAGGATGACCAGACACATTATGTTGTCCTAAATTTTTTGACGAGTTAGCAACATTGTTCACAATGGTCAAAGATACGTAGTTATACAGGGTATTCAATAACACCGTCCAGCTCGACTACTTTCTAAACGGTAAAGATATTGAGATGGAATTTTCACGAAAACCCTTCAGGAACAATGGGGTCAATCACTTATAATATTACCTTTTGATTAGTTTTTTTGAGAAGGATATTGACTTTTTTTTTTTTGTAAAATATACTTTGTACACGGAATAGATAGTTCTTGAGTTGACAAATTCAACAACACTACATATGAGAATTGATGAATAACTATGAACACAAATTATTTTTAAATACCGACGTTGATCGCAGATACGGAGGTTCCTGGTAGGCTGGATTTCCAACGATTCCACTGCCCATATCGTCGCCGGTTCAAAACCCCATGGATTAGGATGTCAAATTTAATTTCAAGTTGTGACCTCTAAACGAAAATCGACACCGAGGTATTTACAAGTATAAATGGAGCAGTCTAGAAATCGCGAAAAAATGAGTTTGTCGCATGATAGAGAGTCGAATGACGTTAGAGAGCGGAGACAGAGATTGGGATCTACGCGGCGCGTTTCTACGGAAAATGAGTAAGAAACGTGGAGAAATTTTCGACAATTTGTATGTGTATCAACAACTTAATTTCAGTAAAAAGCTATGTAATATTAATGGTTTTAAGGCGAGTTCGTACTGGAGAAAGACAGTTAATGTGAAAAAATATTTAAGAGTCAGTATTTCTATTAATGAAAAGTCACAATTCAGTTGAATACGCCCTTGCCCTGGAAATAGTTAATATTTTGTCAGTGAAGCGAGAAAAGTACA